>CM076581.1:287797875-288234699 GCA_034641835.2 Pinus albicaulis
CACTTTTCACAATTCACATACATAATTTACTCCAAAATCTCACTTCAGAAATCGAATATAAAGTTCCTCAATCCATCAATCAAAATATATAATACGGAGCAATATTTCATATAAACAAAATGAGGCTACTTACAAATTTATCTTTGGCCTGATATCCAACACTCATGGCCCTTTACAAATACTGAAGGCTTACAGCCTTGCTGTTCAAGCCTACTCTCAATCTCACAACCTCTCACAATCTCAATGTGTTTTTCTCTCAAAACTCCTTCCTATTTATACAATTTTTAAAAATCATTTAATTAAATGCTCAATCCCTTCAATTCTTCAACAAACCCATAAATCTCTCAACATCCCTAAATGATAGATCTTTATCCCTAAAACCCTTCAACTAATTAAATTCCCTCATATCATTTTATTAAATAAAAAGATATTTACAAAAATCCTCACCTTCTCCTATTTTATTCAAATTAATTAATAAAATATTAAAAATTATCACACCCCCTTTTAACATATTTACAAAATAAAAAACGCCCTTGATGCTCCTGCATCACCTCCCAAAGCAACTAATATAGCAGAATCACGGTTTAGATGAGTAATGAAACAAAATATCATGCAGGAGCCATATTTAAAGCACTTGACTGATCCGAGCATGGGCATCAACTAGGATGAATCCATACCAGAAATTAGTGAGCCACTCGCATTCCAAAACATGATACAAGAAAGATGGATGAAACGAAATGTTATATTAATATAACACAACAAAGAGAGTTACAGACTGTGAAATACCAAAGACCAGAATCCTCTTTGACAGATATAACTCCTCCTCACTGAGATCCTATGGGCTCTGAGCCTTCATACCAAAATTCCTACAAAATGTATACAAAAATTCCTTTCACTGCATAATTTTCTGATAAAAATCTGGAACCCCTACAATGCGTTTCTTCATGATTTTTATAAGAGAAACTGGAAACATAGTAAAAGAGGTAGGTCATGAAAATTTAATTGTATCATTAAAACAAAATGGTGGAGAAGTGTCCGCCCATACTACTTGACGACGATGTGTTGTTTGTACTATGTTGCCTGACTTCTGAAGTAAATGCACTGGGTGAAAATTTCTTCAGGAGCACGATATAGGGATAACCATACCAACATTCTGTCCTTTCCTGAAGGAAAATTCGGCTAAAATAAGACCTGGAGGGTATTGTTGTTTGTGCATCGTACCCTTTACTGGCTAGACCCTGAATTAGGATTGAATATCTTCAATATTGGACACTGAATTCCTGGATCTACCACTGATACTCTTTGCCGCAACATTAATGTCTTCACCTGCAAAAATCTGTGTTTTGAATAACTCGGGAGGGTTTGATAGATTTTAGCCCTGCCTCTTTTAATGAAAGTCGTGTTGTAACAGCTTCCCAAATCCTTTTTCCATAAATTTTGCCTCTGAAAAATTGTCCTTTGACGCGGCCACTATCACAGCGATTGAGACTATGAATCATAATAGTTCTTTTCGGCTGTAACCCTACAAAATCCACAAAATTTGTTAAGAAAACAAAGGCACGGGAGGGTGGATGCAGTGCAGATGACTGTGTGGCATAGCGACGTGATGAAATGGAAGAACATGCAGGGTGACGACGAAAGCTATAGTGGAACGATGGTGAATAGCCGGGCGGATAATTTTGACCAGAAACATTAAACTTAGCTTGTGGATGAGACATATAAGGGGCAGAGGTAGAAATGAGAAGCACACGTGGTAAGGGTGACGTGGAGGAAGACCTGGTCAACCGCTAGTCATGCAAATGATCTGGACCATACAATCTCAAACAAGATCAACGGTTAAAACTGCGTTGGAGGGCAATGAGACGGTGGGCCAAGAGTACGATGGGCTTGGACTAAACATCGTGCAGCTCCGGAGCGCGGTGATCGTCAGATGAAGGCTCCTAGATCAGACGGCGGTGATGAATATCGCTGCGTGTCTTTGTCTGAATGACAATGCGCGATGGAGAGCAGTATTGGGGCCGTATGCAGGGACGCGTGGCAGGCATTGAATGGAATCGCTGGCCCGTGGAGAATTACCACCTACCGCCGAAAGGTGGTGCGATATAAACCGCTAGTTTTTGGGTAGTGTTTGGAGCACCGGGACCACCAAGGATAGATAGACTGCAGACCGTTGATTTCATCATTTGATCGGACGCCAGGTAGGTGGGTTATGGGTGTGGCAGAGATGAATGATCTTCGTCCGATCTGTACAGATCGACGGCTCGGAGAACGCCCGATATTCGTTTGATTAAGCGCCTATAGAGCTTAGCGCTCAGTCGAGCGCCTGGGTTATATGGAGTGAAAACTTGAGGGGCTCAAGACTGAAAGGGGCTGGGCCTTTTTATATTTTTGGATCTGAATTTGCGACCCTTTTTATGTAATTTCGAGGCCGAGAGAAGGAAACGATAGGTGGATACTAAGTTTTTTAGGCCCAAACATGGACTTTTAAGGCTAAAGAGAGGATTTCGAATGGTTTTATGGGGCTGCCTAACAAAATTTTAGAAAGGGGGGGGGGCTAATATGATCAACAGGGGGGAAGAAAAGAAATGCGTGGGAGCAGTAGATCATATCAAAATATTGCTCGAGGAGGCCCTCGAGAAACAAAGGGCGTGATGATGTATAAATTTTCTCATATTCTTCAACAACTGCCTATCGATGACACATCTGCATTCAATAGCCACTCTTGAGGTGCCACTCATTTTAAGGTACATGTAAACTTTGACATTCCAATATTTGAGGGCCAAATAGATGCAGATGTCTTAGATATATGGTTGAATCTATTAGAAGGATATTTCTTGGTTCATGACTTTTCCAACCGGGAAAAGATTATTTTTTCACTCCTCAAAGCCACCCCCCATGTTAAGGACTGGTGGAAACATATTGTGAGAAAAAGGATGAGAAGGAAACCTCTCTGTTCTCGGCAACACCCACTTGGGATTCGTTTTGAGATGCCATCAAGGAACAATATTATCCCGTGGGGAGATTTGAAGACAAGTACATACAATGGACTATGCTATGACAAAAAAGGGGTCAAGATGTGCATAATTTGACGAATCTATTCCATACCCTGCCCAAAAAGTTTGGTATCAAATATTCATAGAGACATTTGGTGTTGAAGTACCGCAGTTGTCTACACCGATAAATTCATAAGGAATTGGAGTTCCTCGATATCTCCTCGCTTGGTGCAACACACCGGTATGCTTCCAAGATTGAACATAGATTAAAACAGAAGAAGCAAGACTTTGGATCTACGAATCAGAAGTAAGGGAAAGGCGTCCCTAAACAACATAACAAAGGACAAAGTCAAGGTGGGGTGGCCCAGGGCAACCTGCCAAATCTACAAGAAAAGAACAATGTTGCAAAGCCAAATAAGGACACACTAACGTGGTGTGAGTTCCATAAGAGCTCCACTCACAACACAAGTGAGTGTTGGGCCAAGCAGTTGTTGGTGGCCAAGCTGAAGGCTTCTAAATTGGATGCATGCTCTGAGTATGAATCATAACTCAACAAGGGGAATGAAAAAGGGAAGCATATTATCGATGTGGAGCCCAATAACACCGTTTCCACCAAGAAGATCTAGAAGGAGGAACTAGAAGATCCAGAGGAGGGGCCGAACCTCTTCCATTCCAAGATGTAGCTAAAGGGTTCCCCAGTGAATTTCATTGTTGACAACGGGAGAGAAAGAATATCATTTCATCATAGGCCATGAAGTGGTTGGGCTTGCCGACCACATCACACCCACAATCGTACACCATCAGGTGGCTTCACCAACGATGGGATCTATGTATCATCTAGTAGTGTTGCCTTCCCTACAGTATCAAACCCTTCACGGATGAGGTATTATGTGACATTTCCCCTCTTGATGTTTGTGATGTATTATTAAGCCAACCATATATGTGGAAGCGATATGTTGTTTATGAGTCTAGGCCTTGCGATTTTATTGTTACTTTGGGAAATAATTTGTACAGGATACAGGAGGTAGCACTGCCTACCGCCATCTCTTTGGTTATTGCAAAAAACTGCAGTAAGCTCATTTCCAAAACTGGGAAATTCGTTTTCCTAGTGATCCGCCCTCAGGGAAAGAAAAATATTGTGGCCACAACCTCGAGACAAGGCTCCTCCACATGAAAACAACAAATGGAAAAAGTCCTAGAGGAGTACAGGGTCATCTTCACCTCACCTGCAAGGGTACCTCTGCATTATCAGGTCAATCACTCCATCAATCTAACCTTAGGTGTGTCGTTGCCCAATGGACCAATCTATCAGTGCTTTTTTGTGGAGAATTACAAAATCAAGAGCTATATTCAGGAGCTACTGCAAAAATGTCAAATTCAGACGAGTTCATTGCCCTGTGGGAGACCGATTGTGTTGGTGTAGAAGAACGATGGGGCTTGGAGACTCTGTATTGACTATCTAGTGCTAAACAAGATCATTGTCTGGAATAGGTACCCGATTCCACATAGTGATGACCTTCTGGACCAACTCAAGGGGGAAAAATATTTCTGTAAGATCGACTTGAAGTCTAGGTAGTACCAGGTACCAATCAAACCCTCTGATGTGTGGAAGAATTCCTTCAAAGCTAAAGAGGGCATTTTCAAATCACTGGTCATGTATTTCAGGTTGAAAAATGCTACTGCAACCTTCATGAGGCTGATGGATGACATCTTGTGGCTGTTCACCAACTCATTCGTGGTGGTGTGCTTGGATGAAATCTTGATCTTCAGCCAAACTTGGGAAGAACACCTCCACCACATTCGACAAGTCTTCGAAACACTGCGATAACACAAGTTGTGTGCCAATTTGGAGAAGTGCACTTTTGGCATGAACCTAGTTAATTATATTGGATATATTATTGATTTGGGGGGGGGGTGCATGTGGATCCAATGAAGATCCAATTCATTCGATATTGACCAACCCCAACCACTCTAACAACTCTACAACTTTCTGGGTCTTGCAAATTTCTACCGCAGTTTCGTCTTGGGATTCTCTCATATCACTTGGTGCTTGAGTCAAGTCACCATGGGAGTAGAGAAAGAAAATTTATTTTGGTATGAATCTCAACAAAAGGCATTCGTAGAGTTGAAACATCACCTCTTCTCTAAACCAGTGCTCACATTACCAGACTTGCAAAAACCATTTAAGATCAAGACAAATTCCTCTAACTATGCTATTGGGGCATTTCTTACTCAACAGGGGCATCCAGTGGCATATGACAGTGAGACACTTTCCGACATAGGTTGGAAGTATCCTTCTTATGAAAAAGAGATGTGTTCCATTGTGGAGGCTTGCCCACAATGGAACGTGAGGACCTATCCCAAGTATTCTAACTAAAATAGATTTATCCTTTAATTTAAGCACAATAACAAAGAAAATATTACATTTCTAGCTCAACATTTATTTGATGATAATATACAACTAAAATTTGTTTTAGAACATTTTAACAAGTAAGGAAATTCAATTTTCAACAATTTACATAAATAAAACTATTAGACCCCTGTATTTCAGAGTATCACTAGGTGACTGATTATTGTTTACATTTTTCTCACTAAAAATAATATTCCATGGTTATCATTTATTTTCAGAGAAAGAAAGGGAGAGCTTGACTGCCAAGAACTTCAGAAGAATTCATCTGCCTTTTCAGTTCAAGGAAGGAGGAAAGGGCTGTTGATTAAGTGTAATAGTGAGCAAAATCCATACTACCCCTCCTTCGTTCCATCTGCCTTCTTCTTACCTCCATTTTCCTAAAAACTTTGAACTCCAATGCTTTGAATCCCATTTGGACCCTAAAACCTACACACACATAACCTTTCAGAGTTATCCTTGAATAAAACCCACTTATATCTAATTCCGAAATTTTAAACGTCGCAGCTCTACCCGCCCACCCACCAAACAACCATGTTATACAACCGCAAACCTTTCCTCTGTAATGTTCCCAATTTTGCAACAAGCAATTTGGAACATTAGATTTTTCTACTTTCACCTAGGAGAGGAATAAATGGGTAAGGGAGCCCATGAATAATAAAAATATGAATAATTGACATCTTAATAAGGAAGGGGATCACTTCAAGAGCTGAACTTTACACTTACAAGTGTGAACAGAGGAAAAATAGATGAGGACATAGTAAATTTTGACTAAGTCAAAATGCATTCTTGAGGAGGAAGAGATCACCTAAGTAAACCAGTTCAATGTGAAAAAGGATCAGCCTAAGACACACATATGTAAACTAGATTGAAGATCCCTAGTGTGGAAAGAGGCATTGGAGGTGGATTAGTTTTAGTTGACCAAAGTCAACAGCGCAACCACAACAGGAGGGAAGCTAGCTAGGGCAGCACAATTTTGAAAGAGGAATATTCATGAAGAAGTCACCTCAACATTGTGTGGGGCCCAGGGTGAGGAGGCTCACCAAATATAAAAGGAGGGCATAGCATCAAAGGAGATTCATTCATGTATTCAGATATCTTGGTCTTGAGACCAATTGCATGCTTCCACTGTTTAGCCGAAGTTGCTACACTGCTTAGTGTAAGGAATTCTTGTGCGGGAATTCCATTCTCTCTTTAGATTAGCTTGCTTAAGGGATCTGTTGTGCATGTCAACCCATCCATTCAAATTTTTGGCCTATCGCCCCATATAAACCTTTCAAACTTGCTACCGTGGCCAAAAACCTCCATATTCTGCTTGTCGTTACCCTTTCCGCCCCAAAAATACACTATACAAAGGCTACAAATCGCAGTATAAGATTTATCAGGCCTAGCCCCTGCAGTTCTAGCCCCTTTGTTTTGTTCCCCATACGACTCAGGTGCTAGACCAAGCGCCAGATGGAAAGGAGCCTATCGTTAAAGTTTTCGGGCGCGTCTGGAGCCGTCCGATCAAATCCAATCGACGGAGAGGAGTTGGTTTTTCGTGGTGGTCCCCGCACCCGCGCACATTGCAAAAATCGGCGGTTTCATTCCGCACCACCATTGCTGAGAGGGCAGTATTCTCCGCGGGGCCAGTGATTCCATAGATCGCATGACAAGTGTCCTCATGTACGATTCCCAAAACTGCCCATTTCGTGCATTATTGTTCAGTCAAAGGTCGGGCAGCGGAATCATCGTCAGCCATCAGATCTCAAGTCCTCCATCCAACGGTGACTATCCTCCGAAGCTGCACACATTTTAACCTACGTCCATTGTGTCCCTGGCCCACCTTTGATTACCCTCTGGTTCGTTTTAACCGTCGATCTCTTTACTGATCGTGTGGTCCAGATCATCCACTTGACCACCCGCTGACCGAGTCCCCCACCACATCATTGCTCCACGTGTTCACTATCTCACCCTCCGCTATATATATATATATATATATATATATATATATATAATTCATATGTTATATGTTAATGTTTCTCTCTGGTTAGCCTTTCCACCATACCTCCACTGTGATTTCTTCGCCACCCTGCATGTTCTAGCCGTATGGCCATGCCCTCGACGCCACCATCGTCTCCACCTCCACGCCCCTTGCTCCTGTGCTTGTTCTTTCTAATGTATCTGTGGGTTTTGCAAGTTTCAAGATGATGAAGAGACGCTATAATTTGTCGCCTCCATTACAAAGGTCAAGAGCATCTCAAAGGACGATATTTCGATGGCGAAATTTAAAAGGGAAACTTGAGGTAGCTGTTATGATATGACCTCATTAATGGAAGCATAAGTAAAATCCATTGAACCCTAAAGACGCCTGCGGAGGGAAAGATTACACAGCAAGAAATATTAATTGGGCGGCATACAAATATCAGTGAAAGATCGAGAAAGCCAATGCCCGACCTTATGATTTTGAATTTTAATTCAAAGATTGGAAGACCAGGAGTACCATGCACAAACACAAGCAACCGCAAGGTTTTATTGCAGCAGACTTTTCTCGTCCAGCCAAGTACAGAACATGTGTATATTTTATTCTTTATGTCTTGTTCATGAGGAGATTTTCATCCTCAGCATTTATTCCATGAAGCAGTAGCAGAGTACTTGCACCAGTTGAGCACCGTCAAACAACATAGGCGGGTTTTTCCTCGCCAATTTGTTTTAATAAGTCAATTTAATGTACATTACCTACCTCATTCTCTAGAGTTTTCTGTCTTTCCTATAAAAGCCAAGAAAAAATACATTGAAAGGGTTCCAAATTTCTATCAGCAAACTGTGCAGTGAAAGGATTTTGTATACATCTTGTAAAGTTTCTGTATGAAGGCTCAGAGCCCGTAGGGTTTCAGTGAGGAGGAGTTATAACTGTAATGAGGATTCTGGTCTTTGGTATCCCACAGTATGTAATCTCTTCTTATGTGTTAATATAATATCTCATTTCATGCTATTTATCTTCTTGTATCATGTTCTAGAATGCGAGTGGCTCACTGGTCTTAAGTAAGGATTCATCCTAGTTGGTGCCCATAATTGGATAAGTCAAGCACTTTAAATAGGCCTAGTCATGATATACTGTTCCATGTTCATTTCATCCATATTTTTTGCTATATTAGTTACTTGAGGAGGGTGCTTTTAAAACGCCATTGTCATGTATGGATTCTTAGTTGGATAAGCCCATATGTGGTTTTGTTGTGTATCTGGGTATCAACCTCATGCTAACTAGTATCTTCTTCATGTTTCTTCACTGCATCCAATTTCTGATATTTGATTTTCTGTGGCATATTATTTGAACTAGCCCTCTTTGCAGTAAGCTGTCTCTTAACTGTCTGATGCTTTTGTATTGGAGTTTTGCATGCTGTTCCTACATTATTCTTACCTTTGTATCAGCTTCTGAGAGAGTTTGGTTCCATTTAAACTAATTTCCTTGTTTTGCAAGAGATAGTAAGAGAGCTTTTGGATTGACAACCCAAGCTATATTATGAGCTCCTTGCTATGTTAAGATGTCCTAGGCACTGGTCTATAGAAACTCTAGGCTGTCTCTAGGGTAGACAATAATTGTCGACAACATCTTTCTGGCGCCGTTGCCGGGGATGAATTTGAGAATGTCAGTTTCCCTGGGTCTCGACAAATTATATTCACTCTCTAATCAGGTGAGCACAGAGAGTTGAAGAGTTGCATATCTCTCACCTTGGCGACTCCACTGTTATTTATTTGATAAATCTATTGGTAGTCTTGGCTCCTCGAAAGCCACATTTGAGGTCAGATTCCTCTAAGTTAAAGACATCCTCTGTATCTGACCCAGAGAAGATTTTTCATAGAAGAAGTTGGAAAGAAAGACAATTAGCCCGTGCTGAAGTCCCTGAATATTCTAAAGAAGATCATCCATCCTCTTCTTCTCAGGAAATCCCAGTGGAAAATCCCGACTCCACTGAGGAAAATCCCAAATATTACTCAGATAGCCCACCCAGGGGAAGTGCTAGAACCAAAGATAACCCTCATCCTACCCCTGAGGCTGAAGAAGTTAAAGAAGTCACAGAAGTAGCTGTTGTTAACCGTGAACTATTCCCATCTACACCTCAAGCTTCTGTGCAATTTATTCCCATTGTTATACATACTCTACTTCCTCCTCCTCCCCTTCCTTCATTTGTACATCAAATTGTTGCACAGCCCCCACCTCCTCCAATGGCTAATGTCCCTGCTTTCCTATTGAACAAATACGCTCCACTGGCCTTACCCCAAGTGCTAAATGATATGCCACAGGGTTATTTGAAGATTTTGCCTAGATTTAATGGAGAAAATGATATTGACGCTCAGAAACATCTTGAGGCTTTCTGCTCTTTTGCAGAAAACTTAAATGTAGAACATTTGGATGTGGTCTTGAGATTGTTTGTGCAATCTTTGGATGGTGAAGCCAGAAAATGGTTCAAGACATTGGGAAACTGTTCAGTAACCACCTGGGATGACATGGAGAATACTTTTCTCAGGAAATGGGGAGAAAATAAAGATCATGGATAGTGTCTCACTGAGTTCAATACACTCAAGAAGAGACATAATGAAGGGGTGTCGGAGTTTATTAAGAGATTTAATAAGTTATATCTAAATCTCCCTGCAGATATGAAGCCTCATCAGAACGCTGCAAAAGTCATTTTCATTTCAGCATTTGACTCAGATTTCGGTTTCTCCCTCAGGGAGAGAAAGTGTGCCACCCTAGATAATGCTCAGTCAGATGCTCTTGAATTGGAAGCGAACTTTGCTTCCTCTGGAAAATTAAAAGGGAAGGCTGAACATGATGTTAGAAGGAGGGGAAAAGAAGAGCTTTCCTCCTCTAACCAGGAGAAAGATTCAGATAAGATGGATGAAATAAGCAAAATGATAAAGAATATGGTCAAGCTTGAGTTGGAGGCTAAGAATGCAGCTCCCAAGAATTTTTATAATGCTCAAAACAGAGGTTACAATCCCCAGTATAAGAGACCACCATTGCAAATATTGCCAAGGGAAGCAAAGGAGAAGCAAGATCAGGTACCACACCCATTGTACCTGGAAGGTCCAGCAGATGACTCCACTGAAGATGCTGCTTTTCAATTAGAAGATTCAAATCTTGATTTTTCAAACAATGATGATATAGAATGCCCATTGCAAGAAGAAGAAGAAGCAGAGATTGATCATTATTGTAAACAATTTGCTGATTTCATGCAAGCACAATTCAATGTAAAATATGTTCTCAGATCTTCAAGGAAGAGGACCCGAACTCAAGATCAAGAAGAAGAGCCACCTCAAAAAGAAGCACCTGCTCAAAAAGAGATGACAATGCAGAAAGCTACAGAAAAAGGTAAGAGTCCTATAAATACTCCTCTGCAGTCTAATAATCAAGGTCCTTCTTCTTCCTGTATAGTTAGTCCTCCTAATGTTGAGACTGTATCCAAAGAAGTTAAATCCTCAGCTGAAAATAAAGAATTTAAAGAAGTCGTAATGGAAAAGCCTTCCTCTGCTTTTAGTTTACAAAAAGAGCTTGAGAAGATTAAGATTCCAGTCCCCCTGACCGAGCTGCTAAAACAACCTGCATATCAATCTCAAGTTACCTCCTTCATGCTTCCTCCTGAAATACCAATTGTACCGATAGTTTGAACCTTCAAGAAGAAAGACCCCTGGTAGTCTTTGGCCCACATGTCGAGGAGATAGACCCTTCTACTCCTCCTTTTTACGTGTCTTTAGTCATCCATGACCTGCTGTTACACAATTGTATGCTAGATTCTAGGGCTTCCCAAAATCTTATGCCTTTGTCAGTCATGGAACAATTAGGATTACAAATCACACATCCATACAAAGACCTCTACTCATTTGATTCCAAAAGAGTTAAATTCTTGGGGATGATTAAAGACTTAGTGGTCAATTTGGCCCAAATTCCTGCAAAAAGCGTAGTGATGGACATTGTGGTTGCTGATATCCCAGCCCGCTTTGGCATGCTATTATCAAGGTCCTGGGGTACAAAAATCGGCGGGTCACTCAAAATGGATTTAACATATGCTACCGTCCCAGTCTTTGGAGGCCAAGAAAGGAGGTTATACAGGGAGACTAGATTTGCTAAAATGGTGACTAAGGCTGACTGCTCAGAGAATTCCCCAGTTTATAACAAGGAAGGAGATTTCTCTTGTTTGATGTTAGAAGAAAATCAAAATTATGCCCATGAGCCCTCCTTCTGTCAAATCCAAACTAAGCAGCCTCCAGAAGATCAGGAGGCAGAAATCTGGACTTTACATTTTGATGGGGTAAATTCAAGAGAAGGCAATGGAGCTGGGGTGTTATTAATCTCTCCTACGGGCAGATGGATCCCCCTGTCCTTCAAATTGGAATATGAGGCTACCAACAACGTGGCTGAATATGAAGCACTACTATTGGGACTGCAAACAACCAGGAATATGAATATACAGAATTTAAAAGTCATGGGAGACTCTGAACTGGTGGTAAGACAGGTCCGAAATCAATGTCAAACTAAGCATCCACGGCTGAGAGCTTACAGGAATGAAGTATGGGACATGGTGAAGAATTTCTTCTCGGCATTTGACATACAGTTCATGTCCCGGGAGCACAATAGAATAGCAGATTCTCTTGTTGTGGCTGCCAGTACATTCCGTCCTCCTCAGAACCCACTTTTGAGATATGAAATTGAGGTACGTTACAGACCATCAATCCCAGACAATATTAAACATTGGCAGGTATTTGAAGATAAGGAAAAAATGAAGAGATTTCTGGAGATAGCAGGGGAATTCTCTAATATGGAGATTGATGACTGTGAAGGAGAGGAGACTGAAAATATTGCAGAAAATAAATGGAAAGATGAAATGGCAGGAAGTAAAGTGCTACAGCTGAAAGGAAATATCATACCTAGAGGGCTGGTACCCCTAGAAATATTGTTTGACAAAAATGATGTTTCATTGCAGCATGATAAAATAGTAGAAGAAAATCAAGTAGAAGACTTGAATTTGGGCACTGATGTTGAGCCCAAAATTGTAAGATTATCTAAGAAAGTTTCAGAGGAATACAAAAGAAAATATTTGAAATTATTTCAGTCATACAAGGATGTATTTGCATGGTCCTATTAGGACCTAAAAACTTTTGATATTAATATAATGCAGCATAAAATTCCTCTGAGGGAGGATGCAAAACCATATAAGCAGAAGCTCAGACAGATAAATCCTCTGCTGCTCCCTTCAATTGAAAAAGAAATCAAGAAGCTGCTACAAGCCAAAATAATTGTGCCACTAAGATACTCTGAATGGGTCGCTAACCTGGTCCTTGTTCGAAAAAAGAATGGAGAAATAAGATTATGTGTGGATTTCAAAAATTTAAATAGAGCATCTTTAAAGGATAATTATCCACTGCCTAAGATGGACCAAATCCTGCAGAAAGTGGTGGGAGCATCTAGAATGTCAATGATGGATGGTTTTTCTGGTTATAACCAGGTGGTTGTGTTCCCAGAAGATCAAAAGAAGACTGCTTTTACCATGCCATGGGGAACATTCATGTATGCCAGGATGCCTTTTGGGTTAATTAATGCAGGAGCTGCCTTTCAGAGGGCTATGGATATTGTTTTCGTTGGTGAACAGGATAAATTCTTGGTGGTATACCTTGATGATATTACAGTATTTTCCAAGAATGATGATGAGCATATTGAGCATTTACGGAGAACTTTTGAAAAATACAGAAGGTATGGCCTTTCTCTTAATTCAAAAAAGTCTTTATTTGCATTAGAGGAAGGCAAGCTTTTAGGGCATATTGTAACTAAAGATGGTGTGAAAATAGACCCTAAAAGAGTTGAAGTCATAAATGGTATTCCTCTCCCCAGGAATAAAAAAGAAGTGCAGGTGTTTTTAGGGCGAATCAATTTTCTGAGAAGATTTATTCCAAATTATGCCGAGATAGTTAGGCATATAACTGATATTCTTAAAAAGAATAATGATGTGAAATGGTCCCAAGAATCTAGAGATGCATTCACAAGGATAAAACAGGCATTGTTGAAGCTCCTGTGCTAGCTGGGCCTGATTATACAAAGCCATTTATGATCTTTTCATTTGCTTCACCTCATACAGTAGCTGGAGTCTTGTTGCAGAAAAATGAAGATGGATATGAGCAGCCTATAGCCTTCTTTAGCCAGGTGCTTCATGATGCAGAATTGAAATACAATATACTAGAGAAGCAAGCCTATGCCCTTGTAAAGTCCCTCAAAGCCTTTAGAACATATGTTTTGCAGTCCCACATTACTGCATACGTTCCTACAGCAGCTGTCAAAGATATCCTCGTTCAAGGAGACAGTGAAGGTAAAAGGGGAAGATGGATTGCAAAAATACAAGAATATGATTTGGACATCAGACCTACTAGGCTGATTAAAGGACAAGGACTTGCTAAAATTTTATTTGAATCAAATCATCAAGCCTTGGGCATTAATTTATCTATGATTGCAAGTGAAGAGTCAGAAAATGAAAAAGACCAGCAAGGACTGAAGAAATCCACTCAAAAATCACATCTAAAGTATCTCACTAGTCCTTGGTACAAAGAAATAATTGAATATCTTTTAACACTCAATTGTCCTCCAAGTTGTGATAAGGTAAAATACAGAGCTGTAAGAATGAAATCACAGAAATACATAGTTGGTAATGGGCAGCTATATTGGAGAGATCCTTCAGGTATATTACTATTATGCCTTACAGAAAATGAAGTGGAGAATATAATGACAGAATTTCATGAAGGAATCTGTGGAGGTCATTACAGTTGGAGGACCATAGCACATAAAATACTGAGAGCTGGTTTTTATTGGCCTAAATTATTTGGAGATGTTTTTAATTGGGTTAGAGCATGTGATAAATGTCAAAAATTTGCTGAGAGACAAAAGCTACCCACTCTGCCCCTAATTCCAGTCCATGTAAATGAACCATTTCAGCAATGGGGATTAGACTTTATAGGTGAAATACATCCCCCATCAAGTGGCCAGCATAAATGGATATTGACTGCAACAGATTACTTTACAAAATGGGTGGAAGCCATACCTACAAGGAATGCTACAGATGCTGTAATAATCAAGTTCATGGAAGAAAACATCATATCCAGGTTTGGCTGTCCAGCTAGAATTGTAACTGATAATGCACAGGCCTTCAAGTCCAATAAATTTGTAAATTTCTGCCAGTAGTATAATATTGCATTAAATCACTCCACAACTTACTATCCACAGGGGAATGGCTTGGCAGAATCTTCCAACAAAACTCTGGTGAGGGCCTTGAAGAAGAAAATTAATGAGAATCAAAAGAATTGGGATTCCCAATTGAAATCTGCTCTGTGGGCGAATAGAGTAACTAGCAAGAGAGCAACTGGGAAATCTACTTATGAACTGGTATATGGGCGAGCAGTTGTGTTTCCTGTGCAATTGGCTTTGCCAGTGGCACGTTTCATGTAGGAAAGTCAAGAAGAACCAGATGATACGATCAGAAGAATTAACCAACTAGTAGAATTGGAGGAAACACGGAGCCAAGTGAATCAGAGATTAGCGGAGTATCAGGAGAAAATGAAAAACATCTTTGATCAGCATGCAAAAGATAGAAAATTTCAAATTGGTGATCTGGTTCTCAGATGGGATATCCGGAGGGCTAAAAAGGGCAAACATGGTAAATTTGATCCACTTTGGTTTGGCCCATTTAAGATTATGGAGCTAAAAGGTAATAATACATTTATTTTAGAAAATTTGCAGGGTGACTTGTTAGATGCCCCTGTGAACGGCCAATTCCTAAAGCCCTACTTTCAATTTTGATTCAGGCAGAGTATGCCTGTTGTATTATATTGTATATAGACTTTGTTTTAGTTTTTATTTTAATAAGGGATGTGCGCTAATGAGTTTTGAGGAAAAAGCAAAAGGGCTGAAGAGCGAAATCTACATACAAGATGATCAAGGGTCTGCAAGTTCTCGACATGTCCAAGGATGAACATGCCATCCCCAGATGGAGCCGATGTTGTGCATGTCAACCCCTCCATTCAAATTTTTGGCCTACCGCCCCATATAAACCTTTAAAACCTACTACCGTGGCCAAAAACCTCCATATTCTGCTTGTCGTTACCCTTTCTGTCCAAAAAATACACTGTACAAAGGCTCAAAACCCATAATTAAAAATTTATCGGGCCTAGCCCCTGAGATCTTAGCCCTCCCTATTTTTGTTCCCATGTGACCCAGGTGCAAGGCTGTGTGCCAGACAGGTGGGAGCTTATCGCCTTATTTTTTCGGGCCAAACCGCAGCCGTCCGATTTTAATTAAATCAACGGCCCGCAACCAAATCACCCGTGGTGGCCCCCGCTCCCGAAAACCAGTGGTTAATTCCGCACTATCTTCACCGGGCTGGTGGTTTTCGATCAAATGGCAGCGATTCCACATGCTGCATGACGCGTGTCCTCAATGTACGATCTCCAAACCGCCCATTTCGCGCGTTAAGGTCCGACCATAGACGGGCAGCGGAATTCACCAGCGCCGTTGGATCTGTTGACCTCCATTCAACTGTGGATATCCTCCGAAGCTGCACGCACTTTAACCCGTGTCTATCACATCCATGGCCCACCGTCCCATTACCTCAAAGCATTTGTAGCCGTGGATCTTACTCCGGAATTGAACGGTCCAGATCATCCGCTTGACCACCCGCTGACCGAGTCCCCCACCACGTCATTACTCCACGTGTTCACCATCTCACCCTCCGCTATTCATATATATATCAATCTTGTGTTATATGTTAATGTTTCTCTCCAGTCAGCCATTCCGCCATACCTCCACTGTAATTTCTCTGCCACCCTGCACTTTTTTACCTCTTTGTAAACCTGCTCCACCATCTCCATTAACCCCATCATGTCCGCCATCCCTGTGATTGGTTTTATTTAACGAGTTTTTGTTTTTGTAGGTTTATCATGGCTAATAATTATCCTGATTCGTCACTCCCATTACAGAGGCCAAGAATGCACAGCAGGACCATGTTTCAGGAGTAAAATTGGTGGGAAAAGATCCAGGAGCTGCTATGATGTGACCACCATTAAAGAAAGCAAGGATTTGCAATTGTAGAACCCTCCAGAGAAAATCAAAGGGCAGATTTGGGTAGGTGAAAGCATTAATGGGGCCGCATGTAATATCAGTGAAAGATCGAGAAATACAACGCCCTGCATTAAAGATCTGGGATTTTAATTCAAAGGTAGAGGGCCAAGAGTACCATGCGCAAAAACAAGTAACCTCAAGGTTTTATTGCAGCAGATTTTTCCCTTCCCTCCAAGTACAGAGCATGTGTATATTTTATTATTTATGTCTTGTTCATGAGGAGATCTTCATCCTCAACATTTATTTCATGAAGCAGTAACAGAGTACTTGCACCAGTTCAGCACCGCCAAACAGCATAGGCGGGTTTTTCTTTCAAATTTGTTTTAAATTAGATCATTAAATGTATATCACCTACCTCATTCTCTAGAGCTTTCTGTTTCTCTTATAAAAATAAGGAAGAAAGACATTGTAAGGGTTCCAGATTTCTATCAGCAAACTGTGCAGTGAAAGGCTTTGTATACATCTTGTAAAGTTTCTGTATGAAGGCTCAGAGCCCATAGGGTCTCAGTGAGGAGGAGTTATAACTGTAATGAGGATTCTGGTCTTTGGTATCCCACAATATGTAATCTTTTCTTATGTGTTAATATAATATCTCATTTCATTGCATTTATCTTCTTGTATCATGTTCTAGAATGCGAGTGGCTCACTGATCTTAAGTAAGGATTCATCCTAGTTGGTGCCCATACTTGGATTATTCAAGCGCTTTAAATAGGCCTAGTCATGATATACTGTTCCATGTTCATGTCATTCATATTTTCTGCTATATTAGTTACTTGAGGAGGGTGTTTTTAAAACGCCATTGTCATGTATGGATTCTTAGTTGGATAAGCCCATATGTGGTTTTGTTGTGTATCTGGGTATCAGCCTCATGCTAACTAGTATCTTCTTCATGTTTCTTCACCGCATCCACTTTCTGATATTTGATTTCTGTGGCATATTATTTGAACTGGCCCTCTTTGCAGTAAGTTGTCTCTTAACTGTCTGATGCTTTTGTATTGGAGTTTTGCATGATGTTCCTACATTATTCTTATCTTTGTATCGGCTTCTGAGAGAGTTTGGTTCCATTTAAAATAATTTCCTTGTTTTGCAAGAGATAGTAAGAGAGCTTTTGGATTGACAACCCAAGCTATATTATGAGCTCCTTGCTATGTTAAGATGTCCTAGGCACTGGTCTATAGCAACTCTAGGCTGTCTCTAGGGTAGACAATAATTGTCGACAACAGGATCAAAGGGGAGTGATTTGAGATTCATTTATGTATTTGGCTTGAGTCCATTCATCTACATTCAGCTACAGCGCAGTATCCTTCAGTGAACTGTGTCTTTTATGCATGAGCAGCAACAATAGAGCTGCATCCTTTGATTGTATGCTAATATTTGAGGAAGAGGTGCTTATTTCCCTGCGGGAGCTCCAATAAGAAGGCCTAAGGCCATTCTCTGTATTATTCAGCATTTATATGTAATATTCAATCATTCTTAATATATTGTTGCATTAAACTACGTTCTTTTCTGCAGTGCTGCTTTGTACATGTATTTTGCCGGAAACCTTTGCCGGGTGTCTTGTTTTTGTTGTATAAGAGTGTAAACCTCCATTTCTCTATTGTTTTATCAATATAATTTGCATATCAGTATTCTCTTATCATTTTCTGTAGAAACCCCCATGAAAATTATGCTCTCACAGTATTCATAAATTTATGTTTAGCAAAGTCATGGGAAATCAATGTTTTCTAGCCTAGTTGGGAAGGGAGGAGTTGTTTAACATATCTAGAAGCATTATTTTGAGCTTAAATTTGGAGCATATGTCCCTCATGACCTAATATATCATATACAGCCATTTCCCCTACTTATTTTCATGCTCATTCCTGAAAACAACCTTTTTAGGGCATAAAATACCCTTTTTCCCCACTTTCCGGATCATAAAACGAAGTACAAGTTGCTGTTGTAGCTGAAAATCATGTCTATGTGTTTCTTCTATATATTTCAAGCTTATTCATCATAACAAGACCATTATAAAACTTATTCATTGCAGAGTTCTAGATTTAGAACATTACAGTGGTATCAGAGCACCTTTCTTGGCTCAGCCTGTGGCCTTCAAGCCCAAGAAAGAAGGAGAAAAAAATGGATGGAGAGGATGAGCTTACTCTCATCCATTTTCAGATCCAAGAAGAAAGAATAAGAGAAATGCACTGAAACTCCAAAAGGGTTTCAAGGAGGAGAGAATTGTGAGAAACCTCTAGAGGATTTCAAGAAGCAGAAGCATATGCATGCACTTCCTATTATTTTAGAGGAAGTGAAGAGTAAGGATACCAATTAAGCATGAAATTATGAGTGGGTATTTGGCAGAATACAAGTGCCAACCTAGGGCTTTCAAAGAGACCCTATATTTTCCTCAGTTTATTCAACTGAGAGAATAGAGAAGACCTTGTAGAAAAGGAGAGATTAGAGGCAATAGATTCCTATTGTCTAAATTTGATGAGTCAACTATAGCAGAATCTTGGGCAAGAAAGCTTGAGGAATTCTTCATATTTCATCCAGTGGAAGAGAGGGAGGCAGCAGAAGTTGCAGCGTTGCACCTGGAGGGTGAAGCCAATGCTTGGTGGTGCAGTCACTTAAACCACACAAGGGTGACTTCTTTTCGTGAGTTCACTCAACAGCTGATCAGAACCTTTGATGAGGAAATATCAGAGGAGAGAAGACCCACACCACCATGAGAGGAGGCAAGTACCAGTGCTGCCATAGCCTTGAGAGAGCAGCCTTCTACACCAGCAGTTGGATCAGCCAACATGTTGAAGAGAGGAAATCTTGTAGCCATAGAAGATGTCCCAAAGGCTCACAAAGGTATGCATAATTTTCCATGTCTTAAAATTTCAGAAAATTTTGTGAAAAGGGTTGGAGATTTGTTTGCATATGGCCTAGGATCAAATGATATTGCTAAGATAAAGCAGTAGGATTGCACTGCGTTGTGCGAGCTTGAAGGGTTCAACGGAGATTTGAACCCTCAACCTCATGTATCATTGATGAGTTGCACACAACCCTTTAGGTTGGAGTGTGAATTATTGGAGGATGGAGTGAACCTTGCTCTAAACAAATTCATGCAGAATCACATGTTCTTCCTCGAGTTGACACATGAGGTTGCCAGAACACCCTGGAGGAGGGTTACAACATTGTCAAGAAGCTGTAGCAAGGAGGCTTTGCCTTTGAGTCACTTGGATCCTTATGGGTTCAAGATAATCATTGATGAGAGATATTTTCTTGGAGGTCAAGGAGTTTCATTTCAGCATCTCATGAAATGCAAAGAGAAAAATCTGATATGGGAGGATGGTAGCCTCTTTTGGAGGAGTGCCAAGATGGAGAATGCTCAAAGGCATTCATCAATGGATAGGTGGATGTGGATAGAGAGAAATAAGCTGGAAAGTTACTTGCAACTCTATGATATTGGGTAGCAGGAGGCAAGACTGCATTGGCTACTCTTGAGAGAGTTTTTTCACCATGTGGCATATCCTTCTTCTAAGGGTATGAGGGAGGAGGATACTTGGCAGAGTACTTGCATCATGGGGCAACAAGGAGTGTGGATGCATTATGATGATACGGTCATTTTGTTTTCACTGCATCAGTTATATGATGGAAGTATGATGAGGAAGCAAAGACATTTGTTGATTTGGAGGATTGAGATAGAGCAAGGGAAGAGTTTCTCTCACATTTTGCATGATGTTTCAATAGGAGGAGATGGCCACATTATGAGAGGATTATTTGACATTGAACATGTCAGAGGATGGATTTATGAGTTGGCAGGAGCCTATTTGCATAGGCCAACAACGTTGTCACTTTGGATCATGAGCTTGTTGATGAGGTGTTCCCAGGATCACTTCACATCTGATGCACTTGGTGAGCATAGAGGAGGTGAGATTGGTAGAATGGTGGATGGACTCATTAGCTATTGTGATGTGTTCTCCTTGAATTGGATTTCCAGACATGAGAAGGAGGATTTTCATGCAGCATGTGGTTCATTCCTCTTCATATGGGTATGTCATGCCACTATCGAGGATTCATCTATGGATCTTGTCACCATCTTGTTTCCATCACTTGGTAAGAAATATGTTTTTGCACTTATTGATTGTTCAACAACGTACTTGTATACTCTTACCATTTCATTGCAGTGCATTTCTTTCCAAAGGGGAAAATTTCTCTTTAGGCTCCATGGACCAATTTTGGCTAGCTATTATGATGGAGACAACTATCTACTTTATTACTTGGGGCAAGTGTTTGGTTACTCCTTGTATGCTCAATTGATGCACTCAACCATTTACTACTTGCTGGTCAATGTGGTGACTTACACAATTAGCCATCTATCAAGAGACAACTTTCCATGTCATTATTTGAAGCTGTAGTGGGGAAGACTGTGCTGTGACCACTTGGGAGAATGTTGGTACCTTCCAGCACCATATGAAGCCTTCAGTCTTTCTCTCAATATGATGCTGATCATGATCCTACTTGCTAATCTTATTCTTACCTATATGAGGAGAATGGTTGGAGGAGGGCCACATGGAGTGGATGTGTTCTTGGGGGAGAAGCATCCCCACACTTTCTGCATTGCATTTTATAAAGGGATCATGAGAAGGGACATGGCCTCTACAGAAAAATATTTGTTTCTCTATGAGGAGGGCCATGATATGGATGGGATACCATATGGAGGTGAGTTCTTGTCCATCATGTATGAGATGGTTTGGGCCAGCTTGATTCACAACGCTGGGAGAGGAACCTTTGGAGGTCTAGCTTCCTTCTTTCCATTTGAGGGAAACATGATGGCAGCCTAAGATCAGTAAATCCTTTACACTTGTCTTAAGTGGAGAGGAAAGTAGCATGGGGTAGGCTACTATGTCTACCATGATCAGAATTTCAGCCCACCTACTTTGCTGGAGCTTCAGGTGGAGGATGATTTGCATGAGTTACCATTTTGGAGGGTGACTCATTTTGTTTGGTTGATAGCTTGGGGAGGAGAGATTCAAATGGGGATGATGAGTCCCAATCTATATCAGCCCCCATGTTTCAAGAGGATCTTCAAACAACCCATTGTTTCTTCCATGGATGTTCTACAGTTACATAATGTCAACTATTTAGATAGCTTGCACACTCGGGAGAGGAAACTTGGAGATATATTGTTGATACAACACCTTGATCCTTGGAGGATTGCATCATATGAGTTTTATACACGGGAGGAGAGGATGCTCTTTAGTCTTATCCTTGCAGTTGCTTGAGGACAAGCAACATTTGGGAGGGGAGGACTGTAATGTTCCCAATTTTGCAACAAGAAATTTGGAACATTAGATTTTGCTACTTTCACCTAGGAGAGGAATAAATGGGTAAGGGAGCCCATGAATAATAAAAATATGAATAATTTCCACCTTAATAAGGAAGGGTATCACTTCAAGTGTTACACCATTTTTTGGTCATCTAACCCATTATTGTTAGATGAACCCAAGTACACCATGTAAGACCAATTTTACCCCAAGTAAAATTGCTTTCACCACATTTGTTTACGTTTCTTGGTCATATTTAACCCAAAACAAGGTAATCAATTAAATAAATCATTATTTATTTAATTATTTCCTAAGAATAAGTTATTTAAATCATTATTTAAATAATATTCTTAGTTAAATTTGACTAAATCACATATAAATAATTAAATAAACCATTATTTATTTAATTATATTCCCCTCATCTCCCATAAAATAATAAATAAATCATTTATTTATTTGTTATTTATAAATAAAGGAATTGACCCAAGTCAAAAGCCCTTCTCCCTCCAACAAATATAATAAAATATTCCTAAAGGATGATTCTAGAATTTGATTAGTAATATTTTATTCATGCACCGAGTTCTAGAACACCCCAATATTTTGTTATAAATAGGAGGGTTTTCCCCATTCATTAGTCACCTCCATTGCATTAGATCACACTAGATCTACTCTTGGTCACCAGTTCCATTTGTTTGCATTTTGAACTCCCATTGAGTTCCATGTTTGTTAGGGTTTTCCACATTAACCAAAGAGAGGAATTTTAGATCTGAAACACTGAGGACTTCCAAGAACCCATCCCACTGAGGAGAACTGGAAAACACCTTTCTTGTTTTCCTCTCAGGTGCCCCATTCTTTAATATAATATAAGATTATTTTTATACATTGTTCTTGTCTTGTTCATTGGATGCATGGAGCCATTTTATATCTTATCTTCTTAATATCTTTTATGCTTAGATCTAATTTTATGCAGCAAACTTGAAGATATATTTTGCAGCCATACTTGATGTTAGGGCTACTTGATATGCATAGCTAAAGCGATCTTTTACGACGAAAGAATCATACTAACATCAAGAGCTGAAATTTACACTTACAAGTGTGAACAAAGGCAAAATAGATGAGGACATAGTCAAGTTTGACTAAGTCAAAATGCATTCTTGAGGAGGAAGAGATCACCTAAGTAAACCAATTCAATGTGAAAAAGGATCAGCCTAAGACACACATATGTAAACTAGATTGAATATCCCTAGTGTGGAAAGAGGCATTGGAGGTGGATTAGTTTTAGTTGACCAAAGTCAACAGCGCAGCCACAAGAGGAGGGAAGCTAGCTAGGGCAGCGCAGTTTTGAAAGAGGAAACTTCATGAAGAAGTCACCTCAACATTGTGTGGGGTCCGGGGTGAGGAGGATCACCAAAGATAGAAGGAGGGCATATAATCAAAGGAGATTCATTCATGTATTCAGCTATCTTAGTCTTGAGACCAATTGCATGCTTCATCTATTTAGTCGGAGTTGTTGAACTGCTTAGTGCAAGGAATTCTTGTGCGGGAATTCCATCCTCTCTTTAGATCAGCTTGCTTAAGGGATCAAAGGGGAGTGATTTGATCTTCATTTCTGTATTTGGCTTGAGGCCATTCATCTACATTAAGCTACAACGTAGTCTCCTTTAGTGAACTGTGTCTTTTATGCAGGAGCAGCAGCAGTAGAGCTACATCCTTTGATTGTATGCTAATCTTTGAGGAGGAGGTGCTTATTTCCCTCCGAGAGTTCCAATAAGAAGGCCTAAGGCTATTATCTGTATTATTCAGCATTTATATGTCATATTCAGACATGTTTAATACATTGCTGTAGTAAACTGTGTTTCTGCAGTGCTACTTTGTACATGTATTTTGTCGGAAACCTTTGCCGGGTGTCTTGTTTTTGTTGTATAAGAGTGTAAACATCTATTTCTCTATTGTTTGATCAATATAAGTTTCATATCAGTATTCTCTTATCATTTTCTGTAGAAACCCCCATGAAAATTACGCTCTCATAGTATTCATAAATTTATGTTTAGCAAAGTCATGGGAAATCAATGTTTTCTAGCCTAGTTGGGAAAGGAGGAGTTGTTTAACATATCTAGAAGCATTATTGTGAGATGAAATTAGGAGAATAGGTCCCTCATGACCTAATATATCATATCCAGCCATTTCCCCTGCTTATTTTTATGCTCATTCCTGAAAATAACCTTTTTAGGGCATAAAATACCATTTTTCCCCACTTTCTGGATCATAAAACGAAGTACAAGTTGCTGTTGTAGCTAAAAATTATGTCTATGTGTTTCTTATATATATTTTAAGCTTATTCATCATAACATGACTGTTATACAGCTTATTCATTGCAGATTTCTAGATTTGGAACATTACATCCTCCTACCCGCACCCTGCACGATTTAACCTTTTCTTCTTAACTCATCACAGAAACATAAAATTCCATTGATGCGATTTGGTGGGACCCATATAGCTTTTATAAATTACATGAATCCGCATGAAATCCTTTATAATCTGCATTTTCCTTACCTTTCTCTTGTTCGCACCCTCCAGCGTTTAGCGCATCGCATTTCGCACTTCGTGCATGTTACAATTTACCTATTACAGCACCCGCAAGTTAAATATTTTAACTCACGATATATCCCGACCGTAATCGCACATCACATTATTTGAAGGAGAAACGCCAAGGGTAAATGTTATAGTCGTCAAAGTGCGATATGTAGACTAGCGGGACCTATATTCCCCTCGTATACACCTTAGATGCTTGGAAATCCTTCATATTATGGTTCGGGTGGATTTTTTCCATTTTTTAACTAAACTTCACTTGTCCACTTGAAGAAAATTTTAGTGGGGTCCATCTCCTAATTGAAATCGGAAGTCGCAATGTTTAAAGGATTTGTGTGGTGGGTAAGTGTTAAGATCGCCAAAGTGCGATGTGCGATGGGTGGGACCCAATCGCAAATCACAAAAATAAGTGCGGAGATAAGAGTTATGGTCGTCAAAGTGCGATATGGGCTAACATGGTAGGGTGATGTGGCAACGACGAGGTAGATTACGTGGTAGTGACGTAGTAGGGTGACGTGGCCCCGACCCCACAAATCACAGTCGACTTATGATGACATGGCATTAACGTGGCAGGGTGACATGGCAGATGACATGGCCCCAACCCCACAGAGTGTAGTCGATATATGATGACATGGCAAGGTGATGTGGCAAGCCGATGTGGCAGATGACGTGGCGGATGATGTAGCCCATGCCCGCATATCACACATTAGAAGTTTTAAAAGTTAGTCGCAATGATCAATGTTAAAGTTACCGAAGTGCGATGTAAAATGCGGTGGGACCCGAGTGCAAATCACAAATCGCAAAGTTTGAAGCTTACACCCTGCGGTATATAATAAAATCCGCGATCTACGGGTTGTGAGTGAACCCACTTTTCCTTGACACGTCATGTCTATGCTAAACCCTCCGCAACTCCCTGCCAAATCCACTCACCTCTACGCATCGTATGCTTCACATCACCTTTGAGCCTCCCTGCATCCGCCGAAGGTTAACAAAGGAGTGGGGTCCGAAATGGGTGGTATCCCATACCGCTCGTTTGGCTACGTGTCGCGCCCATGGCTATTCCACAACCCCTTTCCAATACCACTTACCACTCTCACCCCCCTCTGAAAATCCCTTTGCACCACTCACCAAAATTTTGTGCTTTTTTACCATTGCTTGTACCTTACGCGCCATGTTTTCTCTCACTATCCACTTCACTCAATCACATCCCCTCCCATTAAGAAATTTGTTGCACCATAAAGGGCTGGGATGTTATCTAACGAACTCGTGACACCTCAACACAACCCCCAATTGATTAGAAGTGCCAGCATTGCATCGTCTTTAATGATCTGGCAAAAGCGACCCAAAAGAAAAGCCAGATGTCAGCGCCACCAATTGTTGCCTCTTCGTAACCATGTCAAATGCCTCCAAACCACTTTTTCAATTCACGAAGAGCTACCTGAGTTCTACATTCTTGAAGAGTTACCAAAATAAATTCTACAGGCGATGTTTGTCAAAGATTTTCTTTATTCGGGCCTTGCATGGCCACACTTGTCTAATTTCAATTTTCTTTGTAATTAATGAAGTTTGCCAAAGTAGATTAGGGCGACTGACTTATTTGTTAGTCAAATACTGTTAGAATTTCCAGTATGAAGGGTTGGATATTGTTAGCCCCTGCATTGTAAGAACTACTATATTGGAGCACTGTAGTTTTGGAGCTGGACATCGATAATCAGAGACCATTTACAAGATTCTTTAGCTATGTCAAAATGGTGATGTGCTACTTCTTTGTTTAAATGTTTCCGTTGTTTTCTCTGTTGTGCATCTATTCATCTAATTGTAAATAAGAAATTTTAGATTAATATTTGTTGTCGGAGCACCTTAATTTTGTCTACATTTACAATCTGAATGTTTTCTATTGAAGTCTGATTAAAGAATTTTTAACTACTCTTTAGTCATTACTGAACCTTACTATTTCTTTCACCCCATATTCATACAAATCTAAATATCCATTTAGCACAGTTAGCTTGCCCCGTGATTCTCTTGATGTTGATGTTAGATTACAGCCTTTTGAATCCGTATCCAAATGGATTAGCTTTTGCAGCTCTATCTTTCCACCCACACAATCAATCAAACAAACAACCCTCATAATATCTATAACTATCCTAATACCAACACTTATAATCATCAAGTTAAATCATAAAAATAGAGAGAGACCTATCTGAGTCTAGGAAGGTTAGGTCCTGCACTCCAAAGTGGTTTGATGTGGTCCTTTATCATTTTTTCCTGCCAAACCTGCAAATTACGGAGTGACAACATAATGGCGACCATACTCGAGAATTACTGAAAGAGCTCAATATTTCATCAGAAATCAGGAGCCCCAGTCAAAATTGCATGATTCAAGTATGTTCCAAGATTGGTATCTGGTTGTTGATGGTGGACAAACATCCAGACACAAGAAGGTTGAAATCATCCACTTGGCGACTCCACAACTTTCAGTGGACCTAAAGACTTCACTGGTAGAATAATCTATATTGGTTGTGAATAAATAGTGGCCCCACTCTCTGATTGATTGACAAAGATGAATCCAAGAATACAACACAAGTATGCTCTAATGAACAGAGATCACATTCCTGGATTCCCACACAAAATTCCTCAAGTAAATTGGCAAAGAAATCTTCCTATTTTTCAGGATGAGAATGTTGATGATGATTCATTACATCTCATTAAATTTCTTATACATTCATGTAAGTTGAAGGTTGAATGGCATGAGGATTTCCTCATGAAGATGTTCAAGGAAAAATTATAAGGGAAAGTGAGGGAATGGTATGAAGGTCTGAACCCTAGTAATTTGTTTTCTTTAAAATATTTCCACAAGGTGTTTTATGAGCATTATAAAGAAAATTATCCATCTTTATCATTAGCTGAAAATTGTTGTGATCAATCTGAGGATCTCATACAATACCTTGTAAATTTTGATCAAGATTTAGGAAATTGGATTCCTAAGGATCTCTTAGAAGCAATTCATGAATTTCATTCTCAAGTTAACAATTATGACAACCAAGAGAAGTTAGTTGAAAATGAAAATCAATCAGGAAATGAAAGAAGATCCACAAGATCTCTCTGTGGGGACAAATGATAATTCATCTAATATTTTGTGTGAGGCTAAAGAAGAGATTTAGCCTCATGATCAGTCTTCACAAGATAAATAAAAAAATTGTTGTTCAATCCTAAGAACACAAAGAATCCCTCCTCCTTTAACTGAATAAGAAATCAATCAAATTCTAAGCGTGCAACCAGCCTCAAAATTTTTATGTAATGAAGAGATTATTTCTATTTGTTCTACTACTGATTTATGTACTGAAGAATTTCCTCATGAATAAACAGAAGAACAGATTGATATTGATGTTGTTCTACCATCTCAAGAAGGCCTATTGCCAGAAAGTGGTCCTATTCATCAAAATGATGGCCTTCCAATAGAATTCAGCCAACTCAGTCAAGACATATCAAGTTTGCTTGAGGACAACATAGTGGTATATAATTAGGATGCCATGTCAGAGGACCATGAAGAATACATATATATTCTCTTTCATAAGGATCCTGAGCATGCCAAAGTGGAACAACAAGCAGCCCTAGATGAAGTCTGTTATTTAAATTCTCAGGGCCAGGTATTGTTACAAGATCCTTTTGCTGGTTTCTTATAATAATCTAAATAAGGAGTATGTTATGCTAGTAGTGGTTGGTTGCAATGTTTAAGGAAAATTTTGAGCACTTTTGTTCAAAGGAAATTAAGATGGGAGTGGCCCTTTTGTTTTTTCAGCCTACTAAAAAAAGTGAACAAGAATCAATCATGTAGTCATTTACTTGATTGGTTGAATTGGAGAAAGGAGTTCACTTAGTGTATATATCATATCCAAGTTAGATTAGGGTAGGTAGTTGTGCAAATACACTCCTCTTATCAAGGGATTAAGTTCCAAATACCAAGGAATAGACTCCTTTTATGAAGGAATGAATATTCATGAATGGAGGCTTTTACTGGATAACGCCTTCTAGAAGCTTCCAGCTGGGAGAATATTCGACTAGTTGGGCTTCTAGAACTTACTCTTGCCTTCCATTTACCTTTTACAGGGGTCCACACTTTTAATGAAGAAAATTTGCGGTCAGCTCCGCAGTTTTTAGAGAAAAAGGGTGTGGTGCCACAGGTAAGGCTAAGGAAAAGTGCAATATAAGTGTTTTTATTATTTTTATATGCTTTTCTCCAAATTCAGGACTTGGTTTAGGAACTTTAGGGTTTAGACCTCTAAGGGAGCATTATATAGGTATTGATGAACCCATATATAAATAGTAAAATGTCATGGTGACAAAATAATGTGTAACATAATGCCCCCTAAAGCGCGAAGTCTGAGATAATTCGAAGGCTAAAGTGCTTTATCATTCCGAGGATCGGCTCGTGGATACACTAGTTGAGACCTGTAAAAACATTCAATGCACACACACACGCACACACACACACACACACACACACACCATATATATATATATATATATCATTATGAGGTAGGCATTCCCATACTCAGATCAAAACTAACTAAAATGTTATGATATAGAAATGATTCTAAAATTACATCAATAGTAGACACAGTATGGACACAACCATCTGTTATGAATAGTCTACTGCATAATGAATAATAAAACTCCTCGCAGCTTGGATGGTGGAAACTATATCCAGGGTCTTGATTTCCGCTACCCGAACTAGTACGATTCTATCCATGCGATTGATTGTGTAAAATTCAAACATGGTAGAAACCACTTGATTACCAGTCAATGATGTGAACTATTAACAAGTGTGAGAGAAACCACCAATAATAAAAATGGCTCTCAAAGTACTCAGTACAAACTATGAAGTGTGAATAAATGATTTTAAGTCGAACACTTCACGGAATCATTCAATCTAAGATCAATGATGTAATCTATCATCGAAAGTGAGAAACTTGCCATTAAGGCATGCAGATTCCAAGGTACTGAAGGATTATAGATCAACTTCCTAGATGATATGTTGTCGTCGATAGAAAGTGACCCGTCGTAGGAAAGCCCATGACACGAAACCATTAGATCAAGTTTTCTAGAAATATTTTGCAAGGACTGACTCAGGGATGGTCAACGTGAATGGAGACAAATGTTTTCAAATGAATGGTTTATTTGAATTTTCCTCTTGAAAACATAACGACACTGCAAATGGTTTGGTAACAATTGACCTAAAGCTAATACCCAGAAACTGGCTGAAGACTTTCAATGTGGTTTGATTAACTAATAGGCAAAGGATTTTCCCAACCCAGGTAGAAGTGTGACAAAAAGTGTCATGTTCAAGAGTGGTATAATGCTTTTAAACAAATTTTAACAACTGGATCCATTTTATCTCTTTTTCCCCTACCATTTCTGGCAAGTACCTCTTTATTTTTGACAAGCTTGAGGAGGATAACATTTGCTTTTTTTGTAAGCTCATCCTTTGGATGAGTCCAACTTACTATAAAATCAAACCCTAAGAAGGAGTGGTTCGTTCCTGTTTGTAATTGACAGGTCCTTTACTGTTAAATTTTAACAAGTCCAGTATAGGAGAAACTCGGTGTTTTTCAATTTTAGGGAGTCAGAAGAAAAAATTAAGGAAACTCTGTGGGTGTACTTTTTTGTAAATTTAGTCTCTCAAGCCCAAAAAAGGATAAAATAATATAGGAGAGAAATCTATTGACCATGATTAGTCAACGTATACCTTTTTCGTAAATAGTCCATTTCAGTCCAGAAAAGGGGTAAACTTATACTGAAGGGACGATTGTTCATTTCCTTTAACGAGTTCGAATAGTCAAGTACTCAGAAATATTTTCATGTTTAGAGAGTCTGAAAAGGGCTTAAAAGAGAACTCCAGGGTTTTGCTTTTTCATAATTTTCACAAGTTTGAAAAATTGATAAAAGTATACTCATATTGTTTCTCTTTTTCGTAAGTTTTAACGAGTTCGGAAAAGGGATAAAAATGTACTCATAGCTTTCAATTTTTCGTAAGTTTTAATGAGTTCAAAAAAGGGATAAAAATGTACTCATGGTTTTCTCTCTTTTGTAAGTTTTAACGAGTTCGAAAAGTGATAAAAAGTGTACTCATATGGTAAAATTTCAATTTAATTAACGAGCAGGAAAAGATGGAAAGAACTCGGCATTTTCATGTACATTTTAGAAGCATGAAAAGAACAGCAAAAGAAGCTCGGGATTTTCATGAGTTTAACGAGTCTTGAAAATAATAACTGAAATGGACTCAAGATAGGTTTCATTTTTATACAAGCTTGAAACGTAGGAAAACTATGCTTGAAAATGGTTTGTTTCATTTTTACACAAGCTTGAAACAAAGGTAAAATCATGCTTGAAAGTGGTTTCATTTTTACACAAGCTTGAAACGTAGGAAAACTATGCTTGAGAATGGGTTTTTTTCATTTTTACAAAATCTTGAAACAAAGGAAAAATCATGCTTGAGATATGTTTGAATTCCCCCCAAGAGTAACTTGCTAGAGCACATGCCCCACAAGCTTCATTGCATTCAACTAAGCAGACTACTAGTTACTAATAGCTGGATGGAATGAAGGTGCATTTATGAGATCAGATGAAAGACTTGACTTTGACTAGGAGAGGATTTGTTTCATTTTTTAATGAGCTTGACACAGGAAAATAACTATGCTTATCAGGGACCGGTTTCATTTTCTAATGAGGTTGACACAGTAACAGGAACATTCCTCAAAAGGTTTTGTTTCATTTTTTAACGAGGTTGACACAGTAAAAGGAACTCTCCTCATTACCCACTGATTCATTTTTTAACGAGGTTGACACAGTAAAAATAACTTTCCTCTTGGTATCTGTTTCATTTTTTAACAAGGTTGACATAGGAGAAGAACCATCCTCATGGAATCTATCAATCTACTCTCTAAAATCTACATACATAACCTATTGATTCATTTTTTAATGAGATTGAAACAGGAAAAGAACTGTCCTCATGGGTTCGTTTCATTTTTTAACGAGGTTGACACAGTAAAAGAACTGTCCTCATCTAAAACATGTTTCATTTTTTTAATGAGGTTGACATAGGAAAATAACTGTCCTCATGGGTCTGTTTCATTTTTTAACGAGGTTGACACAGTAAAATAAATGTCCCCATGGATCTGTTTCATTTTTTAACGAGGTTGACACAGTAAAAGAACTGTCCTCATCTAAAACATGTTTCATCTTTTAATGAGGTTGACGCAGTAAAAGGAACTTTCCTCTTTAATCACTGATTCATTTTTTAATGAGGTTGAAACAGTAAAAGGAACTTTTCCTCTTTAATCATTGATTGATTTTTTAACGAGGTTGACATAGTAAAAGGAACTTTCCTCTTGACCCATTGATTCATTTTTTAATGAGGTTGACACAGTAAAAAGAACTTTCCTCTTTAGTGACCTTGTCATGGCTTCCAACTAGAAGAAAGACATGTCAAGGGACACTCCTCGATCATGGCTTCCAAAAGGTCTTCATCGGATGGAAGAAAAATTATCTGGAAGGAAAACATGTCAAGGGACTCAAAAGGGATAGGAACATCACGTTCAAATAATCCCATAGAGTTTTCCATGTCAATTTCCAGATCTAAGTCAAAGGAAGTCGAGCAAACAGTGAGAGGCTCACTTGCATCGGTAACTGAAAACATGGGACTGGTTGCCACATAATTAACCTGTAGTGGGGTACATACCACTTCCATATAAGGAACATTTAGGGGTGTCAGATTATTGGTAGTTGAATCAAGACTAGCGAATGAAAGTTGGTCAATGGTCACAATGTTTCCATTGTGAGGGAAATACATCACGCGAAAGAGTGTTGATATGAAAATTTTCATTGCATAGACATAGTCTCGCCCAAGGAGTAAATTGAAATCCAAGGGGCCCCAAACTACCATAAGATCAATACAGACAGTTTTACCTTCCAAGGTAATAGGAAACTTAGGAAGGATCCCTAAAGGTTCACTAATGGTTCTGTTAAAAGCTGACAAATTCTGTGTAACAGGCACAAGCTGAGGGGAACCCAAAGCTTGCCAAGCAGTTGAGGATAAAATACTAACAGAAGCACCTTCATCTACATGTGTGTGGCATACATTCTTACCACAAGCCTTCAAAATGATTTGGAAAGGGATGGAGGAAGGAATACGAGGTTCTGTCAGTATATTCCAATCAAAGGAAAATACCTCTATACTTGGAGGGTTAGAAAAAAAGTATGAAGTTCACTCTCTACAGGGAGAATGGGATCGAACGAATGTGAAATTGAGTCGAACATTTGATCAACTAATGGATCATCAACCTGAGTGATATCAATTTCACTCTCCAATGGAAGAGTGGGATTGACTGTACTTGGAATTAGATCAATCACTTCGTCAGTTGACGGTAGGTTTGGAGAAAGTTGATGGTAACCGGTTGGAGGTTTTTGCTGTGGAACAGTAAGGTTTTCCAACAATTTTGAGGCTTCATCCATGTGAGGGAGAATGTGAGTTTGATGACTCCCTTTGCATAACCTACAAGGAAACCTAACTTTACCCTTTTTCCCAGGAACCTGACTATCACTGGTTGATGGATCAACAATAAGTTGATGGGATTTTTCTGACCATAATTCCAAGAGCTTAGGAATACCAGGACAATTGATAAGGAATTGATCACCCTTACAAATATTGCAAGGGAATTTTGGTTTACGATGCATGTTGGAGGTTTCTTCAACACTACTAATAGTTACAGCCATGTTTGGTTGGTTGACTTCTTTCTTATCTTGCTTCTTCTTCTTCTTCTTCTGAGTCACTTGGTTACTAGCTTCAAGGCTTTTACCAAGCGAAGAGGAAGAAAGGGAGGAAGACATATTGGGCGAAGAAGGTAAAGGGTCAACAGAAGGTTGGTGATGTTGAGATGGTGAACTCTGTTGAGGTGAAGCATCCAATTGAGGTGGAACAATTTGAGTATTTAGGGCCAACGAAGTTGAAAATAACCATACCAGTAAGCCTATTGTAAATCTAGGTAATGGCAATGTAGCCATATAAGGAGGACCAACATTTCCAAAGCAAGGAAAAGTACTAGGATTCTCGTTAAGAGGGGTTCCTTGGTTGGTAAATTCTGGAACAGTTGCCATTAGATTCAACTTCAGTGAATTTTATTAACAATTTAAAACTAAAATTAACAATTAACAATTCACACCTAACAATTAAAATTCAAAATTCACACCTATGGTATCTAAAAAGTAAAAAAAAAAACAAATGAAAACGCGTTAACAAATCTAGGAGTCAAACCACACACAAACAGTAGATTCCTGCACTAAAAACACTAGTTGGTGATGAAATCCAACATCGTAGAATTTTAATGCAGAAATGGCGGTTGGAATAGTTACCCTGACAACCTGCTTAATGAAACATACTGGTGCAATTTTCTCCACTTAAACAATCTCGAGTGAAGAGAACCCTCCAAAGAGTCCAAGTGATTCTAGTTAACGTCTGCTCCAGGTATAGTGGGATCTTCCCTCCATCGTCACCTTGGGAAATAATCCTAAATTTTATGGCCACTAAGGCCACCAATGGGAAAAAATATACCTGGGGGAACAGTCTACGATCCGATATACACGCAATGGCAGAGTATCAAGTTCAATCCCCTTGAAGCCTCCTTGACATAATCCAAGGTTTACCGACAAGTGATCCCAGGCTCCTCGACAATGTTCTATCCAAGGTTTACCATTTTTAATACGTGCACTTCTTCTATCGTTCCCAATGTGATAGGTATGATTACCTCACTGGTTCAGATATGATCTTGTGCTTGACGCCTTTATGAGGAGCTTCCCAGAGCATACATGCAACAATTTGTTTAGTTTCTTTGAAAAGTTAACTACAACCTATTCCAAAGCACTAATCCTGAGCTAGATTGGTGGAAAGAGCCCTAAAAATGTAAAAATTACTAGATGAATTTTATTAAGCACTGTGTTATTTGGGCTATTATTACTCAAACGGTAAATGGATATGAAACCAATGGTGTTATGACTCGACCCAAAACTGAATGCAATCGAATATGATAATGTAATATTTTCAATTCGATGAATCCTAACTAAAGTAAGGAGAGAGTTTCCATTCACTTCCAACAATGCAAAAATTGATCAATAAGATAAATATAAAAAATTCTCTAATGCACTAATTTCATCAAGAAAAACTAATGCTAATCAATTCCAAATTTTTATTTTTATATTTTTAAAACAAGCATAAAAACATGTAAATTAAAATCAAAGTAAATTATCTAAATCTACGATTGATTTTTTTCAGAATGTAAACTATGCAGTTGTAATCTATGCACAATTCACTTGAAAAGTATGCAAATGTAATCTATGCACATCTTTCAATCATATTCTGAAAATGAGAATTATGATTATGCAAATGTAATCTATGCAAGAGAATTCTCAAATAAAAGATGATTCTAATGTAATCTAAAGAACCAATTAAGTGTAAGTAAAGAAAATTGGGTGAGAGTTCCAAAGATCAGAAAATAAAAACACTCTAAGGCGATTAACACTCAGACACAATTTAGCCCCCCACGACGAATGAGGGGGAAATGTTTTTGCAAAAACAAAAGAAAAAAGATGAAAAATTGTTAAGAGTCTGAGACAAACCTCGAAATAATGACCAAAGGAAATAAAATTAATAATTTCTCAAAAAGAATATTCAAAACACCCAATTAACTTAACGGAGACTGATGAGATTGTAAGAGTTGCTGAAAGAAATTCACACAAGGCTTTTGACAGTGAAAACAAGTTTGGGAAAAAATAGAGAATCATGTAATCTCGTTCTAGAAAAGATAATTTTTAGTTTTTCAAAAATTTTCCTTAAGTCTGCAGGTTTTAATATAAAAAGGTGCGGTACCGCACCATTTGTACATAAAAATTGCGGTGGTTACCGCACTATTTTGAAAGAAAAAGTGCGAAGGCTCGAAAACCTATAGAAAAAATAAAATTTCTAATATGTTTTTCAGGGATTCTAATAGATAATTTACCCAACCCACTGTAGAATAATCAAAATAAAAAAAAACTCTTTCAAAAGTCAAACTCAAAAAATAAAAAATAGAACTAAGTTCAAGAAATCCTCAGTGGAGTCAACATTTTGTTAGGCGGATAAATCGTTCTTGCAGACAAGAAAGATCTCCCTAGTATCACAAGGATAGCTAGAAACAAAAAGGAAAAATGTAAGCTACTTTCTCTAGATTATATATGATTTAGAATTTTCTATGATGAAGAAAGGACCTACGTGTGATCCAATGCTAGTTGAATTATTCTTTCTTGTTGTTCCAAGAAGTCACCTCTTAAGTTCTACAAACAAAGAAATGAAAGAGAATCAAAAGCACCTGCAACATGTACTAATTCAAAAATCACAAATCTATCTTAATGATCAAGGAATTTAAGAAATAAGTCATTCAAGTAAACACATAAACAACTTATTGAGAAAACAAGATCCATTTGTATTATCTTCAAATAAAAGAAGGAGTCTTACAACCGCATTCACCTTGATGTAGTACAGGTCCTTACGGGGTTCGAAAAACGCGTTTTACTTTGGTCTAAAAAGCCCTTCCACTCTTTGAACCAGCCTAAATATGAGTGTGTAATCGTTCTCGCATGGATAATAGCTAGCAAAAAGAATATGTTTCTTCAACAATTCCCTTCTCTATCGTACCTACCAAGTACAAAACAAGTACTAAGTGTATACAAAATGTATAGAGAAGTTTTACATATATCAACATCTACCCTTGAGATTGAACCATGGCTTCAATTTATAGGAGAATGAAAGTGTTTACATCTCCAAAATGGAAGGGATAGAGTCCTCTTATCAAGGGATTAAGTTCTAAAGACCAAGGAATAGGCTCCTTTTATGAAGGAATGAATGTTCATGAATGGAGGCTTCGACTCGATAATGCCTTCTAGAAGCTTCTAGCTAGGGGAATATTCGACCAGCTGGGCTTCTAGAATTTACTTTCACTTTCAATTTACCTTTTACAGGGGTCCACACTTTTAATGAAGAAAACGTGCGGTCAGCTCCACATTTTTTAGAGAGAAAGGGTGCAACGCCATAGGTAAGGCTAAGGAAAAGTGTGGTACAAGTGTTTTTATGATTTTTACAAGATTTTCTTCAAATTCAGAACTTGGTTTAGGAACTTTAGGGTTTTAGACCTCTAAGGGAGCATTATATAGGTATTGATGAACCCATATATAGACAGTAAAATTTCATGGTGACAAAATAATGTGTAACACTTTGATTATCTTTCAAATTTTATTTTTAGATAGTTTTTCATGTTCAGATCAGTATGTTTCAGACTTTAGTTTCAGCATAGTTCTGGTCTCACCATTCAAGTTTTCAAGGTGCAGTAGTATGTTCAACTTGATGGATTGCAGTGTATAAGTTCAATTTTAGTTTCAGTTCAGATTTCAGTATGTTAATAACTTGGCTAGCCAAGCATATGGTCTATTTTTATCAGTCAAAGTTAGGAGGAACAATCAGCTAGTTGTTAGTCACTAAGTTGCCTAACAGATCAAGATACAAGTTGTGGGATCAACCAATGGATCAGGATACTATTCTATGGTGTTCTTGACACCTCCTGAAGGAGCTGCCATCCCCAGATGGAGCCACTATTAGACCCATGTATTTCACAGTATCACCAGGTGACTGATTATTGTTTAGATTTTTCTCACTGAAAATAATATTCCATGGTTATCATTTATTTTCAGAGAAAGAAAGGGAGAGCCTGACTACCAAGAAATTTAGAAGAATTCATTTTCCTTTTCAGTTCAGGGAAGGAGGAAAGGGTTGTTGATTAAGTGTAATAGTGAGAAAAATCCATAATGCCCTCCTTCGTTCCATCTACCTTCTTCTTACCTTCATTTTCCTAAAAACTTTGAACTCCAATGCTCTGAACCGCATTTGGACCCTAAAACCCACAGACACATAATATTTCGGACTTATCCTTGAATAAAACCCACTTATATCTAAGTCTGAAGTCTTAAACATCATAGTTCAGCCTACCCACCCACCAAACAACCATGTTATACAACCACAAACCTTACCTCCTACTTGCACCCCGCAAGATTTAACCATTTCTTATTAAATCATCACCGAAACATAAAATTATGCTAATGCGATTTGGTGGGAACCATCTGGCCTTTATACATTACCTAAATCTGCATGAAAACCTTCATACTCCACATTTTCCTTACCTTTCGCTTGTTCGCACCCTCCAGCGTTTATCACATCGCATCTCGCACTTCGTGCATGTTAAAACTTACCTATTACAATGCCCACAAGTTAAATATTTTAACTTGTGATATATCCCGACCGTAATCTCACATGACAAGATTCAAAGGACAAGCGCCAAGGGTAAATGTTATAGTTTCTAAAGTGCGATATGTAGACTAGCGTGACCCATATTGCCCTCGTATACACCTTTGATGCTTGGAAATCCTTCATATTATGGTTCGAGTGGATTTTTTCCATTTTTTAACTAAACTTCACTTGTCTGCTTGGAGAAACTTGTAGTGGGGTCCATCTCCTGATCGCAATCACAAATCGCAATGTTTAAAGGATGTGCGTGGGGGCTAAGTGTTAAGATCGTTGAAGTGTGATGTGCAATGGGTGGGACCCAATGGAAAATCGAATGTTTAAAAGATAAGTGCGGAGATAAGATTTATGATCATCAAAGTGTGATATGGGCTGACATGGCAAGGTGATGTGGCAGTGATGGGGCAGATGACATGGCAGTGACGTAGGAGGGTGATGTGGCAAACGACATGGCCCTGACCCCACAGATCGCAGTCGAATTATGATGACGTGGAAGTAACATGGTAGGGTTACGTGGTAGATGATGTGTCTCTGACCCCACAGAGCACAGTTGATATATGATGACGTGGAAATGTGATGTGGCAAGCCGTCGTGGCAGATGACGTGGTGGATGATTTAGCCCTTTCTCGGATATTGCACATCGCAAGTTTTAAAAGTTAGTCGCAATGGTAAATGTTAAAGTTACCAAAGTGTGATGTGAGATGCGGTGAGACCCAAGTGCAGATCGCAAATCGCAAAATTTGAAGTTTACACCCTGTGGAATATAAGAAAATCCGTGATCTGTGGGCTGCGGGCAGACCCACTTTTCCTTGACATTTCATGTCTATGCTAAACCCTCCGCAACTCCCCACCATCTCCACTCACCTCAAAGCATTGTATGGTTCACATTTCCTTTCGGCCTCCCCACATCCGCTGAAGGTTAACAAGGGAGGGGGGTCTAAAATGGGTGGTATCCCACACCGCCCATTTGGCTATGTGTCACCCATTTGGCTACATGTCACACCCATGGCTATTCCACACCCCCCTTTCCAATACCGCTTACCACTCTCACCCCCCTCAGAAAATCCCTTTGCGCCACTCACCAAATTTTTGCGCATTTTTACCATTTCTTGTACTTTACGCACCATGTTTTCTCTTGTTGTCCACTTCACTCAATCACAACCCCTCCCGTTAAGAAATATTTTGTGCCATAAAGGGTCGGGTCGTTATCTAACGGACCCGCGACACCTCAACACAAACATCGATTGATTAGAAGTTCCAGCATCGCATCATCTTTAATGATCCCATAGAAGCGGCCCAAAATAAGAGCCAAATGTCAGAGCCACCCATCATTGCCTCTTCAAAACCATATCAGCCCCCTCTACGCCACTTTTTCGATTCACAAAGAGCCGTCTGAGTTCTTCATTCTTGAATAGTTACCAAAATAAATTATACAGGTGGTGTTTGTCAGGGATTTTCTTTATTCAGGACTTGCATGGCCACACTTGTCTAATTTTAGTTTGTTTTGTAATTAAAGAAATTTTCCAAAGTAGATTAGGGCAACTGACTTAGTTTTTAGTTAAATACTGCTAGAATTTCTAGTATGAAGGGTTGGATATTGTTAGCCCCTGCATTGTAAGAACTACTATATTGGAGCACTGTAATTTTGGAGCTAGACATCAATAATCAGAGACCATTTACAAGATTATTTAGCTGTGTCAAAAGGGTGATGTGATACTATGTTTAAATGTTTCCGTTTTTTTCTCTATTGTGCATATGTTCATATAATTATAAATCAGAAATTTTAGATTAAGATCTATTGTCAGAGCACCTTAATTCTGTCTGCATTTACAATCTGAATGTTTTCTGCTGAAGTTTGATTAAAGAATTCTTAACCGCTCTTTAGTCATTACTGAACCTTACTATTTCTTTCACCTCATATTCATATAGCTCTAAAAATCCATTTAGAACAGTTACATTTCCCTGTGATTCTCTTGATGTTGATGTTCCATTCTAGCCTTTTGACTCCATATCCCAATGTATTAGCTTCTGCAGCTCTATCTGTCCAACCACACAATCAATCAAACAAACAACCCTCATAATAACTATAACTAGCCTAATATAAGCACTTATAATCATCAAGTTAAATCATAAAAATAGAGAGATCCCTCTTTGAGCCTAGGAAGGCTAGGTACTTGACTCCAAAGTGGTTTGATGTGGTCCTCTGTTGTTTGTTCTTTCTAATCTTGCAAATTACGGAGTGACAACAAAAAAAATGAAGAATAATTGTATCATTAGCTTGGTTGAGATGCTCCTACTGGCCTACCTGACTAGATTACCTCCTAGCCAACTAGGATTGAATTCCTAGCCTAGGGAACCTCCACAAGCTCCCTCGCCCTCCGAGCCCAAGTCCAACCAGTTGTAGTGTGTCTGTGTTAGAATCAACACCCTCCAATAGATCTAAGTTTGATTCCTCTCATTTTCTCTCCATTCTCTCCCTTCTCTTTCTCCACATTTCTTCTCCAAAATAAATTCCTCCAATGTCAAAACAAAGACCAAAGATATTTCCACCACTCCTCTCATCCTCCTTCACTTTTATGTCTCTTCCTCTCATCCACCTCAACTACTTTAAACCATTAATTCCATGACTACCCTCTCATCATTTTAATTTATTAACCTTGAATTTATTACCATATCTTATCCAAAAGTATATATAAATATAGATATTTTATTCAAAAATAAATTGGAGAAAACCATATCTTATTTAAAAGTATATTTGAGAAGACACATTGGGAATAAAAATCTAGATATTTGATTTAGAAATAAATGGGAGAAGACCATACATTATCTAAAAGTGTATTTGAGATGATGCATTGGGAATACAAATCTAGATATTTGATTTAGAAATAAATGGGAGAATATCATACCTTATCTAAAAGTATATTTGAGAAGACACATTAGAAATGAAATAAAAACAAATAATAAAATTCATATCAGTAAAAAAAAAAAAATTACAAATTCACAAGTGTAGATATTACTCAAAAATTATAAGTCAATATTTATAGATTAGTTAAACCCTAATAAAAAATTTCCTGATAGGATCAAGTGGGGCATTACATACACCCCTCCTTTAGAAAACTTCCTCCCGAAGTTAGAGTGAAAATGACTCAAGGATTTTGAAATAAGTTTGAAAATAAGGCATAAAAAAATAGAGAGAGATATAGTAGTCAAATTAAGTCAAGAAATGATACCACCTCCCATCAAGAGTCTCCAACTAACATATAACCTCCTATTCTTTTGAACCTACTTCTGCTCCCATCCTATCTGTCCTCTACTCCAATATACTATGGCATCGACTATACCAATCCAACCACTGATAAAAACAATATGGTGGAAGCGTCGACTATATCGACCTAAATTTCCCAGCAGGGAACTGGAAATTGTCATCACACATCTAGGGGAGTGTGTCCAACACTTCCTTCCCACGATTCCAGGCTTGGATGTTACATGGTGGGAAATGCATCCAACCCTCCTCAAAACTACGGTCAACACCCTAACATGGACCACACTTCAACATTGTTTGGATACTTGTCATCGAATAATCCAGTTAGATGGTCTTTTCACCTGTCATTTACACTTTACTCATGTCATAATAGTGCATATCAAGTATATACAAAAAGTAATATAACAATGTACATCATACCATTCCTCGTCGGATATGTCAACATTTCCCATCAGAAGAATATATCATGGTTATGATATAGTTCTATCCAATCTACAGGTTAGTTCTCATTCATGCATACACATAGCAACCAAAACATATATTGATAAGTGATCTTAATCCTCATGTTATTAAGTCCAACATCCGTGTCTCGATTTTGTACTTCATAAAAACATACAGGAAATCAATCTTACTTTAGATAAATAAAAATTTTGATAATTCATTCATTAAACAAATCATATCCCCTTAAGTCATACATCCAACACAATAACTCTGATAAGTCATACACTAGATAAATCATAACCAAGTATGTCGTACATGAAGTAAATCGTACATCAAATAAGTCATACATGAAATATCTTATTCAACAATATTTAATATGTCTAATGATTCAAATAAGTAGTTTCATCTGTCCAACTAAAATGCATCAATATTGCATAGCATTCATAAATAAAATAACATGGAACTACAAATAGAGTCTTAGCATAGGTTGTTATCTAAGTCAAAATGGGCATCATAGGTACTCAAAATGCAAGGGGTAGTTAATATCTATAGTCTCCACATCCTCTGGATAAACAGATCCTAGGGTACACCTATCCTACTGTATCTTATGAGTACTTTGCATGGTATTATGATGGGGATTTTTATTTATGACTAGGTTTTTCAATTCCCATATTAAAAGACATCATGTCTTTCAGGCCCGAATATTTTCTACATGTATACTCATTATGAATGAAGGGTTGGAATATGCATTCAAGGGAAAAGCCGCCATCATGCTACAGCATGACTCGACCACCGGGCCGCCATAAACTCGAAGAAATATAAGGCCGCCATCGACTCACTATTCATATGGTGAGGGTGAGCCTGCCGAGCTCTCGCCTAAAGGGAGAGGCCCAATAGGGTGAGGGACGAACTCTCGACTATAAGGCCGCCATCAACTGACTATTCATATGGTGAGGTAATATGCAAGAATAGGAGGGAAACCTTCACTAACCTCCGCCATTGAACCTTCACTAACCTCCGCCACAGTCAAATCTTGGATATAGAAATATTGAAAATTTGAGCTAGTTTGAATGAGAGTACCACAAGGGCATCTATTTACAAATTCATAGATTATATTATCACTTTCTAAATTTCTACTGGGTTAAGAACTTGAGTGTTTTATTAAAAAAAAATAAAAAAATTAAACACTCTAGGAAAAACGCAATTGGAGATAGAGAAATGAAGCACAATTGAACTTTGAAAAGTGATAAATCCTATCCATGGACTTGTAATATTATACAGAGAACATTTAAATACTTAATGAATCATAATTAAACACTATGTAGATAAATTTCTAATATTGGTAAAGCATACCCTTGTAATGTTTATGAAGGAAATCATAATTAGAGAATAGGATGTGAACAACTATGAAAATAATATTAATGAACATATATGATTGTAATATTTTTTGAATTATTTTTCTTAATATTTTAATTTTGGGTTTTATAGAGTTCCCAATTTCATTTACTTTCCATAAATCATTTGTATTGACCATCAATCATGTGCATTGATTCTTGTAATAATTTACATCATTCGAATCTTGTCAGAATAGTAACTATCAATACTCTGGATGGATTGTCATAACTTCTCACTCCATCCAAATTGAACAACAATTTCATTTTTCCATTTTTTTTATTTTTTATTTTTACTTAACATTGTCTTCTCTAGGTACTTTAACATTTTATTGGTACCCTTTTGGTTAAAATGTGATGCATGACTTAATGAAATTTCAATCATGTGCCTGTCACCCTTAAAACATGATTTCTCAAGGATTCCACTAAAATATATGTACATACAATGGACATGGATACATTGTGGCCTTATTTAGTTTTGTTGTCTAGATGAGGTGGATATTACTATTTCTAGCACCTAATAAGCGAACTAGACTTTGGTAGAAATTTCTTCCACTTTCCATTAATAATAGTGCGAACATTTTTTTTTAGCTTAATTTTTCTCTAAACAATGATTGTTAACTCAAAAACAACAACCAATTTGGTGCAATATGGAAACTTTTTCTCAAATTTCTTTATGAGGCTTATTAGTTTCACAAATATCTTTTTCACAACCATATCACATGGACAACCCAATATGCAAATATGCATGTAACACACTTAGTTTCCTTTTGCAATGATTCCTTATGTAATGTATATAGGATTATCTTCAACAAACAATAATGTCCATCGGAATGGAAATTAAGTAGTCATTATACGCACATGAATTAGAAATAACTTAAGGAAATAACATAGCACAGTTGAATATAACTAAGTAAATAGTAAGACCACTTATCTTATTCAATATTATCTATAGTAATTGTTTGAATTGGAGTTATTCACCACTCAACCATTTTTTTCCAACATAAACACCACCTCCAAGTTAGGCTATGAAGTGAGAAGCATGAAGGCTGGAGTGCATAATTCACTGGATAACTTATGTCTACCATTCCTTGTTCTAACTAGCTTCTTTTCCCCTTGCTAATAATTTATTATTGTTGTCAAGTCCATTCCACACATTTTAGATTGATTTTGGAATCACATATTATCAATACATTTATTTAGCTTCAAATGGCTTGTTTTATTTCATTTCATTTGTACTATTTCCCTTCATTAATGTTACCTTGAAAAGGTCATGGTTCTCTTACTCTATATCATGTTGTCTTTCAAAGACTTTATAATTTACTAATGAACTTATGATCACACACACACACACACACACACACACACACACATATTATCCATATTTAATCCATTTTTGATCTAGGTGGATATTGGTGGCCACCCACCTATTCCACTAGTTACTTCCATCAGTTTTCTTATTTACTAATTTTAGCAGTTTGTTTTTTTTTTGAACTTATAGAGCTATTATAAGGCCCTAAATGACATATTCCTTCGAGAGATCTTTCCAAAAAAGTATCATATGCGCCAAATGGAGATAATATGTCTAAGTTACGACCCCGGGAAGTTGGTTGCCCATCTAACCCCAATGGAGCCCATAAACTCTTGGTGTTACATCTCCTTGGGTTAGATTTTTGGTTGTTTAAGGTTTTCTCTTATTTTTCAATAATAAAAAGGCACTTGAGCCTTTTAACACAGTTTAGAGGCATGTAGCCACCACATATATTCTCAGAGATAAGCTGCCATTGCCCTAGCTAGTTTATGTCCATTCTGTCTGTAAGCATATTTCAGTCATTTGATATCAATGAAATGAAGTTTTGTTTCTGCTACATCTCTATGTTTATGTTTATTTCTTTATTTTATTTTGTTCCTTCATAAATCGAGATTTAGGTTACAACTCAATGATGGTTTGAAACATATTTCAGTTTCAATGTTTTGCAGTATTATTCAGTAAATTTCTTGTGTGTGTCATGATATCCACAGATCATATTAGGGAGTGAAAAACATCTCATTTGAAATTATCTTTTATTATCTCAAATGGGTTTTTTACGGAATTTTATTTCGTTTCTTGGTTTGATATATATGAGAGATCAAAGTTAAAACTATCTGGAACATTGCGCTGCTGCGCGTCCTCTAAGTTTGTGAAATAAATTTCTCACCCCAAAGGTCATAAAATTTTAAGTGTCTTATATCAATAGAAGGCTCTATTCAATACCTCAAATGGGTCTTTTAATTTATTTGATTTCGTCACCTATAACAGAAGCTATCAGCAAAGTTGCAACAAGAGGCCCATTTCAACCAAGATCATGTTAGAAAATTATATATTACAAAGCAATGCAACACATAAAATATGTCGAAACACTAACACAGAAAAAATATAAAACCAGAGAGACACATATATATGTGTTTCACCCAGTTTGGGCTACGTCCACCCCGAACTACCAGTCCTTCCTTTCTATAATCTAGTAAAATGAAGAGACACAACCTACAACAGATCCGTTGTAATATCCTTTATTCTCTCTCATAGTATTCCTATCTGTTTCTCGCTCTAAGAATACACATACAATACACAACCGAAATACAAAAACCTCATACAAAACGAGGGGTTGTCTTCTAAGGCAAAAAACCCTAAATTAAACATAACTTCTACTATCAAATCATCTGCCTAATGAACAGCCCAGATTGACTAGAAATTACAATAATTTTACAAGGAAATTTTACATATTTTTTTATCTACGGGGGTGCTGACCCTGAAACCCCCAATGGTGGGGGGGGGGGGGGGCGCTCCATAAGGTCTAATCGCCTCCCCACAAGGACCCCTCGAACGGTGTTTTAATTACGGGCGGTGTTGCGCTTCCCCATTAAGGTACGGGGGTCCAACGTTGTGATACAAAATAAACAATATAATGAGGCTCCACACCCTTGATCTCCCACTTCGAGGCCAAGTTGTAAGAACTCCACCATTTGCTTCATTTTGTTGAATGATGACTCCTCTTTGGACCTAGTTGTTTCTCATCTTCATCATCATACTTGAATACCTGGTGGGCGAGCATATTCTCGGTTCTCCACGAATAGAACTTTTGTTAGCATATACGCGGGGATTATGGCTAGTGTGTGTCTTTTCCAACTTCAACTGTCCATCTTCCAATACTGACCGTATGAAATGGTATTTGAAATGTATGTGTTTAGTCCTGGAATGAAATGCTGAGTTATTTGCAAGATGAATGGAACTTTGGCTATCACTATATAATGTGCCCATATAATGCTACTTACCCAATTCATCCATAAACCTTTGTAACCATATCATTTCCTTACTAGTCTCTGTAGCAGCAACATACTTCGCTTTTGTTGTTGAAAGTGAAACAACACTTTGGATTTTTAAAACCCAACTAGCAGTTGTTCCACCTACAGTGAATACATACCCTGTAGTGCTCCTCCTGTTATCTTTGTCACCTGCCATATCTGCATCAACATATCCCTATAGAGAAATTTTTGAACCACCAAAGCATAATGCTTGATTTGTGGTACCTCTCAAATATCTGAGAATCCATTTCACTGCCATCCAATGTTCTTTTCCTGGATTGTTCATATACTTGCTTACAACTCCCACTACATGTGCAATATGAGGCCTTGTGTAGACCATTATATACATTAAGCTTCCAACTCCTTACACATATGGAACTTTAGACATATAATCTATTTCTTCTTGGGTCTTGGGCACATCTCCTTATTAAGTTTGAAATGGCTAGAAAAAGGTGTACTAAATGGTTTTGTATTCTACATAGTAAATATTTTCAACACCTTTTGTATGTACTCATTCTAGGACACTATTAATTTGTGATTTTTCATGTCTCTAGTTATTCTCATACCAAGGATTTGTTTTGCAGCTCCCAAATCCTTCATTGCAAATGAATTTTCCAATTTTCTTTTGAGAACATTTATTTCCCACATGTTAGATCCTACAACAAGCATGTCATCTACATACAATAACAATATAATATAGCTGCCATCATTTTGCTTTTTCAGATAAACACAATGATCAAAGTGACATCTATTATAACCTTGTTCAGACATAAACCTGTCAAATTTTAGATACCACTGCCTTGGAGCCTTTTTTAAGCCATACAATCTCTTCTTTAACCTGCACACTAATTTTTCCTTCCCTTTGACCTCATATCCTTCTGGTTGCTGCATATAGATCACTTCCTCCAAATTTCCATGGAGAAATGTTGTCTTTACATCTAATTGTTCAAGATGCAAATATTCTGCTGCTACAAGAATTAAAATAGTTTTGATTGAAGTCATATTAACAACAGGAGAAAATATTTCTTCAAAATCAATACCTTTCTTCAGTGCAAACCCCTTCACCAAAAGTCTAGCTTTGTACCTTTTTTTTCCTCCATATTCTTCCTTCAGCCTGTAAACCAATTTATTCTACAATTTTTTTTTACCTGTAGGATATTGGACTAAGTCCCAAGTCTGGTTACGTATTAAGGAGTCCATCTCTTCTTTCATGGCTAGCTCCCACATTTTCCTGGTTTCAACCTTCATTTCTTTTTCATAACATTCAGGTTCATCAAAATCAGTCAAAAATAAATAATATAATGAAGGAGAGTATTGTTCAGGGGGTATACTTATCATGTTAGATCTTCTGACACCACTTTCAGGTGTTTGAGGTGCCTATTGCTATTTTGGTGGTTGTTGTTGTGGTTGTTGTTGTGGTTGTTGATTATTATTATTTTCAGGCACCTTTACTTTTTCTGTGATCTCGTCAAGAACTATGTATTATTTGTTTTCTTTTTCCTGTTTATTTTCCTACAACCGATTCTTATACAAGACCTTTTCATTGAATATTACGTCTCTGCTCCTAATAATTTTGTGATTTTCATAATCATATAAGTGATAACCAAAATCATTAACACCATATCCAATAAAGGCACATTTCTTTGATTTTTCCTCAAGCTTTGTTCTAATTTATTTATTAATATGGACAAAGGCCTCACAACCAAAAGGCTTTAAAAATGAGTAGTTTACCTTTTTACCTATCCATGCCTCCTCTAGAATACCACCATCCAAGGAACTTGAAGGCCCTCTGTTTATTAGATAAACAACAGTATCTATAGCAGCTGCCCAAAATTGTAAAGGCAATCCTGCATGTAATCTCATGCACCTTGCACACTCCATGATTTTTCTATTCATCATTTTTGACACACCATTTTCTTGTGTTGTTCTTGGAACTGTATTCTCTCTACAAATTCCATGCTCTGAATAGTACTTATTAAACTCTTTGCTGCAATATTCACCTCCATTGTCTGATCTCAGACACTTCAACTTCTTTCATGTCTCAATCTCAAACAAATCTTTCCATTTCATGAAAATATCAAATACATTAGATTTATTTTGAATACAATAAATCCAATTTTTTCTAGTTGCATCGTCAGTAAAAGTAACATAATAACGATAGCCACCAAGAGATGATACCTGAGCAGATCCCCATACATCTGTATGCACAAGCTCTAATTTTTCGTTATTCTTTTCTTTCCCAACTCTAAGAAATCCGACTCTCTTTTGTTTTCCATAAATACAATTCTCACAGAAATCCAAATCAAGATTCTTCAAACTTGAAAACAAATTTCTTGAGTGAAGAATATTCATCCCCTTCTCACTCATGTGTCTGAGCCTTTGATTCCATAATGTTGCTTCTGATCCTTTAGAAGTTAAAGCATTAATATATTTATAAATACCATTGCATAAATACAATGTACCAACCTTTTCACCTTTTTCTATTACCCGAGCTCCTTTGGTGACCTTCCAAGTTTTATCTATGAAAGTTGTCACAAAACCTTCATCGCCTAACTGCCCTGTTGAAATCATATTTTTCTTCAGATCTGGAACATGCCTTACCTACTTTAATAACCGTTGGTTTCCATTCTGTTGTTTTACAAGAAATTTTCCCATTCCAACAATTTTACAGGGTTTATCATCACCCAAATGAACTTGTCCAAAATCTCCTTAAACATATTCATGAAAATATTTCTTATCTGGTGTGGCATGGAATGAGGCCCTTCAATCTACCACCCAGGAATCAGTAACATTTTCTAAAGAAAGAATCAAAGCATCTTGTAACACATCACCTGTCACATTTGCTTCATGATTGTTTTCTTGTTGTGCATCTCCTTCTTTTCCCTTCTGATATCTACAGTCTTTTCTTAGGTGTCCTTTCCTTCTGCATTTCTAGAACACTATCCCCGATATGGACTTGGATCTTCCTTTCCTTGATTTACTACGATATGTTGAGCTCTTTCCTCTTTCATTTTTCTTCCCCTAGTATCTGCACTCAAAGAAATACCTAATTTTTAACCGGATATTTTCCGTCACATTTCCTCACTAAGGATAGCACCGACAACATCATCAAACTTTAAAGTGATATATCTAGAGACAAAGTTACTAATGGCCATAACTAAACCATTCCAACTTTCTCCAAATGAGCATCAAAATAACAGAGCCCTAACTTCATCATCAAAGTTTACCCTTATAGAACTTAACTGAATTGTAACTGTACTAAAATCATTTCAATGGTCTACAACAGATCCACCTTCCGACATCTTCATATTAAATAAAATTTTCATAAGAAATACCTTGTTTGATGTCGAGGGTTTTTCATATAGTTTTGCCAATTCCTTAATCAAACCCTCTGTTGTTGTTTCCTTTGAAATATTGAAGGCTACCGGCACCGCAAGGCACAACCGTACTATTCCAAGTTCCTTTCTATCGAGAATCTCCCATTCTACGTCTGTCATATTCGTCGACTTCTTTGTTTTTCCACTCAACGGTAGGCACAGATCTTTCTGATATAGATAATCTTCCATCTGCATATTCCACAACGGGAAGTTTTGGCCATTAAATTTCTCAACCCTAAACTTACCATCTTCCGCCATTGCTCCCACTCGAACCAGGAACCCTTCTTTCCTGAGATTTTATCAGCCAAACAAACCTTTGGCTCTAATACTAGTTGTTAGAAACTTATATATTACAGAGAAATGCAACACATAAAATATGCAGAAACACGAACACAGAAAACATATAAAACCGGAGAGACACAGATATACGTGGTTCTCCCAGTTTGGGCTACGTCCACCTTGAAAACTAGTCCTTCCTTTCTATTATCCAACAAAATGAAGAGACGCAACCTACAATAGATCCGTTTTAATATCATTTTTTCTCTCTCACAGCCTCCCTATTTGTTTCTTTCTCTACGAATACACAGACAATACACAGCTGTAATACAATACCCTCATACAAAATGAGGGGTTTCCTTATAGGGCGAAAAACCATAAATTAAAAATAACTTCTACCATCAGATCATCCACCTAATGAACGACCCATATTGACTAGAAATTACAATACTTTTACAAGGCAATTTTACATTTGTCTTTAACTTCAAGGGCGCTGCCCTCGAAACCCCCTGCCAGGGGGGGGCTCCATAAAGTTGCAGCCACCCCCCTAGACCCCCCAGGCAGCATTTAATTACGGGCGGTGTTGCCACCCTATTAAGAACAAGCGTCCAATACTCTGATACAAAATAAAGAACATAACCAGGATCCACACCCTATAGATCCAAATCAATGGTATCCGAGTGTTATGCTCTTTCTCAATATTTCTTTGCATGTCCCAAACGATGTCAGGGCATAAGGAGTTAGGGCTCGATCTAGTTGAAACTTTGCAAGATCAACCTTGAAAACCCTGATGACCTCCCATGATGGAAAAAATAAAGACGAGAGAGCAGGAGATCCTATCAAAATATTTCTTGAGGAGGCCCTCAAGAAATAAAGGAATGCTATGATGGATAAATTTTCCCAGATCCTTCAACGACTACCCACTGGCAGTGCATCTACATCCAACAACCACTCTGGAGGTGCCACTCCTTTCAAGGAACAAGTTAACTTCGATATTACTGCATTTGAAGGCCAAATATATGTAGACGTCGTAGATAGATGGTTGAATTTTTTGGAAGGGTATTTTTCAATCCATGATTTCTCTGATCGAGAAAAGGTTACTTTTCCACTCCTCAAAGCTACCCCCCATGTCAAAGACTAGTGGGAAACCTATTGTGAGAAAAAGGATGAGAGGGAACCATCTCTGTTCTCGGCTGCACCCACTTGGAATTTGTTTCAATATGGCATCAATGAACAATATTACCCCATGGGGAGCTATGAGGACAAGTACATCCAATGGACCACGTTGCAACATCAAAGGGATCAAGATGTGCACGAGCTGACGAAAATGTTTCATACCCTGCGCACAACGTTGGGTATTAAAGATACAGAGAGACATTTGGTGCTCAAGTATTGAATCTATTTGAAGAGATACATTTAGGAGTAAATGGAGTTCCTTGAAATTACCTCGCTTGGCACGACATATCGCTATGCCGCCAAGATCGAGAAAAAATTTAATCAAAAGAAGCAAGACTTTGGATTCATGAATCTGAAGCCAGGGAAAGGCGCCCCGAACTGCAGAACAAGGGGAAAGGCCAAAGCAGGGCGGCTCATAACAACACCACAAATCCAAAGAAGGAAATAGGGAAGTGGTGTGAATAGCCCCACTCACATCACAAATGAGTGTCGAGCCAAACAGTCACTGGTGGTCGAACTTAAGGCACTTGAATCAGATGCATGTTTTGATCCTAAGTCAGAACTAGACAAGAACAATGACAAAGGGAAGAAGATCATTAATGTTGATCCCAGTGCTATTTTTGCCACCACCAAGCCCTAGAGGGAGGATCCCGAGGGTCCAGAGAAGGGGGAGCACCTCTTTCATTCGCAGATGTGGGTGAAGGGTTCTCCACTTCAATTCCTTGTCAATAGCGGAAGCCAAAAAAACCTCATTTCAGCAGAGGTTGTGAAGTTGTTCAGCATACCAACCATAGCACACCTACAACTATATACCATTGGGTGGCTTCACCAAGGAATAAATCTTCGCGTTCGCCAACAGTGTCGCCTTCCATATAGCATCAAGCCATTCACGGATGAGGTACTGTGTGATGTTGCTCCTCTTGATGTTTCTAATGTAATATTGGGCCAACCATACTTATGGAAGTGACATGCTGTGTATGAGTCTAGGCCTTGTTCGGATTTTATTCTTTGGGAAATAAATTGTACAGGATACCGGATGTAGTACCACTTCCTACCATCTCTATGACTACTACAAAACAATGTAGTAAGATTGTTTCCCAAACCATGAAAATTATTTTCATTACAATTCTCCCACAGGGCAAGAAGAATATTATGGTCACAACCTCCATACAGAGCTCCCTTGCATGACACCAACAAATGGACAAATTTCCGGAGGAATACAAGGAAATTTTCTCCTCACCCATAGAGGTTCCTCTACACTGTCAGGTCAAGCACTCCCTTGGTCTGACCCCAGGCACGTCGCTGCATGATGTTTTCGTACCTCATGCAACCACACACACAGAATCCACATGTGTCCTTTCTAACCTCTGCCAACAGGTCCACGACATATTGGAGAAATATAATGCCAAGTACAAGTAGCATCACAATCAACATCGAATACCACACAAATTCCATGTGGGCATCATATTTTGGTTACATTTGTAGAAGGAGCGCCTCTCTGGACCCCATTGCAAGCTACACCCACTTAAAAGTAGGCCAACTCCTTCACAAGCAAAAGTGGTTCAACAGGAACTAGGTTCAACAAAAATTCCCCAACCTCAGGGAGGCACAACACGCAATGGTGACCATTGCTTCCTAAGGGGGGAGGAATGATCTAGGTGGATATTGGTGCCCACCCACCTATTCCACTAGTCAGTTTCATCAGTTTTCTTATTTACTATTTTTATTCATTTGTTTTGGGTACTAAAATTCTAGAGTTCTTCTAAGGCCCTAAACGGCATAGTCCTCGGAGAGATCTTTCGAACAAGGTATCATATGTGCCAAACATAGATGATATGACTAAGTTACGACCCTGGGAAGTTGGCTACCCAACTAACCCCAACGGGGCCCATAAACTCTTGGTGTTACATCTCCTTGGGTTAACGTTTTGGTTGTTTAGGGTTTTCTCTTATTGCTCAATAAAAAAAAAATAATAATAAAATTAATTTATTAAAATTAATTTAAGTACTTAGGGTTTATTAAAAAAATTAATTAATTTATTAAGATTAATTTAAGTATTTAGGGTTTATTAAAAATTTAAATATTTATTGTTAAAAAAATTATTTATTATTTAATCTAAAAAAATTTATTTTTATTAATTAAATTTAAAAAATTATAAAGAATTAAATATAATTTATTTAAATAGATTAATAATCTATTGTCGCCTCCTCTCAAACATCATAATCCTTCACTATTTATACCTTGACCTTTTACGACCTTCTTTCATTCTTCATTCTCGTCCTCATGATGGATCCCTGCTGGGATTCAAAACGTCGACCAATGTTTTATGATACTGTGGATAATCCAGATTCTGCAATTAAAGACAACCACAGATCTTTGAAAACCATAATTAAAAGGCCCTTGAGCCTCATTGTAACACATTTCAGAGGCATGTAGCAACCACATCTCTTCTCAGAGATAAGCTACCATTGCCCTAGCTATATCTCAATGAAATGAGGTTTCAATGAAATTAATTTCTATTTCTACAACATCTCTATGTTTATGTTTTTTTCATATTTTGTTTCATTCCTCTATAAATTTAGATTCAGGTTACAACTCCATGATGGTTTGAAACATATTTCAATTTCAATGTTTTGCAATATTCTTCAGTAAACTTATTGTGCATACCACAGTCTCCACAGATCATATTAGAGAGTGAAAAGTATCTTATTTGAAATTATGTTTTATTATCTCAAATGGGTTTTTTACGGAATTTGATTTCGTTTCCTGGTTTGAGAGATATGAGAAATTGAAGTTACACCTATCTGGAACACTACACCGCCACACGTTCTTTGAGTTTGTGAAATCATTTTCTCACCCCACAGGTCATCAAATTTCAAGTGTCTCATATCAATAGAAATATCTATGCAATACCTCAAATTTATCTTTGATGGAATTTGATTTTGTCACCTATAGCAAAATTTATCAGCAAAGTTGCAACAAGATGTCCATTTTAACCAAGATCCGGATCAATTTTATTACTATTTCTTTTAGATTCTTGTTTTGTCACATGCACCTTATTATAACATAATCCTTATTATGATCATGCATCATTTTTCAATCTTATTTAATCAATGGTATAGAACTTAACTTTTTTTTTTCATTTAACTAAGTATTAACTTTTATTCATGATCCTCATACTTATTCATATAAATTGTCATCTTTTTTTTTTTTTCTATCTTTGTACACTTTATTACCCATTCCTTCTCATCTAAAGTGATTATTATTTTCCTATAATGTTCCACATAATTGTCACACTCATGCTTATTATGATAATATGTTAATAGTTATTCTAAAAATTTATATACTTTGTTGGTATCATCTATCCTAGATTGAACCTTTTGGACAAAGAAATGCTATTAATCTTGTATGAAGACTAACATTCCAACCTAAATCTCTGTTTTCATGTCCACAACTTCACATTCATTGATTATATTAATATGCCATTTTTCCAGTTTCTCTAATTTAATCAATCATGAATTTCATTCTCTTTTAGACTTTCTCAAGTAACCATGTTTTAAATCAAGGGGCGATTATCATTGAAAAAAATCATTCCTTAATCAATTTTTTTTTTTAATGCAAATTCTTCTTAGAAATTTATTTTCCTTGTTGTAAATGTAATATAAGTTTTCGTCACCTAAAGGATGCATAAATTAATATCTCGTATTTGTTTTCTATAACTTGTTATATGCCTATCAATGCCCTACTCTATCCTAGGGTAAAAAAAACATGAAGGACATTATTTTCTTCATACTACTACAACACTTTTGTTGAATGAATCTACATGTTTCCAAGTTAATATTTGATTTATACATACAATGTAACACCCATAGTACCACTACAATTTTGGCATTTTTTTTTTAAATCCCTTAGTATCTTATAATAGAACGATTTCTTATCAACATTCATCCAAACCATAATATCCATTTTAATTCCTTAATGAGACCCTTCTATCCAAACTTCTCATTTATTGATAACATAGTGTTGTTGGAAAAATATTATGTTTAAATTATTGATAGTGTGTATATTTAAATCTCATATTCTTCATTTTCAATTTACCTTCCATTATAGGAATATATATACTAATATATACCTATCATTTAATAGAATTTGTTGTACCAATGACATAATTGTAATCTACTTGAACATGTAATCACTAAAGTTTGTTAATCATGAAGTGATAAAATCAAAATCAAAATAAAAAATCACAAAGGTTAGTGCAAATGTCTTTTTTTTCTTCTTCTTCTTTTTTCTTTTCTTTTATTCATTTAATATGCACTTAACCCTATAAGGGATTACAACCTCCTTGGACAAATAGTTGGATTTTTTACCACACCTTGCATAAATTTTGGTGAACACAAGATTTTGTAAATCTACACACTTTCATGTTTAACTCTGTCATTGATGCATATGACATTCCAACTTTTTTATTCTCATGGTTGCACTAGTTTAACATTATGAGCATGATTTTTTATTTTTATTTTTAATGTGTCTCATAACATTCTCTACGTTATTAAATAAAAATTACTAAATTAAAGATTGACTAAATTAATTATTTTGATTAAAAAAAAATTTCTTTCACTATAAGCTAGTTTTTTTTTGTTTTTAAACAAGTTACTGGTCCAAAACTTAGAGGCATGTGAAAGTGTTCTCTATTAAAAGCTGGTTGTTCTAGGGGGTGTTATTTTTCTTTAAATAATAGTAATAAATCATTTTTCTATTGTGATAACGACCAATGTTAATTATCCTCACTACTAGGTTGACAAATAGATTTCTCACTATTTATAAAAAATTCTAATTATATGAAGCTTGAGGCTAATTTCAGAAAATCTCTAACTATACAACAACTTTTACCCTTCTTGAATAACTTAGGTGAAATATGAGGGAAATTTATGAAAATATCTAACTATACAACACCTTTTACCCTTCTTGAATTGCTACAATATGATAAAAGAATAACTTATTGGAATGTGTATAAGTCACCATGTTCAAAAAAAACATGTGAACAACCTAGTGTGAGAGATTGAACAATCTCAGCAACTCCCAGAGGAATAAATAAATTCCAACATGGCTATTTAGATGTGTTGTACTCACACACGAGGTGGAAAATTTCCAAACACCATTTCATTGAATTCAATTAGCTAGTTAGTTTTGTTGTTACACTTGTAATTGTTCTTAGTCTAGATGGTAGTCTAGATGGTCTGGTCTAGAGAAATGGTATGAAATAGTTAATTTATTAGATTGATTTGTTTTTTTTTATTTGGAGTAATGAAAAAAAAATATTTATTTCAGTTTTCACTATTTTAAATAATATTTAAAGAAAATCAATAAGAAATTAATATAGATATATATTATAATATTTATACTTATTTATTTATATATACAAATATGAACATCATTTGTTTTATAATAATTATAAAATTTTAATATTTTTACTAGTTATAAAAAAAATAAAAAAATAAATAAAATATATATAAAATGAAAATCTAACTATATATTAATTAAATTATATAAAGAAAATAATAAAAGTGAAAAGTAGACATCTTGCCTCCCTCAATCAATGCTAAACAAAACTCTTTGGCTCATTGTGTTGTTTTCCTTCAAAGAACTGTTTGTTTCCATAATTGTTTGGCTGCTTTGGGTTATGACCTTACCTTTATTTTTTTTTAACTCGATAGATAAAATTTGTCAAATTTCTTTAAAACTATTATTGGTATTTATAAATAAGTCCTTTTTCCATAACTTTTTACTCTTATCACATCACAAACTAACATTAAAATTATAATCATATTTTTCAACTAATATGGCTATATATTCATTCCACGAAATTTCTAAAATTGAACCATAGGGATGCCAAGAAATTATACTAGTTATATGCGGATAAAATAGGATTTCAAAGTGGAGAATGACGCCACCAAGGAATTGTAGCCATGAACTGAAACAAGAATGAAAGTGCAGAACGACGTCACCAAGGAATGCATTTAATATTGGATCAGATTGAGGAATAGGTCGGGTTATTAATTCGACACATAAATTGTGGACATCAGATTGATGAAGCTTGGGAATGGATAAAAAAACTGGAGGCGGAAAAAAAGGAGATACTCCTTTTTCAGGAGAAGAGTTAAAGAGAGCATTATGGCTCAAAGAAGGTGACCAAAACTCATAATATTTCCACGCATTCGCTAATGGGAGGAAGGTTCAAAATACAATTTGGAAAATATCACATAAAGGGAATGAACATTTCACGACAGAAAATATTCAAAGGGATGTTGTCAAATATTTTGAGAATTTCTTCAAGGAAAGGGAGGGATATTTCATTGAAGACCTCTGGGCTGCACAGGAATTTCCATTAATGTTATCGATGGAGGAAAATGATAAATTACACAAGGAAGCTAGTATGGAGGAGGTGGAGGGTACTTTAAAGCTTTTCAAACTGAATAAGAGCCCTGGGTTGGACGACTGGACACCTAACTTCTTTTTACATTTCTCAGACTTGTTTCTACGGGACATGACTACTATTGTAGAGGAGATTAGAATGAAAGGGAAGATAATGGGGACTATCAATTCCACTTTCCTAACTCTGATCCCAAAGAAGAAGGGTGCTTCAACTTTTGAAGACTTCCAACCGATATATTTATGCAACACACTTTACAAAATTACATCTAAGCTGATTGCGAAACATATAAAAGGAGTATTAGTGATCCATATTACAAAAGAACAGTCTAGTTTCCTAAATAATAGACTTTTCATGATGCAATGGCGATAGTACAAGAGGTGATGCATATGATTCATAGTAGGAAGACAGAGGCAATCATTATGAAAGTGGATTTAAAGAAAGCAAATGACCATATTGATTGGGATTTCTTAAGAATAATTCTACATAAGGTCAGGATGCACAAGGATGTGGTTGAGTGGATCATGGGATGTGTCTACAATTCAACTATGGCCATTATTATTAATGGTTCGGCCACGAGATTCTTTAAACCGAGGAGGGGAATGAGATAGGGTTGTGTTTTGTCACCCCTTCTCTTTCTCTTGGTCATGGATGCACTTAGTAGAAATATCTCTATGGCAAACTCAGTGGGCACATTTAAAGGAATTAAGCTCACACATAACTTATTCGTGGATGATGTGGTGTTATGTGGTATGTTGATCAGAGAATGTTGGGTTACACTTTTTCACATCTTCCATCGATTTTGCAATGCATCGGGGATGATTTGCAATGAGCTAAAATCATGCTTATATTACTCTAAAGTGGATCTTACCTATATTGCGGATATCGGTGATATATTCAAATTCCAAAGGAAACCTCTATTGAAGGGGATGACTTATCTGTGCTTTCACCTAAAGCCAGGATAGTATAAAAATGAAGATTGACAATGGATCATTGATAAATTCCATAAACAGATTCAAGGGTGGTATCATAAAATTTTATCAAAACGAGGAAATTTGATTCTCATAAAGGAAGTATTACAATATATTATTGTTTTCTGGGCACATGTTTTTTTGATTCCGTCCTCTATCATTGACAGGGTTAAATATTCGATGACTAAGTTCTTGTGGGAGGGCAATATTGGTGGAAATAAATATCATGTGGCCCGTTGGGACCTACTTTCCATTCCAAAGGACCAAGGTGGTTGGGGCATATTAAATATTGACACTTTTGGGAGATCATTGCTTATGAAGTATTTTTGGAGAAGTATAAATCAAGATGGGATGTGGATAGAAATTATGCGGTACAAGTATTTCAAAAATACTGAACTTGATGATGCTTTATTCTTGGGTTGGAGGAAAACTAATAGTTGTTCACTAATATGGAGAAGTTTCATCAAAAGTTGGCCTGAATTTAGAAAACACCTCAAATTTAATTTTGGGAATGGTCAAAGAATCATGCTTGGTGAGAGGAACATAAGAGGCCTTCAAGTGGAAATTGATCTTGAGGAGAAGATTTTACGATGCTTACATGGGAGAGGAATATTTTATATTGCACAAGGCATAAACTATTGGCGGGATGGAATTCTGAGATGGCATGAAGCTGAAGACCTGGGGTTACAAGGTCATATGACCAAGTAGTGGAAGTCTTATATGGAAGCGGTAAGTGGTATGGGATGGCACAGAAAAGAAAAAGGTGATATGATCACATGGGGAGGCAGTTTGAAAAAAGGAAATATATCTATTAAAAAAACATATATGGCCAACATGGACAACAAACTCAGTCGAAAAGGTAAGTGTTGGTTCAACGCGGTTTGGAAGGTAAAGACACAAATTAAAATAATCATTTTCATGTGGTGCGTGTGGAGGGAGAAAAACTTAACATGGATGAATTTGATGAAAATAGGTAATATTGGCCCAGATATTTGTAGTCTCTGCATGAATTATGAGGAGGATAACAAGCATATCTTCTACAACTGTGTATTTTCAAAGGAGATTAGATCCTTATTATGCAGTTTCTTCAATTTCCAGGATTCAGATTGCCAATCAGTTGAAGTGTGTACCAAATGGTGGCTGGAAAAAGGGATTGGTTTTATTATCATCCCACTAACATACCATTGGTATATATGGAAAAGCAGGAATCAGAAAATATTTGAGGATAAATCCATTACTCTAACATGGATTGTAACTCAAATTATTAAAAACTGTGTGGGTATGAAAATTCAACTCAAACCACCTAGGGATCTATCAATCAGAATGCGACCTCATGAGAATAATTTTCTTGCAGGGTTTTTTGATGGGGCAACACAAAATGGCAGATGTGGTTGTGGAGCTTGGTTGATGATATCCCCTACTTTTCATTAACTGCACTGGTACGGTGGACTGGGATCGAACACCAGGGCTGAGACGTTGGCACTCTGGGGCCTTCTATGGTTTACCAAACACTTATACATTGACACCATATGGATATTTGGGGATTCAAAAGTGTTAATTGATTTTCTAAATCATATAAATTAGATGCCCCCCTAAATTTAACTTCATGGATTGAATGTATCTCAGTTTTGGCCAACAATTTCACTAGAATTTATTTCACCCATATTTATCGAGAGAAGAACTGTACAGCAGGTCGATTGTCTAAAAAGGTCCTGGAGGGGTCTTTTGGCGAAATCAGGTATGAATTATTTGACGCAGAAAGGGTTGGGTCAAGTGGAGCTATAATATTTTATTGAGTATGTGTTGGATTGTGGCCTTTTGTATTTTTTCTAATGTGTTACACTAACTTCAATGCAGAGAGGAAGTAAGTGAATATCACATAGATGCAAAGGATACCATTGATAGTAGGCATATTTTTTATGCTACCGAGTATGGTGAGCGCATATGTATTTTTGGTTTTAAACAATGTTACCGATGAAATAGGTAACCTGACCTCAAAACGGGAACTCTAGCCCAAAAAGACTCAAAACACATGAAAAAACACCCCAAAAACAAAAAAAGTGTATTCCAGAACGCACTTGGTTTTTTTTGAAGGTCAAATTTCAACATTTTATAAAATTATGCTAAAAACAAAATTGTTTCTTGAAAAAAGGATTGAAAAAACACCCTCAAAACAAAATCAGTTGATTCTGGAATAACAAAAAAAAAAAATTGTGTCATATTTTTGACATTTTTAAAAATAGAAATAACATTTTTAAATTTTTAAAATTCAAACATTAAAATAAACCTAAAATTTAAGAAAAAAATAAATTTAAAAAATAAAAATATTTTAAAGATTAAAATTTAAAAATATATAGGAATAAAAAAAAAAAAATTTAATTAATTCAAACATTAAAAAAAACCTAAAATTTAAAGAAAAAAATAATAATAATAAATTAATTAAATATTAAAATTTCAAAATATATAGAAATTAAAAAAAAAAAAAACAAAATAAAAATATTAAATTAAAAAAAAAAAAAAAAAAACAAGCTAAAAAGGAAAGAAATTATAAAAAAAAAATATAGAAAAATAAATAAATTAAGCTAAAAAATTAAATTTAAAGAAATATATTAAATTTTAATAAATTTAAAACTTTAAAATAAAAATTTAAAAAATATATATATATTATCTAAATTAAAAGTAAAAAAAATGAAAAATAATTAAAAATAAAAAATAAAAATAAAATACAATAAAAATATTAAATTTAAAAAAATATATATTAAAAAAACAAATAAATTTTAAAAAATAAATTGAATTTAAATTATAAAAACTAAAATATATATATATGAACTTAAATTAAAAATATATATATTAGATTTTATTAAATTAAAAAAAAATGTTAATATTAAAATAACAAATTAAATTTAAAAAACAAAAATATTAAATTTTAATAAATAAATGAATAAAAAAATAAATTTTGAAATAAAAAATAAATTTTAAATATAAAGGAAAAAAAAAAAAAACATTGTTAAAATAAAAAGTTAAAAAACTTTAAAAATCAATTAAAAATGAAACATTGAAAAAAATAAATTAAAAAAAATATATTAAATAAAAAATAAAATAAAAAAAGCAAATTAATTTGAAAATATTAAGTTTAATTTAGAAAAAAAAAATAAATCTAATTTTAAATACACAATTTTAATTGAAATAAAAAATATATATATAATAATTTTATATAATTAAAAAATAAATAAATAAATTAAAAAAAAATATACAAAATTTATTATATTTTAAAAAATTAAATGAAAAAACTAAACATAAAATTTAATAATAAAAAAAAGATATGAATTTTTTTTTAAAATCAATTAAATAAAAAAAAATACAAAATTTAATAAAAATTATTAATAAAATTTAGAAAAAAAAAATTAAAAACAAAAAAATGACAAAATTTAAAAAAAAAACAAAAAACAAAAAAAATTAAAACAATTTAAATTTCAAATATAAAAATTAAATTAAAAAAAATAATTTTTAATTTTTTGAATTTAAAAAAAAATATTAAAAAAAAAAAAAAAAAAATTGATCGTGGTGGCGCCACCCGATCGGCCCCTACGACCGGAGTGGCCGACGGAGGGCGGTTCTTTGGGCGGGCGGGGAGGCTGTGTAGGCTCGCGGCCGCGCGGCCGGCCTCTGCTACTGGGCGGGGCCGTCCCGGCGTCGCCCTCCGGCGGCGCGAGGCCAATTCGGGGAAAGGCCAATTCGGGAATCGCCCTCCGCGGCCGGAGGCCGAGACTCGCGCGGGGTGTGGACCAGAGACAGACGCTCCCGGCGGCGGCGGGTGGGACTCCGGCCTCCGCGCGCGGGGCGATTCCGGGGTGGCCTCCGCCGCCCGGACGATTCCACGAGTCGGCCTCCGCCCGGTGGCCGGCCGGGCGGCCGACGCGCGCGGATTCGGCCTCCGCCTGGGTGGCGAGCCATTGCGAGCGGCGGGGGGGTTGCATGCAGCCTCCACGCCCGCCAAGCGGCCAGCCTCCGTCGCCACCTGGGCTGGAGGCCGATTGGCGGCGCCACCACGATCAAAAATATTTTTTTTAAATTTTTTTTAAATTTTTAATATTCTTTCTTCAATTTGATTTTTTTTTTTTTTAAATTCAAAAAATTTAAAATTATTATTTTTTAATTCAATTTTTTTATTTTAACTTTAATTTGTTTTATTTTTTTATTTTTTTTTTAATTTAATATTTTAGATTAATTATTTTTTTAAATTTAAAATTTATTTATTAAATTTATTAAATTTAGATTTTATTTATTTATTTATTTTTAATCTTTTAGTTTTTTGAGTTTTTCATTTTTAAATTTTATAAATTGTTTCATTAAAAAAAAGAAAAGTAAATTTATGGATATTTGTTTTTTAATTATTTACATGTGGTTTTGTTCATTTTTTTGTTTTTAATGATAGTTTTTTTTTTAATTCTTTTATTTTAATTTTCTTTTTCAATTTTCAATTTGTTTTTTTTTTTTTTTAATTTGATTTTTTTGTTAATTTTAAAATTTGTATTTTCTTTTTCTTATTATTATTATTATTTTTAATTTAAAATTTAATTTTTTCTTTAAAATTATTTTTAAATTTTCTATTTAATTTAATTTTTTTTAAATTATATGGTTTTTTTTAATAACTTAGAAAAAAATGTTTTTGATTTTTTTTTTTTAAATTGTTTTGGTTAATTTTTTTTTTTTTCTCTAAATTATGTGTTTTTTTTTCAAATTTTGTCATTTCTTTTGATATAATTTTCAAATATTTTTGTTTTATTTATTTATTTTTGTTTAAATTTTTTATTTTTACGAGTTAATTTTGTTTTTTTTAACATTTTTATTGGTTTTTTTATTGTTTTTATATATAAATATATATATTATCTAAGTTTTGTGTTTTATTACCAACATGAAAATCACCACTCTAAAAAAAAAAGGCTGATGCTGCATCAATACGTTTCAAAATTAGCATGAAAATCACCGCTCTAAAAAAAAAGGTGATGCTGCATCAATACGTTTCAAAATTAGCATGAAAATCACTGACTTTTTAAAACAAATATTCATACTTCATAAATAAAAATATTAGAGTGTCAAAAATGTGCACAAAAAAAAAAGGGGTGATTCTGCATCACCACTTTTCAAAATTGTGTGCTTTTTATGCTACCAAAAAAAAGTAGGTAACAGTGCGGTTACCTATTTCATCGGTAACAGTGTTTTTATACAGTTTAGACCTTTTCAAATTTCTAGATTACTGTTTCATGAAGAAGGGGAAGACTAATTTGGTGGCGCCCCTACAGCTAGAAAGGATAAAAAAAACAGTAGAAGGAAAGACAAGTTTTATTGGTTGCACAATCTGTGGACATGCCAATAGCTTTATCAGTATATGAAGGGAACAAATATGACATATATATAGAATAATGAACTGTAATGGGTTTAATTGATGATGTTATGGTTTTATCATTGGCGTTGTATATTTGTCAGAAATATTTTTCAACACTTTTGGAACTTTGTGCTGGTACATTAATATATACCAGGCGTTTTTCATGCTGAAAAATATTGTTCAACTAATATGGCTATATATTCATTCTACGAAATTTCTAAAATTAAACCATTGGGATTCCGAGCAATTATACTAGTTTGTATTAACTAAATTTCTAAGGGGACTAGAAGGTCTTTCCAAAAATAAAATAAAAGGATTTTACATTTCGACAAAAAGTAAGGTTGTACACTTCGACAAAAAGTAACGTTTACAAAAGGAACAATGGAGGATAGCTCTCATCAATGGGATAATTTGTGTGATACCTCAGTTTTAGTGAAATTTAGCCTCCCAAATTTAATAGGGTCTTAAATAATTCGTCGGTCAAATGCTATTTATGATGTAGTAACTTCTTCAAACAACACATCCACCGATTAGATAGAACTAAAAAAAAAGCCAAATTATGAACATATCAACCCCTCTTGAAATATATATATAATATTTTTTAACTAAAGTATAATTGTTTTATTAACTTTATTGGGTAGTTGGACTATCCTATGCCTATCCCCTATTGTTCAATAAATAACTATTGAAAGGCATAAGAAGAAGAGATTAGAAAATTCTGAATCATTAAATGTTGATCATCATGTAAATTGCAATTGTAGCCAACTTGTTTGCTAGTTGTAAATATCAATAAATTGTTGGTAGTAAATTGTAATTGATTGATGCAATAAATATTGTGAATAATAGCACTCCCTTTCATAAAAATAAGTTTATTTACGTTCTAAATAATGTGAATAATAACACTCCCTTCCATAAACATAATTGATGCTGTTAATACTGTGAATAAAAGAACTCCTTTCCATAAAGGTAAGTTTATTGATGTCTTAAATATTGTGAATAATAACACTTCTTATATGAATAATAACACTTATTTCCATGAAGATAAGTTTGTTGGGTAGAAAATATTTTCTTTTATAGACTCGTTTAATAAATTTAAATATAAATTTAATTTAATATAATTTTTTTCCCAAAATACTAACTCAAATAAGTTTATTGATGCCGTAAATACTATGAATAACAACACTTCCTTCCATAAAGATAAGTTGATTTAATTTAATATAATTGTTTGCCCAAAATATTAACTCAAATAATTTTACTGATGTTGTAAATACTATGAATAAAAAAAATATTTTCTTTTCCCTACTAGTTTAATAAATTTAAATAATGATTTAATTTAATATAATTGTTTGCTCAAAATCTTAACTCAAATAAGTTTATTGATGCCGTAAATATTGTGAATAATAGCACTCCCTTCTGTAAAGACAAGTTTATTGATGTCGTGATATTATGAATAATAGCACTCCCTTTCATAAAGATAAGTTTATTGATGCTACAAATTTATTGATGTCGTAATACTATGAATAATAACACTCCCTTTCATAGAGATAAGTTTATCGATGCTGTAAATACTGTGAATAATAACATTAAAATAATAGCACTCCCTTCCATAAAGATAAGTTTATTGAGGCTGTAAATAAGAATAATATCACTCCCTTCCATAAAGATAAGTTTATTGATGTCGTAAATATTGTTGATAATAACACTTGAATAGTAGCACTCCTTTCCATAAATATAAGTTTATTGATGTAGTAAATACTGTGAATAATAAAACTCCCTTCCATAAAGATAAGTTTATTGATGCAGTTAATACTGTGAATAATAACATTTCCTTTCATAAAGATAAGTTTGTTGCGGTAGAAAATATTTATTTTCTTTTCGCCTAATTTAGTATAATTTCTTTCCTAAAATATTAACTCAAATCGAATGAGTTTCACTTCTCAAGAATGGAGAAATTCCAAGCTAGAAAGACTAGCTCATCATGGAACTACTGATATCTAATACCAAAAGTCGAGTTCATTATGCCTGACATGTGATGAGGGGTAGTAAGTCTAAAAAAAAAATTACAGAGTGAAGTAGATTTAGGAATCTAGACTTCACTAAAATGCTTTAAAGGAGGAGAAAAGAAATAAAATAAAATAGAATAAACAATTGAATAAATAAAGAAATCACAAGTACCATGCTACATCAACCAAAATATCAACATTAACGTTAGAGAAGATGGCCAACATGTTGCGTGTAGATTTTTTTTCTTCTGCTTCTCTCTTTTTTATAAAGAGGGATTCTATAGATACATATAGGAACACAGAAACAATGGCTCCAATTAAAATACTGAAGGGATAAATTGAGGAAGCTAACCAACGGGTTGCCATATCACCTTTCATGCCATTCTTAGTTGGGTCTGCATCCATGATGGCCACATTTCCAAGGTGTGCATTAATATTGATATGGCGTTCTTGGGATTTTCCCATACAGTAAGCCTGATCGGACCAAAGAAACTTATTCGAAGTTTTACTATCTCATCTAACTCTGATATCATATTTTTCTATAAATTATGGTTAAGTTTACTATATGGATTTTTTTAAAGAGGGTAATATATGGATTTTTTTTAAGAGGGTCAAATAAAAATGCTTGAACCGTGCACTAAGCATGTGTTCCTAGCCCTCATAATCTGATGAATTTACTCTTTGTTCTCTGTCAAGCTTAGATGTTGATTCTAGGTGATAGGCTTATTTCCATGTTGAATGAATGTGAAAACTCTGATACAAAAATGTATGATTAAGAATTGAAAATTGCATAATGCCAAAAGTATCAAAATGAGAAATTCCTGCTAGCGTAACACCAGAAATACATGGGTTGTACAATTATGAAATGTTTGCTAGCGCAACACCAGAAAGACACGGGTTATTCCCTGATCACCTGGAAATATTCTTAACGGAAACAGGTTTGGTTGGTCCAAGAGAAACGACTTGTATTCCAGAATCAAATGCTACAAGAGGAATCCGATCTCCAATTATACAGAAAAATCACAGTGAAAGCACTGGTGGAAATTAATATGTGTTTTTTTTTACAAGGAGATGCATCGATCTTTTATTCAATGTAGCGATGGTTTCTACCAATGGCCAACGGAAATGGGTTAAACAAGAGTAAATTCAAGCACCAAAATATGATGTTCCCTTCCCTTGCTATGGGAAAAATAATACCATCAGTCTTCTTCTTATGGAAGCAAAGGCTTCTGCTCAAGATTTCAACCTCTATGCCTTTGTGTCATGCATAAATGTATAAGAGCAATCTATAATAGTGTTGTAGTTTTAATTTATAAAAACAGGGTTCTAAAGTTATAAGTTGTGGAAAGTTTATAAACCAACATTATATTAAAATAAAATTAAGAATCATATTTGCAAAAGGCACAATTTCCTGGATCATTCATAGAACAAGGGAAGACAGACACAATAACAATAATAATATCCCAATAGGAAAATGGCATGGAGAGGACAATTGTCTTGATATATAAAAGAGCTTCATTCATCTTTTTCAAACCTCATCATAGATTCCCTCTATCAAAGACTTCATTCTCTCTAATTATATTAACTTGAAGGCCCTAAATCCAAGATTTCTGATTTTGATTCAATTAAGCCCACACTATGGGGGAGATATCATAGGTTTTATTAAAAATGTAGTAAGAAAGTGAGATATTATTGCATCTTACTTTTGGAATAACTAATCACTTATAAACTAGAGAATGTTTATTTGGTTATTCATTTATTTATTTTGCAGGGGGCATTTTTTTAATTAAGTGGTGCTAGTAGGTGGGTTTCAAGTTCTAGATTTTGAATCTAATCTCTGATACCACATGTGAGGAACTATCCCAGGTCTTCTAACTAAACTAAATTTATCCTTTAATTTAAATACAATTAGAAATAAAATATTATATTTGTAGCTCAACATTTATTTGATGATAATATACAAGTAAACTTTGTTTTAGAACATTTTAACAAGAAAATTCATTTTTCAACAATTTACATAAATAAAACAATCGAAGAATACTGGTATCAGTAGCTTGGTTGAGATGTTCCTGCTGGCATACCCTACTAGATTTACCTCTTAGCCAACTAGGAATGAATTCCTAGCCTAGGGAACCTCCATAGGCTCCCTAGCCTTCCGAGCTGAATTCCAACCAGCTGTAGTGTGTCCAAGTTAGAATCAACACCTTCCAATAGATCTAAGTTTGATTCCTCTCATTTTCTCTCCATTCTCTCCTTTCTCTTTCTCCACATTTCTTCTCCAAAATAAATTCCTCCAATGTCAAAACAAAGACCAAGGATCTTCCCCCCACTCTGTTAGCATTATGTAATTTACTAGAGATTGTGAGAACTAATCACATAGGCCAACATCAAACCAACTTTGGAAACTAGAATCTAGCCATGCTAGTTTCATAGAGGGCTCTCTCTTTAAGATTTAACTTTGTTTTGGATAAGATTTAGGTTAGTTATTATTGTACTTGGGTTTTGAGTTTTGTTTTGGATTTTGGAAAATTTATTGTATTAATTGATTAATGTCTATTGGGCAATGGAATCAAAATATAACTGGATAGTTGCATCAAATTTTCACAGAGTAAACACAGGGCAAGCTAGGAGTATTTACTAGATCTTTCAAATTTATAAATGGATTATGACAGAAATATGGAAATATTCAGCAGAACTAAAGAGAAATTAAGAATTATTTATTTGGTCTTTAGTGGAAAACATTATGATTTTAAACACAACGAGAATAAGGTACTCAGCAATAAATCCTATTCATCACACTTTCTGCTTTACAATTGGAATTCAGATGATTACAATGAAATATGACAATGAAACATAATAACAGAAGAAAAATATCACCAGTATTTAAGCCACAAGAATCCTGTGAATGGTATGATTATCATTGATGCTCCAGTGCTTTGAAAAAGCTTACAGTACTTCAATAGACAAAAATAATTCTGATCTCAATCAATCGACCCTTGATACTTCCAAAACTGGAGTATTTATAGAAAAATAAAAAAAAATTACAGTCAATTCTTGTGTGACAAGGCAATCTATACTTTCTTGAAATAAATTGAAAGGAAAGAAATCGATCTAGAAGGAGTGCATCTCCGTTTCAGGCCATGTTCTATTGGAATACTATTGTAGAGTCATCATTTTTTTAGGACTGCGCTGAAAAAACTGATTGTTGTGTTGGCGAAGCTAAGTGTTGTGTTGATGTGTTCGCTGCCCTTTCTACTCTTGCAGTTACAACATGATCATATTTGTGCAAATGCCTTTGCCCGACTTGACCCGTGGTGTCTATTTTCTACCTGAGTCCTTTCTGCCATGTTTAACCCTTTTTTAAACAAAACAACGTAAAAAACCCATATACCCAGACTTGAAATTCTGTAGAATTTAGTTCTAAACTTCATCGCATCCATAGAAACATCACACATCACATGTTTACAGTTTATGATATAAAGAATGGAATCTGTGATGCGATGCGTGCGGAGGTTACGTGGCAGGTAAGGTGGGACCCGACCCACATCACAAATAAAAAATCTTAAGGTTTTGTTATGGGTGGCAGAGGTAAACTCTTAAACTTGCAAAGTGCGGGGAGAGGGAGGTGACGTGGCAGGTAAGGTGGGACCAACCGCAGCCCCACAGATCGAAAACTTTAACATGAGGTGGTCAAGGTAAACTCTAAAACCTGTGAAGTTCGAAGTGCAAGGAGAGGTAGGTGATGTGGTAGGTAAAGTGGGATTGACCACATTGCAATCACAAGTCATAAGGTTTTTTTATGGGCTCAGGGGTAAATGCTAAACCTCGCAAAGTGAGATATGCGATTGGGACCCACCCACATCGAACATCGCAATATTTATAGTTTACCACATGTCTCAGAGTTTAGAGTTTGGGGAAATGTGGTAAGCGCTAAAACCCACGAAGTGTGATTTTCCTTGACTAAGGGTGATGTGGCAGGATGGAGATGGAGCCCACTACATCGACAGAGTTATAAAGTGGTGAAAGGTTTCTGCGGTAAGGTAAGGTTTATGAGGTTTCATAATATATATGATATATCAATGTATTTCAAGTGGCCTGAAGTGGGGAGTAGATTTGCTATGGTGGGGCAAACCCCATCGCAACTTAAACAAAATACCTTACGGGCGCTTAAAAGGTAAGTTATAAAATGTGTGATGCGATACATATCGCATATCGACGACTGCAAGATTTAATGTTTGGCAGAATGGAATAAGTTATGATTTGAAAAATGTGATGAGATATATTTTCCAAGTTGTGAAATATTATTTGCGATGAAAAAAGGTTGGTTAAACAAGTAAAGTTGCGATCTTGCGATGTGATGGATATCGCACATCACAATTTTTTAAGGTTTTGTTGTGAAGTGCGAAAAGTTATAATCATTGATTTGCAAAGTTTATATTTTGTGATGTGCGATGGATGGTGGGGGAAGGGGTGATGTGGCAGGGAGAATTGGCCCCACTTTAATTGCAATTAGGGAATTGTGAAGGCGGAGGTAAGTGAAAACAATGATATGGGGATGTGAAAAAGGTAAAGTAGAAAGAAAAGTGGAAAGGCGGAAAAGGGTAAGGTTTATTTGCACACGGAGGGTTAATGGTTCCAGCAATGAAACATGGAAATGCGGTGAGGTTTTTACGACGAGTTCCAAAGGTTTTTAAAGTAATTCCTTTGAGCAACTTTAACTTATAGTGGGTCTCTGAAACTTTGGATAAACCATTCTTTGCCAATTTTGACCTTTTTGATATAATTAAAACCTGTAGTACCCAACCTTATTACAAATTATTTAATCACATTTAAATGATGTGATTAATTCAATCAAAACATACTTAATTATCTCCTAATGCTGCATTTGAACGTGCAAGCATATTTTTCCTAAGGTTTTAACCTTTTTGAAAATAATTTACAATAATGGAATATATTTACAATATGAAATATCTGAGATGAAATGATCAATCACCTTGAGATTCTATAAATTATAGGACCCTAACACACTCCTCTCATCCTCCTTCCCTTTTATGTATCTTCCTCTCATTCACCTCAACTACTTTAAACCATTAATTCCATGACTACCCCCTAATCCTTTTAATTTATTAACCTTGACTTTCTTACCATATATTATCCAAAATTAGATATGAATATAGATATTTTATTCAAAAATAAATCAGATAAAACAACATCTTATATAAAAGTATATTTGAGAAGACACATTGGTAAAATTCTATATATTTGATCTAGAAATAAATGAGAGAAGACCATACATTATCTAAAAGTACATTTGAGATGACACATTGGGAATGCAAATCTAGATATTTGATTTATAAATAAATGGGAGAATACTATACCTTATCTAAAGTATATTTGAGAATACACATTATAAATGAAATAAAAACAAATAATAAGTCATATCAGTAAAAAATTAAAAAAAATTACAAATTCATAAGTGTAGATATTATTCAAAAATTATAATTCAATATTTATAGGTTAATTAAACCCTAATCAAAATTTTCCTGATAGGATCAAGTGGGGAATTACATTTTTCGGAAGGAAATGATCATCCACACAGACAATTGACCCCTGCTATTCATACAGACACAAGGGAAGTTGCAGAACAATCACCATAAAAGGTGGTCCACATATGTGAAATTGTTTCACTTGAACATCAAGTACAAGACAGGCAACACCAATAATGTTGCAGACTGCCTCACTTGACCACTAATCATGGTGCTAACCATCATTATCAACTGTTGTGGGCACAAGACTTTCGACTGGATGCTTCTCTATAAAAGCAATCTAGAATTCGGCCACACATACAAGATGCTCTTAGAGGGTAAGCATGTTCCAAATTTTCACCTACATGATGCATTGTTATGTCACCTGGGACACCTTTGGGTTCCTTAAAGCGAGTGTGCCAAGATGGTTTGGGAAACACACTACAGTCGGGTTACTGGTTATTTTGAGGTCGAGAAAACAATGGGAGTATTGCAGAAGTATTTCTATTGGCCGAACCTTTGGCATGATGTCAGGAAGTACATCAGATCTTACATTGCCTGCGCCATTACCAAACCGAACTTCAAGAATCAATGCCTCTATACTCCGCTGCCACCCCTATTCGACCTTGGGAATCTATCTCCATGGATTACATGTCGGGCCTTCCTTCTACTAAGCATGGAAATGACTGTGTTTTTGTGGTCATTGACAGATTCTCGAAGATGGCCATAATGGCAGTTTGCAAGAAGAATATCACATCAGAAGCCACTGCTAAACTCTTTTTTGAATGATTGTGGGTACACTTTGGGATCCCACAGGTTATCATCTTAGATTGGGAAAACAGGTTACTCAGTACATTTTATTCCAACCTATGGTCAATGCTAGACACCAAGCTCACCAATTCCACATCTTTCCATCCCCAAATTGATAGACAGACATATGTTTTCAACAAGATGATCATAGACATTCTACGCAGGTACAACTAAAAGCATCCACACACATGGGATGAAATCCTACCCTATGTGAAATGAAACTATAATTGGGATCTCCATAGTTCAACCGACCACAACCCATTTCAGGTGGGCTTGTGATTCCAGCCACTATGTCCCATTAACGTGGCCATGCCATTTGCAGCTACTCAAGCATATTCGGTTCATGTCCAATATAAAGTTGACAAGGCGAACAACTTCATTGAGCACATTCAACACATCCAGAAACAGGTTCATGACATATTGGACAGATCCAATTCTAAGTACAAGCAACAACATGATCAACACTGGGTGCCACACAACTTCTAGGTGAGAAAAAAAGTGTGGCTACATTTGCAGAAGGAGTGCCATGTTGGAGCCCATCGCAAGCTTCACGCACTCCGATATGGGAGATACACCATCACCAAGGCTATAGGGGAAAATTCCTTCGAGCTCAGTATTGCACCATTCCTTTGTCTGCATCCATTGTTTAATGTGGACCACCTTCGACCCTACTTTCCACCTCTACTGGACACATCTAACATGGAAGAAAAACTCACACCAATAGAGTTAAACCCAGAAGGCTTGGAACAAGACACAACTGATCAGATAATGGACACACAAATAAAGAACACCCACTAGCAGAGGATCCAACTACATCGATTTATCAAAGCAGGCCAACTCTTCCATCAGGTCAATTGGTTTACGAGGGACCAGGTTCAATAGAAATTTCCTCACCTCATGGAGGCTCTCCACGCAATCGGGACCATTTCTTACTAAGGGGGGAGGAATGATCCAGGTGGATATTGGTGGCCACCCACCTATTCCTTCTATACCTCCAGTCAGTTTCATTAGTTTCCTTTTTTATAACATCATCTACTCTTTTTAGCATATTTTTGGGTCTTGAACTTCCTGAGCAGTTTTGACCCCTTAAATGGTTTTTTTAAGGTATACAACAGGCCCATAGGAATAGGAAGGGGCCTACAGAAAAACCTGTAGTATCTGGAGAGATATTTTTGATGATATATCGTATGCGCCAAACAGATATAATATGACCAAGTTATGACCCCTCGGAATTTTTCTTCCCAACTAACCCCAATGGGGCCCACAAACTCTTGTTGTTTCATCTCCTGGGTTAGGGTTTCTATTTTTTAAGGTTTTCCTATGTTGGTAAATAATAAAAATTCCCATGAGCCTCATTTTAACACAATTTAGAGGCCTATAGATGCCATATCTCTTCTCAAAGATAAGCTACCAGTGCCCTAGCTAGTTTATTTCATTTTTGTTTGTAAGCATAATTCAGTTATTTTATATTAATGAAATCAAGTATTATTTTTGCTGCATCTCCACATTAATGTGTATTTATATATTTTATTGTGTTCCTTCATATGTATGGATCAATGGTATCATATCAATCTTCTCTTTCTCGATCCTTATTTTCATGTCCCCAATGAGGTCGAGGTATAAGGAGTTAGGGCTCGATCTGGTTGAACCTTTGCAAGATCAACCTCTCAAAACCTGATGATCACCCATGGAAAAAGAAAAAAGATACGAGGGAGCAGGAGATCCTGTCAAAATATTTCTCGAGGAGGCCCTCGAGAGACAAAGGAATGCAATGATGCATATATTTTCCAAGACCCTTCAACGATTGCCCATCGACAACACATCTGCGTCCATAAACCACTCTAGAGGTGCCACTCCTTTAAGGTACAAGTAAACTTTGACATTCCCATATTTGAGCGAAAATAAGATGCAGACTTTGTAGATATATGGTTGAATATATCAGAAGGATGTTTCTTGGTTCATGAGCTTTCTAACAGGAAAAATATTAATTTTTCACTCCTCAAAGCCACCCCCCATGTCAAGGACTAGTGGGAAACCTACTGCGAGCAAATGGAAGAGAAGGAAACGTCTTTGTTCTCAGCCGCACCCACTTGGGATTCATTCCAAGACACCATAAAGGAACAATATCATCCCGTGGGGAGCTATGAGGACAAGTGCATATAATGGACTATGATGCAATAACAAAGGGATCAAAATGTGCATGAACTGACGAATATATTCCCTACGCTGCACATAAAGTTGGGTATCAAAGATCCAAAGAAACATTTGGTGTTGAAGTACTACAGTTGTTTGCATAGATACATTCATGAGGAAATGGAGTTCCTCGACATATCCTTGCTTGGTGCAACATATAGGTATGCTACCAAAATTGAGCAGAAATTCAAACAGAATAAGCGAGACTTTGGATATGTGAATCAAAAGCAAGGGAAAGGTGCCCCTAAACCACAAAAAAAATGGACAAAGCCAAGGCAGGGTGGCCCAGGTCAACCCTCCAAAGTCGTAAGCAAAGAAAAACATCATGAATCCAAATAAGAACATGGGAAAGTGGTGAGAGTTCCATAAGAGCTCCACTCACAACACAAGTGAGTGTTGGGCCAGGCAGTCACTGATGGCTGAGCTGAAGGCTTCTAAATCAGATGCATGCTCTGACTCTGCATTAGAACCCGATAAGGGTGATGAAAAAAGGAAGCAGATTATCGATGTGGAGCCCAATGCCATTGTTGACACTGTGTTGGTGTGTTTAGTGCACGAATGTATGAAAAACACCAGTGCTTGGTAGGAGTGATGATGGCCTATAATAAATGGTCACAGGGAAAAAATGGGTTCTTATATGGTTAGTGAAGCATCATAACATGTAGGAAAACTATTTATGGAACATAGAATACTACAAAAAGAGGAGGAAACAAGAAACAAAAAATACACATATAACACAAGCTCAATATCGAGTAAACGAACTAATAATACCAACGAAGAACGAATTCTCTTTTATTAGCCATTGGTGGTAAAAAGGAGGTAGAACGCTAAAACACTCGCAGTGAGTCCTTAGAGCTATGGAGCTCTAACACTCAAAGCAATGAGGGCTCTCCCCTTAAGTTTTTTGTAGGCCTCTCTCTTCTCCTCGAATGAGTGATCAAATAATGGACAATTGATGCACTTCTCCTTTGGGATTGAGATGTTGGATGGACAACAACTAAATCCCTTCACTCTCTTGTTGCTTGGACAACACACAGTTGGTTTGCTCATGGGAAATTTGGCCAGCATAACAATGTTTTCTGAATTTTTCTTCTCGTGGTGGTATTCTATAGGAAAAATTCAAATATTCTTCCCTCTCTTAGTATAATTGTGGATAGTGACTCAAGATTGGTGGTTGATTCCATGGTGTGCTCACTTGAGGTCTCAAGGGGGCTCTAGGCGGTTGTCCTTGGGCAGCCTCAAGTGGAGAATATTCTTCCTGAAGTGTGCAAAGTGGTCTCGGATAGTGATCTTTCACCATACATAGGACCGCACAGCTTATTGGGGGAAAGACACGGATATTTTCTCTTTTATTGAAGAAAAATGTGCGCGGAGCGCACTTTTCCTGTGTCTTATATGTGCAACTTGAAAAATTTTCCTCTTGAACTTTGATAAAGTTAAATTTTCTAGATTTTATAATGTTTTTCAACCCTGTAAATCCTTCTACTTGACATTTCATGATGTCTTTTGCTTGTTTGATTTTCTAGTGATAACAGTTTCCCCCTATTGTGTGATGTCTAGGAAGAACTGTATAGCCGAAATACATTATAGTTTATGTTCTGTATAACCCATGTTGAGAGAGAGAGAGAGAGACTTGTGTGCAGCCTAAAGTTGGAGACCTCTTAATGTGAGTAACAGAGGAACCATGTTCTGTTGGAAACCTGCAAGAGATAGTATAATAAAATAAATACAATATTTCTACGAGGCAGGAATATCCCATGCTCATGATGCTTTGGCTAGTTAAAGCCTATGTGACAAATAAAGGTTTTATCTATGTCACTTATATGGTAGTGATTTGCTGACTCGATTGATGATGATGGTTGTTGACACCTTTAGGGGCGTTTATTCTTTGATGATAAGTTGAATTTAGTGCCCACATGCATAAGCTTGGTATGGCATATTTTAGGATAACTTCCCATTGCATGCATGGGTGTATGGCTAGGACCTTCCTGTGTAAGAATTGCTGAAAGAGAGGCTTATAATGGCACAGGTCTTCGACGAATTATGAAAAATTGAAATGGTTGTGAAGTACGATACCATATTTAACATGAAATCTTGTGTTGTAGTCGAATTTCAGGGGGATCGATGACATCAATGGGAAATTATGATTCCCATAGTGCCATCTGAGGATGCCTCTATTGAGGTGAGGAGCCATCCAAGGTACTGCTTCCTTTTTGGAAAATGTTTGTTGACATCGACAATAAGGAAGCCTCAATCGATCGAGAGAAATACTGATGCAAGGGACCAAGGTCTCTGATATGATAGGTTAACGTAGGCATGATGGCGAGAAATGGCTGAAAATTGATGATGGCAGTTCAGTGGTCCAAGGTCGGAGCTTGAAAAAAGAGATTTGGTGAAAATCATAACTATTTCTGATGAGGAAAGCTCTGGAATTAGTAGGAAGTCCAAGGTGGGTATATGTTGGATATGATTGTCGTGGTGGATTTGCGTGAAAGGTATGAAGCTCCAACCAAGGGTTATTAGGGACTATTGCCATGGGAGAAAAAGTGAGTGGATGGGTAGGGGATGTTCTCCTAAAAAAAATCTGTGTACACTTGCGAAAAGAATATAAAATTGGTTTGGATTGTAAAAACATAGAGACAGGTGCCCTAAGAACATGAAAATGATCGCTCACTGATCGTGTGAGGAAGGTGTTTTTACTGAGGGTGGGGGTCCCATTGGTTAGTCTCAGTGTGGGGTTCGTGAAGCAGATGAAAAATATTGCAGATGGGCTATGCTGATGGAGGGATGGTAGGCCAAATGTGAGATGTGGTGGTGCGTGTTCGATCTACTTGCAAAAATGGTAGTCAAGGAAAGGGGTTTTATTGTGATATGGTAAAACTTGACTTGATGCATGGTGGATGAATGATCATGAAATGTTTCCTATACTGGGTGATATGGCCATGGCGTTAAATTTTTTGATGTGTTTTCTACTTGAGTGATGAATGCCATGGAGGGGATGGTTCTACCGACTGACGAGGATGTTTATCATGTGCAAGGTGGGGAGATGATAAACATGGTCGGGTGTCTGGAACCTATGGTTGATTTCTTGTGGAGAAATGATGTCAGGATATGCAAATCTTTTGTAGGGATCTATCATGCTAAGGGCAGAATAATACCTACTATGGAACCTTTAGTGACAGGCAATAAGTGGTTGGTCGTACTGTATGATACCTGCAACCAATACCCGAAGTGAAAGCATATTTTTCATTAAAATAATTTAACAAAAGGATGAAAAAACAATCAGGGACAACATACTTGTTGAAACTGAAAAAATTATTTTTTCGGAGGCGTGAATGTGTGATGCCTCCTTTGGGTGTTATGAGGTGTTGATCACTTTGCTGCTTTCGGTTTCACAATCGGGCTTTCTGAGCTATTGTTATGGCCCTCAAACATTTTGAAAAGGGTGATATATATGTCAAGATGGCTCATTTCAATTCATTAGTGTCATTTGAGAGTTGGAGATTTTGAGAGGTAGGAGCTTACTGTTGAGCCTTTCTTGACATTGTGGTCAACTTGTGCACCAGGGATTCGTGCTGCTAGTTTCAGGTAGGCCTTTGATCATCCAGCATTTCATTTTTTCAATGTTTATTGGGTAGGGTTCCATACCTAGTAAACACTGAAAAAATGTCCTCAATTGAGTGGAATAAGGATCCTAAGGAGGATTGAGCTTGCGTAAGGTCACGAGGAAGTGGTTCAATCCTAACGGTGCTCATCGACAGACATGAATAATATTCCATCGTCGATGGGGTGGAACCAGACGCGGTCGACAAGGTGCATATAGATTGGGTTAGCACTATCGTTGGCATAGCTACTCTCGTAGTTGCAGTTGACTCAACACCTATGACTAATGAGAAAACAACATGAGTCATGGTTACAATATACGATGATTTGAATCATATATGATGTATCGTGTCATCGGCGTTTGGTGGAGGAGGAATTTCCATCATGGCGGCTTGCGTAAGAGCAAATATAGGTTCCTCATGAGGCGTACCAAGGGTACCTACACTTTCTTAGATTTGGAAATTGTGCTTGCTGCAGAGGCTCCTAAATTTTTCCATTAAGGGGCATGCCTCCACCTCGTGGTTATGGCTGGTGAAAATGGTGCATGGTACCATGGTGCCTATCGAGTAGATGGTGTGCAAACCAACACTACTCTTCGTCCCTGAAGTGGACGCTTGGAAAGGATCAGGTGGAGGGGAAAATTTTTGTTGCTTTCATTTCTGGGGTTTTGGTTTAGGGGTGTTTATCTCTTTTGGGGAGCCTCGACTTAACATTTCTCTTACCACTCTTAGCCTTGGGAGGTGTTCACAATTCATAGTATGGTGAAAATGTGAACAAATCCTGCAATAACAGTGTGTAATCTTATATATCATTTTTTAGGATTCAACTATGTTAAGAAATCCATTCAACTATGACCATTTCCATGAGAGATAGTCGTAACTAACTAAATTCTCATGATTTTTGAATAGTCCACTTAGCACTCATTTCATGGGATGATGCTCACAGGTGTGAAGAAGTGGGATTCAAACTAGTGAAATGAATCACATAGCATCAATCATCACTTATGGGGATTTCACCCGGTAACCAGGACTTCTTGGGTGGTCACCCATCCTAGAACTGCTCTAGCTCTTGTGCGCTTAACTTTGGAGTTTTCTCCACAATCATGCCCACTTATCTTGCTACCCCATTTGCAAAACCTTAGAAATTATTGTGCCTCATGAACCATTCAGGTAGAGCTCCCTTTACTCTTCCATATTCAAGTATTGAGGGGTTTCTGGAGTGCATTATATTAGATATCATTTTTTCGGTTTCAAATGCGTTAAGAAAGCCATCCAACTATGACCATTTCCATGAGAGGTAGTTGTAACTGAATAATTTCTCATGATTTTTAAATAGTCCACTTAGCACTCATTGCATCGGGTGATGCTCACAGGGGTGAAGAAGTGGGATTGAAACTAGTGATATGAATCACATAACGTCAATCATCACTTCCAGGGCTCTCACCCAGTAACCAGGACTTCTTGGGTGGTCACCCATCCCAGGACTCCTCTGACTCAAGCTCACTTAACTATTGATTTTTCCCCACAATGAATCCCACTCAGAGAGATGATTCTACAGGATAGGGGAGACCATGTGGAAGCTTTTCATGAGGTGTTTCAATTCCTTACAATGATTGACTTGGTGTTCAATTCTGTCACACAGCCTGCATGCTGCCTTAGCCGAGACATGGGTCCTATTAGGATGGTGTGTCTTTTTTATTCGCCCAATGTTTCAGTAGGGATAGAGGGTAGGCTGCCTTGGGGTAGTCTGTCTTACATTAGGTTGTCTAAGCTCAGAACTGATTAGATCTCGACGTTGTGTTTCTAATGAACATACGATGTTTATTAGGGGGTGAAATCGAGGGATATAAGTATAGTGTTGAGCATGATGGTTGCCTTGACATACTAGAAAATAATGTCTTTCTTGGGTGTTCCCTTCCCTCAGAGCTGGTGAGGTGATTGGGTACCATCAGGGTAGTGATTCTAGGTCAGGGAACTTGGTGACCAAATGGTTACATGCGTTGCAAAACACACAAGTTGGTCTTCTCCATGGAGGGCGGGTGGGGGTAACAGTATGCCCCCCAGCCGGTCACTTTTCATTTGACAGAAAGAGAATGGATCTAATTTTTTCATTCTCTTTTGTTGTCGAGTTATCCATTGATTCTATATCTGATCCATCTTCTAGGGAGAGTCGAACTATGGTCATGCATAATCTGGTTAATTCTAAACGTGTTGGGTGTGGAGCCTGATCATCTTGTTTATTTTGTATCGCAGCGTTGGACCCCTGAACCTTAATGTGGCAGCAACACCGCCTGTAATTAAATGTTTCCTGGGGGTCCAGGGGGGCGGTTGTGACTTCATGGAGCCCCCCCACCCCCCTGGCGGGGGGTTTCGAGGGCAGCGCCCCCAAAGCTAAAAATAGATGTAAAATTACCTTGTAAAAGTATAGTAATTTATAGTCAATCTAGGCCGTTCATTAGGTAGATGATCTGACGGTAGAAGTTATGTTTAGTTTAGGGTTTTTTTCCCTAGAAGGCAACCCCTCACTTGTATGAGGGCATTATATTGCGGCTGTGTATTGTATGTGTATTCTCATAGCGAGAAACATATAGGGAGACTGTGAGAGAGAACAGAGGATATTACAACAGATCTGATGTAGGTTGTGTCTCTTCATTTTGCTGGATAATAGAAAGGAAGGACTAGTTGTTCGGGGTGGAAGTTGCCCAAACTGGGTGAACCACGTATATCTATGTCTCTCTGGTTTTATGTGTTTTGTGTGCTTGTGTTTTCCACATATTTTATGTGTTGCATTGCTCTATAATATATAATTTTTCTAACAACTGGTATCAGAGCCGAAGGTCTATTTGGATGATAAACTCACAGGAAAGAAGGGTTCTTGGTTCGAGTGGGAGCAATGGTGGAAGATGGTAGGTTTTTTTAGAAAATTAAATATTACAGAGCAATGAAACACATAAATTGTGTGGAAAACACAAGCACACAAAACACATAAAACCAGAGAGACACAGATATACGTGGTTCACCCAGTTTGGGCTATGTCCACCCCAAATAACCAGTCCTTCCTTTCTATTATCCAGCAAAATGAAGAGACACAACCTATAGCAGATCCACTGTAATATCCTTTGTTCTCTCTCACAATCTCCCTCTCTGTTTCTCGCTCCAAGAATACACATACAATAAACAACCGCAATACAAATACCCTCATACAAAGCGAGGGGTTGCCTTCTAGGGAAAAAAAAACCCTAAACTAAACATAACTTCTACCGTCAGATCATCTGCCTAATAAAAGGCCCAGATTGAATAGAAGTTACTATACTTTTACAAGGAAATTTTACATCTATTTTTAGCTTCGGGGGCACTTCCCCCAAAACCCCCTGCCAGGGGGGGGCTCCGTAAAGTCACAGCCGCCCCCCCTAGACCCCCCAGGCATCGTTTATTACGGGCGGCGTTGCCGCCCCATTAAGGAATAGGGGTCCAACATTGTGATACAAAATAAACAATATAATCAGGCTCCACACCCAACAATCTCCCACTTGGAGACTGATTGTAGCAACTCCACCATTGCTTCATTTTGCTGGACAATGACTCCTCTTTGGACCTGGTTGTTTCTCATCTTCATCATCATCCTTGAAGAGCAATTGAAACTGAGCATATTCTCAATTTCTCCCTAGTTACAACTTTTTTTAGCATATCTGCACGATTCTGGATAGTGTGTATCTTTTCCAGCTTCAACTCTCCATCTTCCAATACTGACTATATGAAATGGTTCTTGAGCTATATGTGTTTAGTGTTGGAATGAAATGCTGATTTCTTTGCAAGATGAATGGAAATTTGGCTATCATTGTATAACGTGCCCATATCATGCTTCTTACCCAATTCATCCATAAACCTTTGTAACCAAATCATTTCCTTACTAACCTCTGTAGTAGCAACATATTCTGCTTCTGTTGTTGAAATTGCAACAACACTTTGGATTTTTGAAACCCAACTGACAGTTGTTCCACCTACAGTAAATACATATCATGTAGTGCTCTTCCTATTATCTCTGTCACCTGCCATATCTGCATCAACATATCCCTGTAGAGAAATGTTTGAACCACCAAAGCATAATGCTTGATTTGTGGTACCTCTCAAATATCTGAAAATCCATTTTACTGCCATCCAATGTTCTTTTCTTGGATTGTTCATGTACTTGCTTAAAACTCCCACTGCATGTGCAATATCAGGCCTTGTGCAGACCATTGCATACATCAAGCTTCCAACTGCTGATGCATATGGAACTTTAGACATATATTCCATTTCTTCCTGGGTCTTGGGGCACATCTCCTTACTAAGTTTGAAATGGCTAGAAAAAGGTGTACTAACTAGTTTTGCATTCTGCATATTAAATCTTTTCAACACCTTTTGTATGTACTCATTCTGAGACAGTGTTAATTTTCAATTTTTCCTGTCTCTAGTTATTCTCATACCAAGGATTTGTTTTGCAGCTCCCAAATCCTTCATTGCAAATGAATTTGCCAATTTTCTTTTGAGCACATTTATTTCCTGCATGTTAGACCCTGCAACAAGCATGTCATCTACATACAATAACAATATAATATATCTGCCATAATTTTGCCTTTTCAAATAAACACAATGATCAGAGTGACATATAGTATAACCTTTTTCAGACATAAACTTTTCAAATTTTAGATACCACTGCCTTGGAGCCTATTTTAAGCCATACAAGCTCTTCGTTAACCTGCAAACTAATTTTCATTTCCCTTTGACCTCATATCCTTCTAGTTGCTCCATATAGATCTCTTCCTCCAAATCTCCATGGAGGAATGTTGTCTTTACATCTAACTGTTTAAGATGTAAATCTTTCGCTGCTACATGACTTAAAATAGTTCTGATTGAAGTCATCTTAACAACATGAGAAAATTTTTCAGCAAAATCAATACCTTTCTTCTGTGTGAACCCCTTCACCACAAGTCAAGCTTTGTACCTCTGTTTTCCTCCATCTTCTTCTTTCAACCTGTAAACCCATTTATTCTACAATGTAGTTTTACCTGCAGGCAACCTAACTAAGTCCCAAGTCTGGTTATGCATTAAGGAGTCCATCTCTTCTTCCATGGCTAGCTCCCACTTCTTCCTGTTTTCAACTTGCATTTCTTCTTCATAACATTCAGGTTCACCAGAATCCATCAACAATAAATAATATAATGAAGGAGAGTATCGTTCAGGGGGTCTACTTATCCTGGAAAATCGTCTAACACCACTTTTAGGTGTTTGAGGTGCCTGTTGTTATTGTGGTGGTTGTTGTTGTTGTGGCTCTTGATTATTATTATTTTCAGACACCTTTACCTTTTCTATGATCTCATCAAGAAATGTGTATTCTTTGTTTTCTTTTTCCTGTTTCGTTTCTTGCAACTGATTCTTATACAATACCTTTTCATTGAATATTACATCTCTGCTCCTAATGATTTTGTGATTTTCATAATCATATAAGTGATAACCAAGATCATTAACACCATATCCAATAAAGGTACATTTCTTTGATTTTTCCTCAAGCTTTGTTCTATTTTCTTTATTAATATGGACAAAGGCCTCACAGCCAAAAGGCTTTAAAAAATAGTAGTTTACCTTTTTACCTGTCCATGCTTCCTCTAGAATACCACCATCCAAGGAACTTGAAGGCCCTTTGTTTATTAGATAAACATCAGTATCTACAGCATCTGCCCAAAATTTTAAAGGCAATCCTGCATGCAATCTCATGCACCTTGCATGCTCCATGATTGTTCTGTTCATCCTTTCTGACATACCATTTTCTTGTGGTGTTCATGGAACTATCTTCTCTCTATGAATTCCATGCTCCGAATAGTACCTATCAAAATCTTTGCTACAATATTCACCTCCATTGTTTGATCTGAGACACTTCAACTTCTTTCCTGTCTCAATCTCAACCAAAGCTTTCCATTTCTTGAAAGTATCAAATACATCAGATTTATTCTGAATACAATAAATCCAAGTTTTTCTAGTTGCATCATCAATAAAAGTAACATAATAATGAAAGCCACCAAGAGATGATACCTGAGCATGTCCCCATACATCTGTATGCACAAGCTCTAAATTTTCACTCTTCTTTTCTTTCCCAACTCTGAGAAATCTGACTCTCTTTTGTTTTCCATAAATGCAATTCTCACAGAAATCCAAATCAACATTCTTCAAACCCAACAACAAATTTCTTGAGTGAAGAATATTCATCCCCTTCTCACTCATGTGTCCGAGCCTATGATGCCATAATGCTGCATCTGCTCCTTTAGAAGTTAAAGCAATAACAGAGTTAGAAATACCATTTCATAAATACAATGTACCAACCTTTTCGCCTTTTACTATTACCAGGGCTCCTTTGGTGACCTTCCAAGTTTTATCTGTGAAAGTTGTCACACAATCTTCACCGCCTAACTGCCCTGTTGAAATCAGATTTTTCTTCAGATCTGGAACATGCCTTACCTCCTTTAGTAGCTATTGGTTTCAATTCTGTTGTTTTACAAGAACTTTACCCATTCCAACAATTTTACAGGGTTTATCATCACCCAAACGAACTTGTCCAAAATATCCTTGAACATAGTCATAAAAATATTTCTTATCAGGTGTGGCATGGAATGAAGCCCCTTAATCTAGAACCCAAGAATCAGTAACATTTTCGAAAGAAATAATCAAAGCATATTGTAACACATCACCTGTCACATTTGCTTCATGATTGTTTTCTTACTGTGCGTCTCCTCCTTTTCCCTTCCAAGATCTACAGTCTTTCTTTAGGTGTCCTTTATTTCTGCATTTCCAGCACACTATCCCCGATATAGACTTGGATCTGCCTTTCCTTGATTTACTGCGATATCCTAAGCTCTTTCCTCTTTCCATTCTTCTTCCCCTATACTATACACTCAAAGCATTACCCGATTTCTCACTAGAGTTTTTTCGTCGCATTTCCTCGCTAAGGATAGCGTCGACAACATCATCAAACTTTAAAGTACTAAATCCAGAGACAGAGTTACTAATGGCCATAACTAAACCATTCCATCTTTCTGGCAATGAGCACAAAAATAACAGAGCTCTAACTTCATCATCAAATTTTACCCCTATAGAACTTAATTGACTGGTAACTATATTAAAATCATTTAAATGGTCTGCAATAGATCCACCTTCCGACATCTTCATATTAAATAAATGTTTCATAAGAAATACCTTGTTCGAGGCCGAGGGTTTTTCATATAGTTTCTCCAATGCCTTAATCAAACCCTCTGTTGTTGTTTCCTTTGAAATATTGAAGGCTACTGAAGCTGCGAGGCATATCCATACTGTTCCAAGTGCCTTTATATCGAGAATCTCCCATTCTACGTCTATCATAGCCATCGGCTTCTTTGTTTTTCCGCACAATGGTAGGTACGGATCTTTCTGATACAGATAGTCTTCCATTTGCATCTTCCACAGCGGGAAGTTTTGGATGTTAAATTTATCGACCCTAAATTTACCATCTTCCACCATTGCTCCCACTTGAACTAGGAACCCTTCTTTCCTATGATTTTATCAGCCAAATATACCTTCGGCTCTGATACCAGTTGTTAGAAAATTAAATATTACAGAGCAATGAAACACATAAAATATGCAAAAAACACAAGCACACAAAACACATAAAACCAAAGAGATACAGATATACGTGTTTCACCCAGTTTGGGCTACGTCCACCCCGAAAATCCATTCCTTCCTTTCTATTATCCAACAAAATGAAGAGACACAACCTATAGCAGATCCGCTGTAATATCTCTGTTCTCTCTCATAGTCTCTCTCTCTGTTTCTCGCTCTGAGAATACACATACAATACATAGCCATAGTAAAAATACCCTTATACAAAGCGAGGGGTTTCCTTCTAGGGCAAAAAAACCCCAAAATAAGCATAAATTCTACCGTCGGATCATCCACCTAATGAATGGCCCAGATTGACTAGAAATTACTATACTTTTACAAGGCAATTTTACATCTGTTTTTAGCTTCGAGGGCGCTACCCCAGAAACACCCCGCTAGGGGGGGCTCCATCAAGTTGCAGCTGCCTCCCCCTGGACCCCCCAAACAACATTTAATTATGGACAGCGGCAAGGTACAGGGGTCCAACTTTGTGATACAAAATAAACAATATAATCAGGATCCACACCCAACAAGTTTAGGGTCGAGAAATTTAACGGCCAAAACTTCCTTCTGTGGAAGATGCAGATGGAATATTATCTATATCAGAAAGAGATATACCTACCATTGAGTGGAAAAACAAAGATGCTGATGACTATGACAGACGAAGAATGGGAGATTCTCGATAGAAAGGCACTCAGAATAGTACAGTTGTTCCTTGCGACGTTGGTAGCCTTCAATATTTCGAAGGAAATAACAACACAGGTTTTTATTAAGGCATTGGCATAACTATATGAAAAACCCTCTGCCTAAAAAAAGTTATTTATTATGAGATGATTATTTAATATGAAAATTTCGGAAGGTGGATCTGTTGTAAACCATTTAAATGATTTTAATACAGTTACCAGTGAGTTAAGTTCTATAGCGGTAAACTTTGATGATGAAGTTAGGGCTCTTTTATTTCTGTGCTCATTGCCAGAAAGCTGGAATGGTTTAGTTATGGCCATTAGTAATTCTGTCTCTGGATCTAGTACTTTAAATTTTGATGATGTTGTCGGTGCTATCCTTAGCGAGGAAATGCGACAGAAAAGCTCTGGTGAGACATCGAGTAATGCTTTGAGTGCAGAGTCTATGGGAAGAAGAATGGAAAGAGGAAAGAGCTTGGGATATCATAGTAAATAAAGGAAAGGTAGATCCAAGTCTAGATTGGGGATAGTGTGCTGGAAATGCTGAAAGAAAGGACACCTAAAGAAAGATTGTAGATCTCGGAAGGGAAAAGAAGGAGATTCACAGCAAGAAAACAATCATGAAGCAAATGTGGCAGGTGATGTGTTACAATATGCTTTGATTATTTCTTTAGAAAATGTTACTGATTCCTGGGTGGTAGATTCAAGGGTCTCATTCCATGCCACACCTGATAAAAAATATTCCATGACTATATTCAAGGAGATTTGGACAAGTTCGTTTGGGTGAGTATTAGCCCTCTAAGTGGAATGGTAAGTTCTTTAGTATTTTAAGATATTAAATGGATCATCACGGGTAAAATGTCCGGGCCCCCGATTGAAAATCTGTTTCAACGGTTTGCGAAATAAACTGGAGAACAAAGTAAAGGAAAAGGTTTAAAATTATTTAATGTTATATAGATAAATATTTATATATGTTAATGCTTTTAACTATAAAGGCGGATCTGTGTATGGCGTGCATGTTTAGTTATGAGTGGAAGGAGGATGTTCACTCAATAAATTTTTTGCCAGGTTTGAAGAATGTTGATTTGGATTCCTGTGAAAATTGCATTTATGGAAAACAAAAGAGAGTCAGATTTCTCAGAGTTGGGAAAGAAAAGAAGAGCGAAAAATTGGAGCTTGTGCATACAGATGTATGGGGACCTGCTCAGGTATCATCTCTCAGTGACTCTCGTTATTATGTTACTTTTATTGATGATGCAACTAGAAAAACTTGGATTTATTGTATTCAAAATAAATCTGATGTATTTGATACTTTCAAGAAATGAAAATCTTAATTTGAGATTGAGATAGGAAAGAAGTTGAAGTGTCTTAGATCAAACAATGGAGGTAAATATTGCAACAAAGAGTTTGATAGGTACTGTTCAGAGCATGGAATTCACAGAGAGAGACAGTTCCAAGAACACCACAAGAAAATGGTGTATTAGAAAGGATGATCAGAAAAATCATGGAGTGTGCAAGGTGCATGAGATTGCATGCAAGATTGCCTTTACAATTTTGGGCAGATGTTGTATATATTGTTGTTTATCTAATAAATAGAGGTCCTTCAAGTTCCTTGGATGGTGTGATTCCAAGGGAGGCATGGACAGGTAAAAAGGTAAACTACTATTTTTTAAAGCCTTTTGGTTGTGAGGCCTTTGTCCATATTAATAAATAAAATACAACAAAGCTTGAAGAAAAATCAAAGAAATGTACTTTTATTGGATATGGTGTTAATGATTTGGGTTATCGCTTATGTGATTATGAAATTCACAAAATCATTAGGAGCAGAGATGTAATATTCAATGAAAATGTCTTGTATAAGAATCAGTTGCAGGAAAAGAAACAGGAAAAATAAAACAAAGAATATATTAGTCATCAGTAATTTTACCTATTTAGATGACTAAATGCTTATCCTAGATTTCTAGAAACAAAATTCAAAGAATCTCGTGAGTTCTAGAAATCTCATTGCCTTCATTACCCTTAGGATAAATTTGTACTTTTCTACTATTATACCAAGGCATGGCCAATCTCTCACTCCTAGAAGACCAAATCATGGATTTATGTCCCTCATTTTCACTATTTTTGCCACCTTTGACTTTACCACTCTGTTTCTCATTGCCTAGGCCTTCTACTTTTACACCATGGTTTTCCAAATAGCCTAAACTTTTTCCCCTATTCACCAAGTGCCTCAAGCAGTGGTAATTTTAAATTCCCTTTCTAGGCTCTTTAGATAAATCAATCAAAGATTTCAGTTTCTAGGATTGCAATGCATAAGGGATTTGTCAAAACCCTGTTTTCACCTCCAAACCCTGACTCAAGTTTTCAGTTAAAAAGTCCAAAGGACATCCCAATAGGTCATGTGGGGTCTCCTAGGTTATGCATTGCTTTAGTTTCCTAAACTCACTATTTTTACATGTGCTCAGAGGTGAAATCAAATGAAATGATTAGGAGATCATGTCCAAGTGAAGAAATTTCTCAAAAATGGAAGTGCTCAGAAATGGTTGCAATCTAAACATCTGGAAAGGTCTCGTCACTATGATTCTGGCACTATGAACAGTTCTCAAAACCCACGTCGTATGTGAAATTTATTAAGTTTTGAAGTCTCCAGTAAACTCTATTTTTTCAGTTGACCAAAGTTGACTTTTGAATTTCGAAAAAATTAAAAAAAAAGAATATTCCAAGCAGGCCTATCATATGTGGACAAGTGGAATTCTATCATTTGATGTTGATTTGATTGTTTGATTTTGGCCAATCAAAGGGTGCCACGTGGCCCTAGGGCGGAGATGCATTGTCAATCAAAAATATTGTGACTTCATAGGATTTGACCCCGAGTCGATTCGCTACAAGCCCATAGGCCCAACCAACTGGGCTGTGCAGTAGTTCTTATAAATCATAGCTTAGAGTTTATATTTAATGTTTAATCAAACTATGAGTGGCGAAAAATGGGGGCCAGCCCCTATGGGCTAGCCCCCACATATCATGTGACGTGTAGACGAGAACCATGGAGCTAAGCGTTGCCAGCCGGCGGAACGGTTAAACCGTTAAACCACATGTGATCACATGGCTTAAAAGTAAATGCAGAGGTTGGGTGATAAGGCTTATCCGCATGGTTTATCTAGCGGTTAATCTGACAGAGATGCCACATGTGACCACCTTCTTGGATAGTAAATGTTACGGTTCAGTTAACCGACAAATGTTGCGGTTTGGGTGGAACAGACATGTGAATGTGCCCCTAACATTTAATGCAACACTTAACAGTTCTGCCATTTTGGAGCAGAGTCTGAAAATTTCGGGCGGACCGCCATTTTGGTCAGGCTAACTGGAGTTCCTCCAGTTTTGGAGGAGGATTTTGGGGGACACTGGGAAAAAAATTGTTTTTGCCATAACTTTCTCAATTTTCGACCAAACAAGATGAAATTTTAGTCAATTTTGGGTTTCTTCAGAATTCTTGAGAGTTTGGAATAGGTTTTAGAGTGAACAAAAGTGTTCTACAACAAATTTTTCTTCAGGGAAGAGGAAGGAGCCACTACGGCCATCATGGAGGAGGCACTGTTTTGGGTTTTATTTCACTGTTTAAGGTGAAACAAAAGCCACTTTTAGCTATTTTATATCTTCTGAAGTCAAATTTATATTTTTTTTTACATATTTAGGCATATATTTCACTGTGTAACCATTTTGAGAAAATTAATAGAGCAAGGACATGCCATTGGGGAGCCTTGGACCGGCATATGTAGCCCAGGAGGGGTGAACTTCCTCAACAATTTGTTATGTTATGTTATGGTTAATTTTACTTGCTATGTATTCTACTATGATATGTTAAATAGTAAATTTAATTAACAAATCCTCACACATAAAACTCAGAAACATTACCAAAACTACTTTGTTTAACCTGCAAGTCATGGAGAACACTTTGCACACTAAACTTTATGGAAATGGATACTTTGCATAGCATTACAAATAGTTCCTTTTTTAGATCAGTTGGTATCAGAGCTAGAGTTTTCCTCTACATTTTTTCTTGTGCAAAGATATAGTTTATTGTTTTCAAGTTTTGATGCTTACTAGGCTTAAGCTCAAGAGGGGGGAAGGACAATTGGTTAGAGCACAAAATAATCCTCAACCAAGGAGGGCCAAAGAGAAATTAAATCCATCTTTTAATTCACCTCTAAGAGCCATAGAAGAAGCCTCAAGCATGTCTTCAAGAGAAGGATAATTTCGTGAAGACATTGATCCAAAAGAAGAAGAACGGGTGTTTCGAAAGGCTTTCCTAGACATGACGGAGATGGTGAGGATACTCTACCAAGAAAGGGATGACAGGCTTGTAGGAGGAGGGTCTAGACATCAGAAAGAAGGAGGGGGTTCTTTAGGAGGAAAGAAAAGTGATGAAAAGTCAAAAGAGAGGACACGGAGGAAATGGTGATCCACTATCCCCATCTTCATCCTCTTCCTCTACATCGTTATCCTCTACTTCGGTGAATCAATATAAAAAGTCTGAAACCACTGGTAAAAGTCCATTTTTAAAGATTGATGTTAAATTTGAGCTACCTATGTTTAATGGTGAGGTCATTGCAAAGAAACTTGACAATTGGCTAAGGTAGTTGGAAGTTTATTTGAGGATACAAAACCTTCATGAAGACAACACTAAGATTCAGTTAGCCTCTTTGAGAATGGAAGGAGCAACATTGGTATGGTGGGAAGCCAAGACCAAGGAAGAAATTAAAAAACATGGTAAGATCACTTTATCATGGGCTGAATTTATTTCCGCAATTAAACAACAATTTTGTCCATTAGCTCATTTACAAAAGGCTATTATGAATTGGCAAAGCTTTAGACAACTTAAGGGACAAAATGTTCAAGATCACACCCAAGAGTTTAGACGAAGGGATTTGTTGTTAGGAATTGATTTTCATAGCCAAGAGACTTTGTTGAAATATATAGGTGGTTTACACAACTATATTATACATACTATCCTTATGTTCAATCCTACTAGTCTAGACGAGGTTTGTGTCCAGGCCACACATTTAGAGGCTAGAGGTAAACAATCTTTTGATGGGAATTAGGATAGTGAATTTAAAGGAAAAGGGAGAAAAAGAAATGCAAACTCTAGGAAAGAAAAAGGAAAATTCTTTTGTAAAAATTGTTCCAAAACAAGCCACAATGAAGACCATTGCTGGAAACGTCATCCAGAGTTGAAGCCAGAAAAAATTAAAACAAAAGATAAGGCCAAAGAAAAGGGGAAGACGGTTGCAATAGCTAAAAAAGACTTAGGGTCTAAATCAAAAGATGAAACTAAAAGCATAGCCATGGAACTAAATAAAAAAAAGGGGAAAGAGATTTTAAATGAAACAAATCCCAGTTCTAACACTTTAAACTGTCACATAGAAGCTCGAAATGAAGAGAGGAGGATTGAGCTGTTTCATGTGAGGATCATTTCAAAACACACAAAGATAGACACACTATTTGACAGTGGGTCTCAAGAAAACCTCATCTTAGAAGACTTAGTCAAGAAGCTGAAACTTGAGATCATTCCACATCCAAAGCCATATCCACTTGGATGGATTTGAAAGGATGCTAATTTACAAGTTTCAAGGAAGTGCATGTTGCGCTTTGCCATAACAGCTCATTATGTTGACATGGTTGAATTAGATGTGGTACCGCTTGACATTACAGGTGTGGTGTTGGGTATTCCGTACTTATATGATAGAAAAGTGATCTTCCATCACCATGAGAACAAGTATCATCTATTCAAGGATGGCAAGGAGTTTATTATGATAGCACATCGGAAGAAGCTAGAATATTCTTTAGTGAATGCAGGGAAATTGAAAAGGCTTGTCAATGCAAGTCAAAATTTGACTTTGTTGATGATTAAGAAAAAATATTTTGTACATAATCCTTTTCATGTTATTGCTGATATAAATGATGATATGTTTCAGTTTGAAAGCAGGTCGTCTTTGGAAGAAGATGACAAGATTTTGCACAAGGTGTCTTTGGTGTCGATCAATGCAGAGAACAAAGTGTCAATGCAAAGTGGTGCAAAAATCAAAGAGAGGGAAAAGCATGCAAGAAAAGAGGGCACAAAGTTCAACAAGGGTCATTACTGGTTTTAGAATGGTAGGGTAATATGGCAAGAAAACTTGGTCGGGAATTGACACAAGTATATGGCTCATTTGGCAAAAATTCGCCATGAGGACAGTTGGCAAGGTGAATCTTATTTTTAGTTTCCTTTGAAGGTAGACCATTGTAGGAACAATATGATTTTTCAAATTTCAGTTGCTATTATGCAAGTTTCAAAAATTTGCAGCATGACACAGTCAAGGTTAGCAACAGTCGGCCAACAGATTCTAGAAAGAATTTATCTTTTTATGAGAAGCTCAATTTGATGAAATCAGGGAGATTTCAGTGGTTCAAGGTTGGAAGAGTGGAGAATCAGTCTCCTCATCTTCAATTTATGTAATTCAGAGAGATTTTGGGGTCCAAAAGCTTCCCATTAGGGAGGTGTGATCAGGAGATCATGTCCAAGTGAAGAAATTGCTCAAAAATGGAAGTGGTCATAAATGGTTGCAATCTGAATGAACGAAAAGGTATCATCACTATGATTTTGGTGACACAAACGGTTCTCAAAACCGATGTCGTATGTGAAAGTTATTAGGGTTTGAAGTCTCCAGTAAACTCCATTTTTTTAGTTGACCAAAGTTGACTTTTGAATTTGGAAAAAATTTAAAAAAAATATTCTAAGGAATATTTTGGGAATATTCCTTAGAATATTCCCCAAAATATTCCCTAGAATATTCCAAGTGGGCCTATCATATGCGGACAAGTGGAATTCTATCATTCGATGTTGATTTGACTTTGTTTGATTTTGGCCAATCAAAGTGTGCCACGTGGCAAGCCTGGAGGCTGCCACGTGGCCCCAAGCCGGAGATGCATGGTCGATCAAAAATATTGTGACTTCACAGGATTCGACCCTGTGTCAATTAGCTACAAGCCCACAGGCCCAATTGACCAGGCTGTGTAGTAGTTCTTATAAATCATATCTCGGAGTTTATATTTAAATTTTAATCAAACTATGGGTGGTGACAAATGGGGGCCAACCCCCACATATCATGTGACGTGCAGACGAGAACCACAAAGCTAAGCATTGACAACCAATGGAACGGTTAAATCGTTAAACCACATGTGATATCATGGCTTAAAAGTAAATTTTGAGGTTGGGTGATAAGGCTTATCCACATGGTTTATCTGACGGTTAATCCGACGAATATGCCACATGTGACCACCTTTTTGGATAGTAAATATTACAGTTCGGTTAACCAACAAATGTTGTAGTTTGGGTGGAATAGACATGTGAACGCACCTCTAACATTCAATGCAACACTTAACGGTTCTACGATTTTGGAGCAGAGTCCAAAAATTTTGGGCGGATCACCATTTTGGTCGGGCTAACTGGAGTTCCTCCAATTTTGGAGGAGGATTTTGGGGGACACTGGGAAAAAAATTGGTTTTTTCCATAACTTTCTCAATTTTCGACTAAACAAGATGAAATTTTAGTCAATTTTGGGTTTCTTCATCATTATGGAGAGTTTGGAACAGGTTTCAGAGTGAACAGAGGTGTTATATAGTATATTTTGCTTCAGGGAAGAGGAAGGAGTCACCAAGGCCATCATGGAGGAGGCACTGTTTTGGGTTGTATTTCATTGTTTAAGGTGAAACAAAAGCCATTTTAGCTATTTTATATCTTCGGAAGTCAAATTTACAGTTTTTTTTACCCATTTAGGCATATATTTCACTGTGTAACCATTTTGAGAAAATTAATAGAGCAAGGACATGCCATTGGGGAGCCTTGGACCGAAAGATGTAGCCCAGGAGGGGTGAATTGCCTCAAAAATTTGTTGCGTTATGTTATGGTGAATTTTACTTGCTGTGTATTTCTGCTGTGATATGTTAAACAATAAATTTAATTAAAAAAATCCTCACACATAAAACTCAGAAACATTACCAAAACTACTTTGTTTAACCTGCAAGTCATGGAGAACACTTTGCACACTAAACTATATGGAAATGGATACTTTACAATAGCATTACAAATAGTTCCATTTTCAGATCATGAAAAGAAGGTGAGCTCATGATTGTCCAAAGAGTTTCAAAATATCTTTAAGGAAGGACCTCCTAGATCAAAGCATAAAGTTTGCAAAAGGATAGTTTGCCTATTTTAAAGCATTTCTGTAAGAATTCTTTACAATGGTTATTAGCAGAAGAAATGTAGGGTAAGAAGCTAACTCCTCAAGGAAATCCACAGAAGAAGAGAAGCAACATGCCTAAGCTCACAAAGAGGATCAGTGGTTTTACGACTGATTGCCTATAAAGTGTTTCCCAGCAAAGAGCCCATACAAAGGATAATGAAGACAAAGATACTTAAGAAAAACTGTGCATGGATTAAAGATTCATTGAAGCAAGAAATCATAGTGAGAGACCTCCTTGATGAAAATAGGAAAAGATTAAAAAATGATGTCAGGAAATGACTTATAAGTCCTATTTAGGCACACTATTTCACTATACCAAAATAATATATTGAGAAAAGTATCAGTGTGAAAGAGAAAAAAATCTTTAGTATAGTCAATATCCATCAAAATGGTCAAAGGAAAGAGATCATAGGTTGAAAGTGTCAAAATGGAGAAACCAAGAAAATCATCAATTTGCTGAGTAAGTGACTAAAATTTCCAAAATTCCAAAGAATGACAAGGAAAACAAAAACAATGTATTATGCCACCTGCAATAAATAGAAGTGGCCAAAGGAAAAAAGGTGTGTTTGGAAACTTCCAACAAAGGTCATTTCTTGCTTAAATCACTTCCTGCATAAGAGAAAAAGAAATATCAGTAAGAGTAAAAAGACCAAAAGTAAACATAGGTCAAGGTGGGTTTTCATTTTTAATTTTTCAAAGGCAATAAAAATCCTAAAGCCATCTTCACTCAAAATCATTTCTTCATATGCAAAAAGAGTGGAGGATTTTCAGGGTTTTCAAGTTTTTGGCAGAGTTTTCGGGCATAAAATCTTGCACTGCGCCCTTGTGAATTTTCACTACGCACCTGTATGCACCGCCTGCGTATTTTCCAAAGAGGTGCTATGCGCCTTTAGCACAGTGCTATGCACAGGGCCATCACCTGACAACTCGTGTAGATGCGCTCGAACTGCTACGCTCATGTGCGTGCAGTCTCCGCCCGGAGGAGCAGACACCCTACTATGCTACATGCCCAAGCATGTAGAGGTTTCCCAACACCTCGTGAAAGAGCGCCCGATATCTCCTCAGCTATGCGCTTAGCCGTTCAAATCTTTCCCGGCAGCCCATGCAGGGTCTTCTGCGCTACGCACCTAGGCGTGTAGGGGGATGCAACTGCTCATTTAGACCTCACCCGCGCTATGCTCCTGTTGTCCGTTCAAAGCTGCCCGATAGGTCGTGCAGAAGGTACCCGACTAGCCCGTGCTACACTCCTGCTATCTGTTCAAATCTGCCCGATAGGACGTGCAGAAGGTACCCGACTGGCCCGTGCTACACTCCTGTGCACTTTGCTTTAGCTGTGAAGACTGTTTTGAAGGTATTTTGTTTTTCCCTATCTTTTCATATTGTCTGAAGATGAAATATAGAGAAAGGTGAAGGGTGAGCTTAAAGAGAATTTGAAAAAACCTTAAAGGGAGAAGGTTTAGGTCCCCATGTTTGCAAACATTGTTGATTCAAAGGGCACACATCCACTTACACACTAAGAACACACTGAGGCCCAATTTGGTTTTTTTCACTCATCCTTCCCCTTCAGTTGCATTCACCACCTGTCTCATTCTCATTAACCCCTCATTTTCCCTCTCCATATAATCTCCCAAGCTGATCAGGGTTTTATTTTCAAAGGAAAATTTAAAGGACAAAATTCCTAGAGAAGACAGTGTTGATAGTGGCGAAAGAGGCCAAAGGCCTAAAGAACAATAGATGAAGGGTGGGAAAGAAAATAGGTTTGACCCTGTAAACACCAAAGAATTGACAACCTCTCCTACTATAGTTTCATATTTCCAAGAGGTAGGATGCTATGAGTTCTGTGAAAAAGTGCAGAGAGTCCAAATTCACCCTCAATTGACCAAATTTTTTGTCCTTAACCTCCATGACCACCAAATACATCTAGCTGGAGTGAATTTTGAGCTGACCACCAATGCAATCTCTATGGCCACTGGAATACCTTGCATGGGAGAAAAATGGTTCAAACAGGTGTATCTGGACCTAAGACATTATCAACCCTTCTTAAAACCAAGTTGCTAAGCTGATTGCGAAAGCATTTTCCCCTTTTCTCATTTGTTGGACAGATATGCTCCTTTAATGAAAATCATTATGAAATATTTCACTTGTGAGGTTAGGTTTTCCAGAATCTATTCCTACAACATAAGACTACTTATGCATTTCACTAGGGCTAAGCTGCTACATTTTCCCTACTACCTTTGTAAAATTATTGATAAAATTTCATCCATTGTGCAAAGGAGACATCCTTCACAGAAAATGCAGTCTTTTCCACCATTCCCTCATCAAAATGATTGTCTTACACCAATTAGAGCAATAAGGAATCCCATGGGAATTTTTCATCACCCATGGTGTTTTCACAAATCCACAGCCTCTTCCTCTACAAAGTTTACCCTCATCATCCCATCCACCTTCCTCCACTCCTCCATCACCCTCCATTGACTATGATTCCTCCTCTTCACATGAATCCTCTCCCCAAACAAACCTCCCTCTTTCACCTTCTCCTAAAAACTCATAACATGAAGAAAGAAGTGACAAAGAGGAAGAAAACAGTGACCAAGATGAACATGGCAGTCAAGAAGAAAATAAGATTCAAGAGGAAGAAACAAATAATGAGGGAGAGGAAGATGTAAGTGAAGAAAGTGATGAAAAAGAGGAAGATGAAAGTGAAGAAACTGATGAGGAAGAATAAAAAGAAGAAATTGTTGATGAAGAAGAAAGTGGTGACAAAGGAAGTGAACCGAAAAGTGAACAAGAATGCAAAAGCAGTGAGGTAGATGAAGATAAGGAAATAAATGATAGCCCAAGGACAGAGGAAGATTTTGATGAGGAAAATAATGAAGGGAAAGAAGAAAACAATGAGCCCAGTAGCAGTGATAAAAGGAGCTGTGCCAAAGATGAAAATAGCAGTCAAGAAGAGAAAGAGTTTGAAGGAAATTGCAGTGGGAAAACAGTGAATACAGTGAGCCAAGTATTGAGGGAGAAACGGATGAAGAAAAAACAGAAAATGATAGTCATGGTGAAGAAGAGGATGACATGGCAGAAAATGAAGAAGATCATGACAGTGCTCAAGAACAAAGAAGTGATAATGAAGAACCAAATTCTGAAGACAAAGACAGTAGGCATAGAAAAGATGAAGAAAACAATGAAGATGTAGAGAGAGAGGCAGAGTTTGAAAGTGAAGATAGTGGGTCAAATAATGAAGACAGTGGGCCAAACAGTGAATGGGATGATGACTGTCATAATGAAGAAATCCTAATGACTGATTGCCCTAACAAAAGTTATAACAATGATCCCATGAACTCAAGGGGCAGCCAAGAGGATGAAAATACACCAAGCAGTAATGAGGACACCTCTAACCATGAAAACAAATAAAAAGACAATGTAAATGATGATGTTGTACACATGGAGGATGACAATGTAGAGGACATGGAAGAATATGAAAATTGTGAAGATCAAGTCAGTGATACTAGCATGGGAGAAAATGAAAATGCCTCTCAAGAAAGCAGTCTTGATATCGCCAAAGATGAAATGAAACATGTTAAATCCTATACTCTCACTTACCAAAGAGGATCAAGGAAAGTGTTTGCTGCCTCTATGAGGCAAGGGACCTTGCCATCTACTTCACCTCAACCATTGGAAAAAGGTAAGAAAAAAGTGGAAGAAGAAGAGGAAGATCATGAAAAAGAAAAATAGTTTGAACTTATTCACATAAACAATGATGATGAGAATGAAACAAGAATTTCAAACTCCCTCCTCCAAGACAGGAATGCACAAATCAAGGACTTGGAAGTTGAATTAGAAAGAGAAAAGGATGTCATTCACTTCTATCAGATGCAAAACAAGTAAATGAGTGCCCAACAGGCCATTCATGAAACAAGAACACTCAGGTACCAGAAAGAGGCTCAAAGGGCACAGGTGGAGTTGGAAGAGTTTATGAGCACTTATAAGGAGAGTAGTGATGAGGAAGGTCAAACTAGAAGGAGACCTAGAACTATGGGTCTAAAGAAAGCATTGGCAAAGTAGAGGGAAGAAGAATCAGCCCAGGTAGAACTACTTTCCGTCCAGGAACTCCATGCACTAGAAATTGAACAGGATAGGGAATCATGGCTTGAGAGGGATAACATACACCTTGAGGCCAAGCTATAGAAGGCAAATAAAGACTTGGATTTACAAAGAAGAATGACCAAGCATTATGCCCAAAGAAACCAATTTGCAAGGGAAAAACTCAAAAAGGCCCAAATGGAGTTCCAAGCACTAAAAAGGGAAAAGAGCCAAGATAACCTTTTTGTTTTGGCTCAAGCTTCTTTACAGGTCTCCCAGGGCTGATGAGGCATACTTCCACCAAATTTGGGAGTTTTTTGACAAAATTTTGTTTTTTTGCAAATTTTGAGGCTAGGAGCGCAACACACCTGGTGCTACGCTCTTTTTCAGGGCATCTCTAGGAGGAAAGGCTAGCATTTTTTGGTTCATCATCACTCATATAACATGCTTAAAGGATTTCAACTCAATTGGAGTTGTTTTGGTCCCCAAAAAGGTAAACAACACTCACTTTTTCATTATTCTGCCTACTTTTCAGGATAAGTGTTGGCTCCTACCAGTCTTTGAATTTTCACTTTTGGCATAGGTTTAAGAGGTTATATTTGAGAAAAAAGGGTATATATGGAAATTATACTTCAATGGCTTTCCAACGAGCCATCAAGGAGCCTTTTCCAGCATTAAGAAGGCCTTCAAAACACTGTTGTAAGAAGACCCATTGTTCTTGTCCCTGTGATGCACTCTTGGCATAAAATTTCATTTCAAAACACAGTGCTACGCTCCTGTGGTTGAAAAGTCAAAATGTGTGTTTGGAAAGTTTTAGGAGGATTTTCAGAGCCTAAAGATCAATTTCTTTTCGATAAATTGACAAAAAGATATTTATTTTAGATATTATGTGCATTGGGCCTTGCAAGGCCTCAAGGACAATAGAGATACTTCTGTTTAGCCAATGGACTTCTAAATACTCTATTGGGTTTTTCTCCTCCTTGCTTGTTATATAGAGCATGAGGATTCATTGTAAAAGAGGGCTTTTTATGTGTTTGAGAGTAATACATGGTTTTTGGAAGTTGAAGGGCAATTTGGTGTTGTGGAGCTTGTGGATGATTTGCCTTGATTGATGTTGATGAAGGCTTTCTTGCAGGATCCCTGAGTTTATTTAATGGTGATGTATCTCTTATTTTTTCATTTTTTATAGTTAATCATATGTCCATCTTTCTATATTGCAATAGCTCAGAAGAGTATAGGATGAGAAATGTTGTTTGAGGCACCTCACTCCTCATGTTTGCCTATTGTCTTCATGTTTTCTTCTGTCGGGTTAGCTTAAGGAATTATTAGTTTCTCCTTAGGCCCACCTAAGCTTGTCTATTTCATTATTGGATTAATATTATAGTTTACAAATATGATTCACGATAAGCGCTACTTGTTTGATTCCATCTAAACTCTGTCTTGAAATCCCTCTTTGATGTATTTATTGTTAGGTTAAGCCAAAGAGGTCTTGTTTTGATCTTGACCTTTGTATATGCTTATCAGTTTGCCTCAAAGTTCTTTATATTTTAATTAATGATGTTTAGGAGTTCTCTATTCATTTAGTGATGCTATTTGTCTCTTATATGTTTTCAAATCTTGAAAGTAGAATCATTGAAGTTAGATAAGTTTTCTTGTTTCCTTAGTTCCACTCGATTGTTTATCTTGAATGTTTATTTGTTTAAAAGTATTGTCATTGAGTAAATGGTGTGCCCTATCTCATGATTAGTATATTTTTCTTATCAGTATTCAAGACCTTCTTGTTCATAGGTATTTGACAAAGGATTCTTAACTGCCCTTTTCCCTACCTTGTTTCCCCAAACTTAATGTCCATCTCACCTCACACATAAAATTTAAAGATCCATTGACTACACTAGGTTTTCCCTATGATGTACCCCAATTCCCTATTGAGATATCAATGACTTCATAGACTCCATAGCCCAATGTTTGACAACCTCTCATTCCACCTATCCTACTCAAATCATCTTGCCTCAACCAAACAAACAAACAAACCCTACACTTAACAACTAGCCTAAAATCAACCACCTAAAGCGAACAAGTTTACATCCTTCGCACATAATAGAGAGAGCCCTCTCTGTGTCCAGGAAGGCTAGGTCCTAGGACTCCAAAGACTAGTCTGATGTTACCTTGTGCATTTGGTCTACCAATTTGCTAAATCACGGGACACTAACATAATGGTGATCACGATGGGACTTTCTGAGTTAGTGACAATATAAGTACCTCTTAGGACTCTAGAATCCCTTGTTAAATAGTATCTAGTGGTTTATCTCCACCTCATTGCCACACTAACATAATGGCGATCACGTTGGGATAGAGTACATAGTTGCCTAAGAAAATCTTATAGACTCTTTTAACCCTTAGTTAAACTTTGAAATCATGTGATTTGTAATCACCTCATCACTATCACTAACACAATGGTGATCATGATGTAATCTCTGAGTCTGTGACAATATAAGTATCCCTTAGGACTTCAGAAACCCTTGTCAAATCATAGAAAACTCAAGCTGTCATCCATATAGTAGAACCTAGTTTTTTTCACCATCTTAGAAAAATGATGACCCAGTTGTAGTACACTCATAGAAATATTAGATTTACTTAATAGAACTTAGAAAACCCCAAAATATTCCTAGATTGGTTTTTTTCAGTTATTGGTGGTGAACCATAGACATACATCCTCAAAACAAACCAAAAACATCCACCTGGAAACTCCACTTGCCTCCAGTAGGCCTTCTTACTTCGCTAGTATCCATAAACTCCCTTAGGATTGTGTCAAATCAGCCCCAAGAAGTTTAGAAATCTAGTCACACATTGTTTGAGTTTAGCAAAAACTAAGAGAGGTAAACTTTTCAAAAAAGTTCAAAAAACTTTCAGCCTCTCTAAATTTTGAGTTTGAAATTTGGCTTCGTGAAAAATCAATACCATATCTCATCCAGACCCAAACCCTCCTACTATAGTTGATGATCCAAAAAGGATTTTGTGGCAAAATTTTGAAACTAGAAACTTAACTATTTTTGGAACCATTCATAAATCAAGCTCTATTCCTTAACATCTCACAGCCTTCAAGATCCCCAGTTTGACTTGCACCATATGAGAAACCTTTTTAGAACCAAGTCACATAGTGAGATTGACCATACTAACCTCGAGCCCATATATTTTCAGAAGAGTTCTAGTAGAGAAGCCTCTCCTTATACCCCACCTGATTTTCAGCTTCTTCACCACTTTAACCCTTTCCATACCAAATCTACTCTGAATCAGTCTGCTAGTCCAAGTACCTCCACTACACCCACCCATACCACCATTGTGCAAACCACCCCGCTTCATCCTACACCTCCCCTCACAAACCCTTCATTTGTAAATCCACCATTAGCTCCTATCATGGCAGCTTGGTACGCTCCCTTGGTTTTACCACAACCTTTGGTACCGTTTCCAAATGACTACCTGTCCAGAACCCCTCACTTTACTGGGGCTGAATCTACCACTGCCCAACAACATGTAGATAGAATAAATGATGCTTTTGACTACATGGAATTAGAAGAGGAAACCATGAAGATGAGGATGTTGGCCCAAATCCTAGGAGGAGAAGCTAAAAAATGGTTTAAGAACTTGACTCCCAACAGTATACATGATCTCCCTTCCCTTTACCAAACTTTCATAAACAAGTGGAAAATCAAGAAAAACCCCCTCCAAATCCTTTCTGAATATAAAAATCTTAAGAGCAATACGGGGGAGAGTGTCCAAGATTATTGAACCAGGTTTAATAGTGTCTACAATGCCCTCCCACCTCATATGAAACCCCCACTAGGCCTTGCCTTAGCTAAATTTCTGGAAGGTTTTGACCCAGATATGGCCTATCATCTAAGAGAAAGATAACCCCTAACTTTAGAAGACATGCAAAAGGGATCAATAAGTGTAGAGGAAAACTTAAATGAAAAGAGAGATAGGCTGAGATTAGAAAAGAGGGTAACCTACAAAGATGAAACCATGCCCTCAACATCCTCATCTGATTCCAAGATTGACAACCTTCTTAGAACCATGGAGAGAATGATGGAGAGAATAAGCATAAATGAAAGAGCACTGTTGAGTCTCAATTCTGCATCTTTTCCATACACTTTTCTATACCTTTTTCACTCACCTGAACCTCCCAAGTTGTCAATATCATTGTATTTTAATTGCAAAAGAGCATCTAACATGGTTTTTAACCCAAGTTGTCAATATCATTGTATATTAATTGAAAAAGAGAATCTAAAATGGTTTTTAACTATATTTTTTGTGTCTGCTATTTGATTTAGATTTTTCTCATTTAGCTGCGGAATCTTGCCACTTTCCGTAGCTGCTGCAACTTTCCGCAGCCATTTTGTGAAACTCTATGTTACAGGTGTCTTCAGGTAAAACGAGCCACATGGGCAAGCCAGAAATGATGTGGACATGATCTACCCCATTGGTTCCTATAAATTCACCTAAGGAGGCTACCGCTGTAATACATGAAGTCAACTTGAGAGTCCCCAGACTCTAAACACGTGATATAACAAGTCAATTGTGGAGACAAACCAACAATCAACACTCGTACATGGCTCCATAAGCCGAATTCAAAGATTCACTTTGATTATCTCCTCAATGCGCTATGATCCTAGATCTCTAGACGAATGGTTTACGGTTCTATCCAGGATATCCTGTAATCAGTTGTGCATTCGTTATAATAATGCGTTTGCATACCATTAGATTACCTCTGTTGAGTTTTTATTATTCCATTATCTTCAGATAGTTCAGAATGTAATTACGTTGCCACCGTGCCGTAATATCACTCTTCATATGACTGCATTTTAATATATAAGAAGACTGTTTCCAAACGTAATTTGTAATTGAAGATTGTTGCCAAGGCTGGTGTAGAGGGCCCCTGCACTTGCCAAGGTTCTGTGCATTATTGTATAGTTCTTGTTTTATTTCTTTAAAGCTCATTGTGCCATAATCCATTCACATGTTTATACATTGCATCTTTCATGATATATATGCTTCATTTCTGTTTATAATATTTCATGTTTTCCATTTTACTTCTGTCTTTCATGTTTTATGTTATTGATCACTGATCGGGTTGTTCTTGTTTCAAAGTTATAAATAGGCCAATGCATTTGCATAACTTTTAACAATGATATAATTAATATTGTTTTTATTTTATAATTTGGCTTTTCAGTTTCATAATTTCAAGACGCCATACTTGAATTCAAAGATTGTCAGAATAGATTTAGAAATATTAAATTTCTCATGACATCTTCAGTTACCTCCAAAATCCACAGCTGGAATGATGGTGAGGGATTGAATTATGAATCTATAGTTTGATATTAGTTTAATTTCTGCAAGTTAGAAATATTAAATTGCTCATGACATCTTCAATTACCTCCGAAAGCCACAGCTAGACTGATGGTGAGGAATTGAATTATGAATGTGTATTTTGATATTAGTTTACTTTCTGCAAGTTAGATATCAGGTTACTCAAGTTGTTTATGGTTACCTCCGAAAATCATAGCTGGAATAATGATGAGGGATCAGAAGATAAGTTGATGTAATTTGATTTAGATTTACTTTGTTGCAACTTTTGGATTTCTTTCAGCATAGTTTCTTTTATGATTGAACAACAACAAGAATAATTAGTTTCATGATCAGTAGTTCATTGTTTGTTTGACTAGAGTAGTGATGCAATTTCATTTTCTTTGAAGAATTAATTTTGTCATTGTGTGTTTTTAAAATTCTTTTGAAGTTTGGAAAATCATTAGAAAGACATTGTTGTCTTGAATATTTGTCTCCATACTTGTCTTTTAGAATTTCACAAAAAATCCAAAAACGACAAAAAAGTAAGAGATATGTTATCTTGCACATATAGTGCGCCACACTTCGTCAGCTTACGAATCCCGGATTGACAAATTAAATGTAGCAATTTAGGACACACTAAATTGACCAAACATTTTGGCGCCATTGCCGGGGAAGTGTAACTAGGTAGCCAATTTCTTAAAAAAAAAACAAAATAATAAAAGAAGGGAAAATTTGATAACTTCTTGAAGTATGCTCTCCTCTTTCACCTAGTGTGATCTGGAGGATTAGAAAAGAGAGTTATTGGTTTAGTAATTTCTTAAGTATGCTCTCTTCTTGCACCTAGTGTGACCTGGAAGATCAGAAAGAGAATTATTAGCCCAAATTTTTTTTTAAAAATAAAAAATAAAAAAAATGATATGCATAGAGCAAGAGATTCTAGGGGAAGGTTTATAGCTAAAGCCAAGAGTTCGATTTTCACAACTCCATCTTCTTCAAGGAATAGACAAGAATCACCACCATCTACCCCTAGCCTTAAGATTTTTGGAATTCAAGGAGCAGCTGAATTAGAGGATTCTCCTATACCACCTACTAAATCCCATTTAGAAAACAAAGAGACTCTCTCTCATCCTTCCTTGATAGAAGAACTAGAGGACTTTAAGGACTCTAAAGAAACTATCATGGCAGAGGAAGTAATAGATGGAGGTAGAGGTAGAGGTAGAAGAGGAGGAAACAATGGAGACAACAATGGTGAAGGAAATAATGAAAGAAATAGGGAAGGAGACAACTTGTTTGGATTCCCTATAGTTGATGAGGAAACTCATACAACGATGAAAAATATCTCACCATCTGTCCTCCCTAACTTTTATGGATTGCGAAGTGAGGATCTTGAAACATTTCTGTTTGAGTTTGAAGTTGTATGCCGAACTTATGACTATATGGAAGATTCTCAAAAACTCAAACTGTTTCCTTCAACATTGAAGGGAGTTGCTTTGAAATGGCTCATGGGATTAGCCACTCAATCTATTAGGACTTGGAATGATATGAAACAAACATTTTTGGATAGATACTTGGACTATTGGATGCCTACCAATCACAAGGATGAGGTATTCAAAATGATGCAAAAAGAAGATGAAAATTTGGAAGACTTACTTGAAAGATTTCAATACAACTTGAAAAGAGCAAAGATGAGCAACTTAGATGATGAAACCTTGAAAGCCCTCATATTAAAAGCCATTAGAGATGAATGGATAGATATTTTAAACATGATGGGGAAAGGATACATTTCTCAACTTCCATTTCGTGACATAACAGAACTATGTGTCCATCTCTCAAGAGGAAAATCTAAAACAGGAAAAGGGCCTAGGGATCCTTCTCTTATTAGGGCTAAAAAATCTGCAACTGGATCAGTAATTAGGGCAGAGATTGGTAATATTCTTGATGAATTCAAAACTGATATCTTAGGGAGCCTTAGTGAACAACTAGACACCCTTAAAATCCAAAACAAGTAGAAAGAAGAAACAGATGCTTTAGCTATCTTTTGTCCGAATATGACCCCACACAATTTCAGTTGGAATCTGACATAGAATATTTATCATCAAGACAAATGTCTCTTTACTCTATGGAAGATTTTGGTAGTTCTACCATTGAGATTTTTCTAGGAAAAACATTGAATATCAACAAACATTTGGAAAAGTCACAACAAAAAGAACTAATCAAAATCTTGCAAAAACATTCTACTGCATTTGCATGGGAGTATACTGACATGAAAGGTATTGATCCTAAGACTTGCATCCATCATATCTATATTGAAGAAAACAGTAGACCAATCAGACAACCTCAAAGAAGGATGAATCCAAATCTTAGGGAGATAGTGAAAGAAGAGCTCCAAAAACTACTCAATGTAAACTTCATTTATCCAATTTCAGATAGCCGATGGGTTTCTCCTCTGGTTATAGTACCTAAAAAAAATGGTAAATGGAGGGTGTGCATTGATTACAGGGAATTGAACAAAGCAACTTTGAAGGATCACTTTCCTTTTCCTTTTATCGATCAGGTATTAGACACATTAGCAGGTAAAAAGTACTTTTCATTCTTGGATGGTTTTAGTGGCTATAATCAAATTCAGGTAGCACCTGAAGATCAAGATAAGACCACATTTACTTGTCCATGGGGAACTTTTACCTACCGAGTGCTTCCTTTTGGGTTATGTAATGCACCAGCAACATTCCAAAGAGCAGTACTAGGAATTTTTTCTGATCTAATCCATGATTGTGTAGAGGTTTATATGGATGATTTTACAGTTTATGGTAATTCATTTGAAGAAGCATTAGAAAATTTGGAAAAAGTTCTTATAAGATGTAAAGAAACAAACCTTTCATTAAGCCAAGAAAAATGCTTTATGATGTTTACTGAAGGGATTGTTTTAGGACATCATATTTCAGGAGATGGGATTAAGGTTGATAGATCAAAAGTTGAAGTCATTTCCAAGTTACCTATTCCAAATTGTCAAAGAGATGTTAGAAGTTTTCTAGGATTTACTGGTTACTATAGAAGATTTATAGAAAACTTCACTAAAATAGCATCTCCACTCTTCAAATTTCTTACAAAAGACCGTGAATTTAAATGGGATCCTGATTGTCAATCAGCTTTTGAAACTTTGAAAACAAGAATATCTGAAGCACCTATCTTAAGAGGACCAAATTGAAAACTCCCTTTCCATATTTCTACGGATGCTTCAGATACAGCTCTAGGAGCTGTGTTGGGTCAAAAAGATTTAGTTCCTTATGCCATTTATTATACTAGTAAAAATTTGACTCCCACAGAGTTGAACTATACTGTGACTGAAAAAGAGTTTTTAGCTGTTGTTCATGCAATTAATAAGTTTAGACATTACATAACAGGCTATGAAACTTTTATTCATACTGACCATTCTGCAATTAGATATTTAATAAACAAACATGTTACTAATGGCAGAGTGACAAGATGGCTCTTACTTTTGCAAGAATTCAATATTACTGTGTTGGATAGACCAGGAAAACAAAATACAGTAGGTGATTTCTTGACTAGGATTCAGAATACTAAAGAAGATTCTCCTGTAGAGGATAAGTTTCTTGATGAATACTTGTTTGCAGTAACTATTAAAACTCCTTGGTATGCAAATATTGCTAACTATTTGGTTACAGGGAAACTGCCTTCACATTTATTTCCAAATGAAAAATGAAAAATTATTCAGGAGAGTTCAAAATATTCATGGATTTCTAACGAATTGTTTAAAACAGGGCCAGATCTTGTGATCAGAAGATGTGTCAGGGAAGATGAAATGCCTGATATTCTTAAGGCATGTCATGATGAACCATGCGGCGGACACTTTGCAGACAAAAGGACGGCCTATAAAATCCTCTCTTTAGGATATTATTGGCCTTCCCTCTTCAAAGATGCAAAACAATATGTCAGAAGGTGTGATAGCTGCCAAAGAGTAGGGAAACCTACCCTTTCAAATGAAATGCCATTGCAACCACAGGTACTCATTGAACCCTTTGAAAAATGGGCTTTAGATTTCATTGGACCTATTAATCCACCATCTAAGCAAAAGAAGTATATTGGTTTGTACTGATTATGTTACTAAATGGGTAGAAGCCAAAGCATTAGTATCTGCTACTGAAAATTCAGTTGTTCATTTTTTTTATGAGGATATTTTTACTCGCTTTGGTGTTCCAAGAGAAATTGTGACAAATCAGGGGAGCCAATTCACATCCAATTTGGTGGAGAAGTTGATGGAAGAATACAAAATCAAGCACAGAAGATCTACTCCTTACCATCCGCAAGAAAATGGTCAAGTGGAGTCCACAAACAAATTTCTTGAAAGTATCATCACCAAAACTGTTCATCTACATAGAAGAGATTGGGCAGAAAGGCTTCCTGAAGCCTTGTGGGCCTACAGAACTACATGGAGAAATACAACAAGACATTCTCCCTATGAACTTGTTTATGGGAAAGAAGTCTTGCTTCCCATTGAGTTCCAAGTCAAGACCTTCAAGATAGCAGTTCAGTTGGGGATGGACTTATCAGAAGCCCAAAAGCATAGAATGGAGCAATTAAATGAGCTAGATGAGATCAGACAAGAAGCAATTTTAAGAACTGATCTAGTTCAATATCAAAGAGATAAATGGCATGACAAGTACATCAAAGAGAAGAAGTTTCAAGAAGGAGATTGGGCATTGTTATTTGATTCCAAGTTTAAAGATTTCAAAGGAAAATTTCAGACTCATTGGCTTGGGCCATATGAGATTGACAAGATCTTTAGCAATGGAGCGGTAAGAATCAAGACCATTGATGAGTTTCAAACTCCTCTTATTGTGAATGGCCACAGATTGAAAGTTTATCATAAGCCACTCTAAAAAGAAGATTTTGTCAAAATGTTTCAAGAAAATTTTGCAATCAGGCTGGTACAGAAGAATTCTTCTTCTCCACCAGCCTAGCTTTTGTTCTTTTCAGTTTAAATAAAATAATAAAAATAATAAATAAATAAATAAAAAATAAAAAAAATTGTATAAGCCTGAAAACCAATCACTAATTGGCAGTCTTATACAGAAAATATAGGGTGAAAATCAAGAACACCTGACACTCTATATTTTCCAAAAAAAAATAAAAAATATCTCTTTCATTTTGTGACCACCCACTCCATTCCATTCCACTTCATTCCACTTCATTTCACTTCATTTCACTCCATTCCACTTCATTTTATCTATTTCATTCCATTTTCACCAATAAAATTCTTTTTCATGACCATTTCCATCTAGTCATTTGTCATATGTTCATTTTCATTCACCCAAATAATAGCTGTGTCAGTTTCCGCAGCTGACATCTGTTTCCGCAGCTGACTCCAGTTTCCGCAGCCAGAAGCAGATTCCGCAGCTACCACTTTGTTTTCAAAAGAATGTACAGCCAGATGTTATTTCCATAATCATGAAATTAAATGCAGGTGAGAGGACCAATTATGAAGACATGGGGCATTCAAGATATCAATGAGGAGAAACTAATTGAAGACCAAGGAAAAAGGCAAAGATTCCAAGGTATGAGTAAAATTCATTTCAAATAGCATTGAAAACACATTTTTATATAGTTCTAAACCATAAGCTCCATCCATTATGTGAAATGATTATATTGACAAACTCCGTAACCCTTTCACGATCTCCATATGATCCTCCCGCATTCATTCTCAAATGGTCCCATAATTAAACCTCCGATCTTCACTCATACTCCGATATTCCACCTATGGCAATGAGATGTAGTTGATTTGACCACGGCCTCTTTCAGCCGCATAAAATCCATAGCCATTGTTTAAACGTGCTTACATTTATTTTGCAGCCACCAAATTTCAAAACATTGCCGGATGTGTTATACTCCTCCTATTGTTCTGTTAATCTCACAGCCGTATCTCTGCCGTGCTCACGAAACCCCTTTTTGTTCCGCTTCACTCCATTTCATTCTCTGTTACACTACAGTCTGTATACCCACTCTCTGATATCTACCTACAGTCATTGTGCTCATTTCTGTGCATTCAGCCGTTCTACTTCCATTGAACCCTCCTCACGCAGGCAAGTTTTTGAAGAGCAGAAAGAAGAATGGGTAAATTGCTAAGAGCAGAACCAGAAGGACCTAAGTTCATGGAAGGATATCCACAAGTAAGGGATATATTGAAGAAAGCAAAGTGGCTGCGGTTTATCCAAAAGTTCAGAGGCTACCATAAAGAAGTGACAAAAGCATTTGCAAGGTCGTTCAATGGCCTGGAGGTAGAAATTGGAGACCTTAAGTTTGCGGTGAATGAGGCATCTATAGCATCTGCCACAGAACTTCTTCAAGAGGGTGAACGATGGTTTAAGAATAAAAGCATTAGTGATGAAGCCTGGAGAATAATCTTACGAAACCAAGGTATGGACATAACTATTTTTAAAAGAGGAATTCATGTTCATGCATTGAAAGAGGAATGGGCTACTTTCTGCTAGTTGTTCAAAAATTCATTACCTGTGAAGGCCATTTTGGGTCCATGTATATGTACGGAAAACAAAAGCAAAAGGACAGTGGTCCACAACGTGTGAGAAGAAGTTCCAGACTTAAGGGGAAATTGAAGAAAACGCAAATGAAGGGTCCTCATTTTATTGATTTGGGAGAAGAAACATCTGAACAATCCCCAGCTGACCATAGTCCATCTCACTCTCAGTCAGTTAGTGAACCTGGTTCATTTCATTCTCAGTCAGACATTGAACATAGTCCATCCCATTCTCAGCAAGATGTTGATGTGAGCCCTTCTCAGCCAGATTTTGAAGATAACTCTCCTTCACGGCATTTTGAGGACAACCCAATAAAAATGACACCTGATATAGACCCCAAGTAGCAGGAAGTATATGATTATATAGAATCTTTAGAAAAAGCAGCTACAGGTCCCAGTACTTCGTCCATTCAGCCTCACATAGTACAAGATGATTTAGTCCAATCACTAAAACAAGAAGTCTTTGAGCTAGAGCTTTTAAATAGACACATCAAAAATGAAAATGAGACATTGAAGGAACAAAGTAAATTGGACAAAATCATTCATGATAATACCATGCTACATCTGGGAATATGGCAGAAGAAGAACAAGAAATTGAAAAAGAAATGCCAGAAGTTAAGCAGAGCACTGGTTAATATCAAATTTAGATGCTTAATGAAGAAGCCCAGAATGTTAGTAGCACCAACAAAGAGGAGGAGAGGGCTGGATGTACTAGCTGAAGTGTCAAGGCATATGAGCTGAAGAAGGATTATCAAAATTTTGGTTGCATGAGGACATGCAACACCTTCACAGTGGGGGTATGTTGAGTCTCAAATCTGCATCTTTTCCATACACCTTTCTATACCTTTTTCATTCACCTGAACCTTCCCAGTTGTTAATATCATTGTATATTAATTGCAAAAGAGCATCTAAAATGGTTTTTAACTATATTTTGTGTCTGCTGTTTGATTTAGATTTTTGCTCATTTAGCTGCGGAATCTTGCCACTTTCCGCAGCTGTTGCAACTTTCCGCAGTCATTTTGTGAAAGTATATGTTACAGGTGTCCTCAGGAAAAACGAGCCACATGGGCAAGTTAGAAATGATGTGGACATGGATCGTGTCCTATTGGCTCGAGAAAATTCACTTAAGGAAGCTGTGGTCAAAGGTGGACAAGTGGAAGTCAACCGTAGAGTCCCACGGTGACAGGACTCTGTTTCTCGTCACGTGAAGATTCATATGGCCGTTTCTGAGTTGTGGGAGACACATCAACACCTGTACACGGCTCCATAGCTGAATCCAACATCCACTCTGCATAGATTTACTCCTCAACGCGGCCATGATCCTAGATCTCTGGACGTAATGGTTTACGTGTTCTCCATCAGCACAAACTTTAGGGAATTAGTTATATTTCCTTTGTTATAAATAATGCGTTTGCATACGCATATTAGATTAGTCTCCATTAGCTTCCAGATAGCTCTGTAATGTAATTACGTTTCCACTGTGCCGTAATATCACCTTTCTGTTATGACTGCATTTTAATATATAAGAAGACTCTGTTTCCAAACGTAATTCGTACTTGAAGACTGTTGCCAAGGCTGGTGTAGAGGGCCCCTGCACACGCTGAGGTTTTGTGCATTATTTTATAGTTCTTGTTTTATTTCTTTAAGCTCATTGTGCCATAATTCATTCACATGTTTATACATTGCATCTTTCATGGTATATATGCTTCATTTCTGTTTATAATCTTTCATGCTTTACATCTTGCTTCTATCCATAATATTTCATGTTTTATGTTATTGTTAACTGATCAGTGTTCTTGTTTCAGGTTATAAATAGGCAGCCCGGGCATTTGCATAAATTTTTGACTAATGACATGGAATTAATATTGTTCTGCTGCTAATTTAATTTTCTTAGTTTTTGTTTAATTTCAGTACTGCTTTGTTTATTTCAGTCTTGCACATTTGTTTCAGTAGTTAGATTTAGATATATCAAATTGTTCATGTCATTTTTAGTTACCTCCGAAAGCCACAACTGGACTGATGGTGAGGGATTGAAGTATGAATGTATAGTTTGATATTAGTTTACTTTCTGCAAGTTAGATATATTAAATTGCTCATGACATCTTGAGTTACCTCCGAAATCCACAACTGGACTGATGGTGAGGGATTGAATTATGAATGTGTATTTTGATATTAGTTTACTTTCTGCAAGTTAGAAATATTAAATTTCTCATGACATCTTCAGTTACCTCCGAAAGCCACAGCTGGACTGATGGTGAGGGATTGAATTATGAATGCGTAGTTTGATATTAGTTTACTTTCTGCAAGTTAGATATCAGGTTACTCAAGTTGTTTATGGTTACCTCCGAAAATCATAGCTGGACTAATGATGAGGGATCAGAAGATAAGTTTATGTAATTTGATTTAGATTTACTTTGTTGCAACTTTTGGATTTCTTTAAGCATAGTTTCTTTTGTGTTTGAACAGCAGCAAGAATAATGAGTTTCATGATCAGTAGTTCATTGTTTGTTTGACTAGAGTAGTGATGCAATTTCATTTTCTTTGAAGAATTAATTTTTTCATTGTGTGTTTTTTAAATTCTTTTGAAGTTTGGAAAATCATTAGAAAGACATTGTTGTCTTGAATATTTGTCTCCATACTTGTCTTTTAGAATTTCACAAAAATCCAAAAACGACAAAAAAAGTAAGAGATAGGTTATCTTGCACATATAGTGCGCCACACTTCGTCAGCTTACGAATCCCGGATTGAAAAATTAAATGTAGCAATTTAGGACACACTAAATTGGTAATAGTTACAATGCCCCTAACCAATGCCTCAACATCCCTTCTTGCTATAGATGCCACACGTTACTGACGACAACTACCACAATTTCTTAATCTAGTTTACTAGACACAATAAATGTTGCAATTTGTTGCTATGTACCATATAATCACCCTCAAATTTCAAACAATGTTCCTACTATTACCACTCAAACTCTCTCTTAGAGGGAAAAGTCCTAACTCCATTGGGAGAGCCCAATGGCAACTCTCAAGCAATCCACACAATGTCACCTTAATATCCCTACTCCACTCTTTAGACTACATAAATGGTATCCTAGTCAAGGGGGGTAATCCTTATAAGTCAAAATAAGCTAGGTCATTGAGTAAAGAAGGAGAATATTCAACTTAGCTTGATGGAAACTTAACAATTTGACACTCCTCACTTTGAAAGTGAAAGACATGATTATACTTATGAATAGTGGATAAAACTACATATTTTGAACAAGATTTGAATGAGTTATACTATGGCAAGTGTGCTTATTAATACAATGGAATTATTCTTAGAAAAATGAAACATGAAACTTATTCAATTAATCACGGAACATGAGGTGCCAATGATTTCAATGAAGTATATACCCAATGTCACAAAAAACACTTTAAATTGGGTATAATGTGTGACCAATAGAGTAAATAATTATGTAATTCATTCCCTATATCAATAAGAATTTAAATATTAGGGTTTTTTGATATCATCATCAAGATGCTAATACATTTTTAAGAGATCACATGCCAATGAAATATCTCTATCTTAGGACAATAAAATAATTATGACATGCATTTGTTAAGTGCAATGATAAACCATGAAATTATCAAATATATTGTTGCTATCAATGACAAAGAGGAAAATAAAATTATATAGTTGATAACACGTACTTATAGCATTCAAAGTACCATCCAATTATCATAAGTTTGTCATGATATTTGTAACCAAAATACAATGATCCAAATGATATATTTACAACATTCCAAAGTGTGAGATTATAACTAGTGAATAGTGAGAAAACCCATAAGCATTCAAGGCACATTAACCATTGCTTATTAGAGTATATTATCCTCATGAAAACCATATATCAGAGGCATAACATAGAGCATTTCCAAAGAGTGGAAAATCCAAGTATTTCCAACAATATCCAAGCAAGTATGCATTGTGTAAATTATGTAAAGAATATACTAGTAGTGAAGTGTATTAAGCTTAGATGAATTTCTTTAATATATATGTTAGGGGTGTTTATTATTTCGTATTTAGAAAATATACGATACATATGCAATAAAAAATCAAGTAAATCCTAAGAAAACCTTATAAATAGTGATTCATTATTCTTTAAGGACTATGTCAACCCATTAAGGAGTGCATTGATTTACATAAAGAGGGCATCAAGATCATGATTATGCTCAAACATTGCTAGAAAACGATATTTTAAAATAATTTTTACCATTATTGAGCATATTATCACAATGAGAAATAGTTAAAATATCAATTTGTTTCACTAAGCATCAACTTGTGTGTTATTGTAGTGTGTTTATTATGCGACAAAGCTACCAAATGAAATTTCCAAAACCACCCTAAACAACATGGATCTAAATTTTAAACCAAGTCACCAACCTTTAAAATACGAGATTAAAAGTGCTAAGGAATGTAGGTTTCTTCAGTTCGTGAGTGAGGTATTTAAAATTTTATGGCATTGATTTGATTACTCCAGTTGTATTAATCATGAAAATATCCCAACATTACAAATTTAACCCTTTACTGGAATAAAATGATTGTAAGATGAACATTAAACCATGTTTTTCTGAGAACTAACAAGATAACTCAAGAAAAATAATAGTGTGTTTATATTCTTCCTATTTTAAAGGAGCTTCCACAATACACTGTTCATTTATTTTTTCAGCCAAGGGTTGGTAAACTAGTGAGGAAATCTGTGTAGTATACACAAGTAGGTTCGTCACTTTCCCTAAATGACTTAGGATACTAAGAAAGGAAAACCTATGGGTACAAATATTCTAGATGAGGGACAGTCTTGGTGTTATCCGACATATCAGCTAAATGTCGCCCCACACACCCATGTTCTTTTCTTGGGTGCTTAGCTCATTTTTATTGGGTAGGCCAAATTCAGGCAATTCTACAACATGCCAATTCCATATGAGATGCTATTATAGTTTTATTATTAGTCTTATTTCGTGGTAGTCAAGCACATGTATCATCCCCTTGAAAGAAAAATTTAAATAAAAAACCTAATAATACACATATAAACAATAATGTAATGGAACAAAGCTACTGTTATATGATTGTAACAAGCTATTGTTACCCACAGAAAAAGGAAACAATTGAAAACATACGATCTTACCTTGGGTGGGCCCTTCCTAAGGTGAGCCTATGTTTTGATCTCAAGAGGCTACCAACACACTGTAAAATGCGATTCAAAACCATATGTAGTAAATAATTTTGATCAAAACACAGAATGAAAATCGGCGTACATTGAACACCACAATTCATCACAAAAAAATGGTTAACTTCACTGAGTGTTGAGACTTAATGAGCCCCAATCAACTAGGTGGATAGATAAATGTAGAACATCCAATGCTATGTCCCTCATGCATAGTTTGAACCATGCAAGGAAAGGTGTCATTGAATTTAATTCATTAGCACACAAAACAGTTGATTCATCCTCCATAGTTGGCTAGGCAACTTTACCTTATGCCCAATTAGATATGTTATAGGTACCTTTCCATGGCCTCGAACAATAATGAATGGATATTATGGAAAATTTGATAAAGAAACATATATCATTGCGTAAACATTATACATAATGTACATAAATTTCTTTCACATTAATCACATCCTTAGGATTTGGTTGACGTTTCAAACCAACTAATCTAGTTCATCCTCAAGGAGTGGAAGAACATCAAGTTTGAGCCTGGTGAGCCATTAGTCAGCTTTGATGTTATGTCCTTATTCACCAAAATCCCCATCCAGGAAGATGTTGATATCATTAAATAGATCTCTGACTAGGACACCTCTAAATTAGTTATCCTTTACCTCACCTTGACTTTCTTCAGTTTTCAAGGTGAGGTTTATGAGCAAACTTGTGGTTTTGCGATGGGTTCCCATCTTTCCCCCATAGTTTCTAACTTATTTATGGAGGATTTTGAATTGAAGGCCCTAACCTCTGCTAAATACGACCCTAGGAATTGGAATAGCTACATGGATGATATTTGTGTCATCTGGCCGCATGGTCACGAGAAATTGGATCTGTTTCTTAGGCACCTGAACTCGTTGTTAGATTCCATCAAATTCATGATGGAAGTAGAGGTTGATGGCTGCCTCCCCTTCTTAGATATCCTTTTCTCAATAAATGAGGATGGTTCCATTTCTCACCAATTTTTTCACAAGAAGACTCAAACGGAATAGTACCTCCATACTGCTTCCCATCATTTTCCTGCTCAGAAATTTGGTGTCCTGTGTACTCTTACGGCTCATGATCTTAGAATCTCTGATGACATCCACTTGGAATCAATGAAATCCCATCTTCTTGATGTTTTTGAAAATATTGGTTATAGTAGATCTCAAGGTCTTAAATCCTTTCAAAAGGCATATAAAGGGTTGAGTGGAAAATATACTCGGGTGGATCCTATTTCCAAGGTCCATCTCCCGTTTATCTAGGGGACAATGGACAAAATTGCGCATGTACTTAGAATAAATAATGTATCCACTTCTTTCAAACCTCTTTGTACTATTAGAAATTCTCTTGGGTTTGTTAAGGACCATATCGACCCTAAGGACATGAAAGGAGTTTACATGATTTCTTGTTCCTGTGGAACTCCCTATATTGGAGAAACAGGTCGATTCATTAGACAAAGAATCCAAGAGCATGTTGTGGACATTAGACACAATCGATCCTGCACCTCATCTCTTGCTAAGCATGTGGAAAAATCAGGTCACCATGTTTGTGTTGAAGACTCCAAAGTCGTTGCTAAAGTTGATCACTTCCACCATAGGAAATTAAGGGAGGCGATCGAAATTGAAAGGCATGCTGAGAATCTCAACTGTGATGATGGTTGGAAATTAAGTAAGCGTTGGACTCCATCTCTAGCCAGATAAATTTATTTATTTATTTATTATTAGTTTATTTTATTTATTTTATTTTTTATGTCCCTTGTTTTGTTTTATTTTCATTATTTTTCTATTTTATTTAATATTTTTATTTATTATCTCCCTAAATAATTTAAATAAAACATTTTAATAAAATTTTACCCCTCACTAATTCCTATTATATTTAATTAAATATTATTTATTAAATTCTTTATTTTACTTAATAATAATTTATATAAAAAAAATTATCCTCCTCTTTAATGTAAAATTTTTAAAATTTGTTTTTTTCTATTATATCAATTAAAAAAATTGTTTTATAATTAATTAATTAATATTAATTCTTAACTATAGTTTTTTTTTAATAACTAATTTTCTAACGACTAGTTCTTAACAACTAGTCTTAAAGGCTAGTTCTTAACAACTAGTTCTTAACGACTATTTCCGAGCAATGATGCATCTCCACTATTTATTCATTAAGAGCAATTAACTTCTCCACCTTGTCCTAAGGATGAACCACATTAGTTGGTTCGAAACATCGACCAAATCCTACGGATGTGATTAATCCAAAATACATTCATCTATATTATGGATCACAAAAGTCTTAGATCTAACATTATACATAATTACAATAATGCCATGCACAAGAGGTGGCCAAATAGAAAAAACTAGTTGATGCAATTGATGAGATTTATGCGCAAGTTCTTTACAAGTGATACATTGGAGGACATCACAAAAATTTAGAAACTCACCAAAGTCATGAAGGCTGTGATGCAATTACATGCATAGAAATTGAGGTACAAGAAAATTTAAAGGCTACTCCCACATCCAAATAGCTATAGCTTGAAAATAATATTGCTAAAGCCAAATAAATCTTAAAACAATCCAAGGTTTATGTAGAAGGCTTTTTTTATCTAGTTGCGTAAAGTTTTGGGTTTTGGACTCACTATAGAATGCTCCCAAGGTGTGCATTCTAGAAGAATGAATTCACACATGGGAGGTGCAAATCAAATACAAGAGTATATCTCTTGCAAAACAATCCCCAACAACATGCAAAGAGGTGATAATATAGATATCTACCCTTATACGCAATATCACATTTGCGTGGGATGAACAACTCTCCACTATAGTGCTAGATCATTACAAGAAAATTGAGCTACAATAGTCTACACTCTGTTAGTGTCAGCCAGTTCTGCGTGTCACTAGTGATCATATGGGCTCTTTCAAAGTTTTTGTTAGGGTGTTGAGTCAAATTTTTATGGTTTCAGTAGGTCTTCAAATAAAAACTTGGTCACTGGCTAGTGGTGTCTAGGCCTATTACTACTCCATTAAAAAAACTTTTTGTGTTGGTCACTGCCATCTCTGAGTTGGATGAATCATCATTGCAAAGTCATCGGTTTCATCTCAGTCATGTTATCATGGTTCTCATTCATCTCAGTGTCACAATTAGGTCATTAGGGTTTAGGTCACCAAAATCAGTCATTTCATTAATAAATCCGACAAATGAAGGAGTAGTAATATGGATTTTCTCAATAAATTTTCTTTCATATGTAATTTTATTCAATTATGATGCAATAAGTTCTATTTGTTCCAAAGCTCCATAGTTTTCAAAGAAAAAGTGAAAATCACATGGTGGGCCACCACCACATCACAATGAAGAAAAGGGCTTCCAAAAGATATAAAAACCATCAAGATCATTTCTCTCATTCATTCTATTTTAAAAGAGCTCTCACTCACCAACAAGGAAAAATCAGGACTCCTAGCATCAAAAGATACTCCAAGATAGTGATTATAGACTGCCAAGATGCGCTTTCAGGCAACACGTTGCGTTTTCACTCCAAAGGTCAAAATTCTCACTTCCAAGGGTTCTGCAGGGTAATCTAAGTCTTCATCAGCAATGTACAAGTAATTTGAGGCCCCTGCATTCCTCCTATCATCTTCATTTCCTTGATTTTATGTTGCAAATCCTCCATTTGTCCCCTCGCTGTATTTTGGTGGGTGAGACTTCATTTTTTTAGTTTGTAGGCTAAATTTTCTATCCCACATGCATTTTATCCTCCCTCGCACCTAAACATACTTTCGACAACCCCTAGCACTCTCCTACTCCCATTTCCAAAGCCCCAACAACCAAATCTTAGCTCCATGCTGCATTTTGGGCAGTTTCTAAGGCTTGGGATGTGTAAAAATTCCCTAGGCAAATTCCTACACTTGTTTCACCCCCCTCCACTTCCCAAAGTTCCCTAGAATCCCTGCCTACTTCCCTAAATTTTCCTACCCTTATCCCACTTCCCTAACCCCTTCATCCGTTCACCTCACTCACTACCCTTGTTTTTCCCACTAGGGTTTTTAGTCTTGCAAATTTTCAAACATGGAGGGAGAAAGGAAAACTTATAAAAAGGGAGGTCAATTGTCAAGGTTTGAACCACTCAACACACATGAGTTGATGTCAACATCACTTATCAAGCAATGTTTTCAGAATGTGGGGTGTTTAAGGTTTTTTGAGCAAATTCAAAGGGTCAAATACCATGCCAACTTGACAAGCTTGTTTGCTACTAACCTTAGGAGAGATAAGGTCATTATTGCAGGGGTAAGCTTCAAAATCTCAACTGATGCCATATCTATAGCTACAGGGATACCAAATAGTGGTGAAAAGTGGTTTAAGAGTCTCGATTTGGATGTGCATGACTACAAACCTTTCATAAAAGATTACTACAAAGATGCCATAAAGAAAGTGTTTCCTTTTGGTCAGCGACTTGGAAAGTTTACTCCATTGATGAGGGTCATTATGAAGAACTTTACATGCGAGGGAAGATTTTCTTGATTGTACAAGTACCATTTCTGGTTGCTCATGCACTTCACAGGAGTAAAGCCTCTCAATCTACCCTACTACCTCTACAAGAGCTTGACCAAAATGGATGGCAAGGTGCAACATAGAGAAAGTGATCATCAGCCGGCCTTTTTCACCATGCCCTCATAAAAATCATTTTCGTGCACCAGCTTGAAGAGAAGAACATCACTTGGGAGACATTCATTCAGTCTCATGTCTTTTTTCCTTCTGCTATTCAGCCTACTAGTCAAGGTACATCATCAGCTTCACCATTAGCATCATCAAAACAAATGGGTCTAGTTCATCTAGCAGGGTTTCATTGAAGAAGACATTCAGGGCTAAGGTGACCAAAACATATCATAGAGGTAGGAGGCTTGTGTTTGCTCCAAACATTATGGAAGGGGCCAAGTCTACATCAACACAAAAGAGAACATCACCACAACATGAGGCACATTTGCAGGATGAGGAACCTATTCATTTTGACACTGACATGGAAGACTTGGAGTATAGATCAGTAGAGAAGGTCGTCATGGATAAATATGTTGAGATCAAAGAACTAAAGGACATCTTGTCCAAGGCCAACTTCATGATTTCATTCCTAGAGAAGGAGAACATGCCATTGAAGTTAAATCAACTAATTTTGAATATACATAAAGTTGATGCAAATAATGAGGCTGTAAAGGGTAAAGAAATAGTTGATACAGATGATTCAGATGAGCATGAAGAGCATGCTAGAAGGAAGAGGCCAAGAACTAGAGGCCTAAAAAGAGAACTTTAACAACAAAGAGAGACATTTCCACCAAAGGCACAAATGAAAATGGATGAGTTCATACTAGCAGACATTGAGAAAGACAAGGAATATTAGCTTGATATAGTCAATGAGCATATGGAAAAGCTCCTGAAGAGGGATAATAAGAACAATAACATTCATAGACACATGGCCATGCACTATTACAAGAGAAATCAGGTCTCTCAGGAAAAAATCAAGAACTTAGAGGCAAAAATCAAAGACACCCTAGTGGAGGAAAAGGAGAAGGGAAAGTTGGATTTTCTAGCTGATGCTTCCCTCATAGCTTAGCATTCCATCTTAGTTCTTCATGGAGCAATTTTGGTGAAAATTTGAGCAAATTTTTAGAGATTTTGGAGATTTTTTAAATTTTTGGAAATTTTCATTGTTTTTGACACAGTTATAGGGTCAACGCAGCATGCTCATGCTGCGATTTTGATGGGAGCCACCAAATGAAAAAAAAAATACATTTTTGGATTGGTTATGAATTTTACATCACTTATAACTCCTCAGAGAAAAATTTTCGCAAGATCTGGCTGGTGAAAAGGCCAAAAAACTACTCAAAAAACACCTTTCTGCCCCCTCTTTGAACAACACGCTGCATTTTGGGAGTACCTATGGGAGAATGAATTTTTGAGGGGCTAGGAGAAATCATTTTCAGTGTTTGAGTACTCTATCATGTAGCCAACAGGAAGATCTATCTCCAGCAACTTTCAGATCATCATTTGGACCTCAGGAAGGCCTTCAAAACTCATTTCTCCCAATTTCGCTGCGTTTTCTCTTGGCACACTGTGCTTTTGCCTGAATTTGCTGCATTTTTGCCTGAATGTCAATTTTATGAGTTGACTCAGTCCATATTCAACCTCCACTAATATAATTTGTCACTTTTGATGTTTTGATGATGTAAACATGTGTAATTATGTTGGATAGAGTAAACATGAGGTATATACATGCCTGTAAAGTCATTTTTGGTCAAAGGTATCAGTTTTTATAACTTCAAGAGAGTCTTGTTAACCTCCTTAGTCTTTATATTTTAGGTGAGAGGATCATGTGATCAGTTCCTCCACTCAAGGATTCGAACCCTAAGACAGGGGAAATGGTTTTTTGACTATATGTATGCATTTCTTAGTCATTTTTATGGTTAGACATCAGAGGTTTGAGACCATTGTAGCTTGTGCTTCTGGTTTTATTCGAAAATTCAAAGGAATAGCTGCAACTATTATCTAGGAATTCATGTGCAGTGATTTTTTGATGTTGTGATTTCTTTGTTAGTATTTTATAAACGATATATATTTTCTCTTTCCATGCCTTGCTTTCCTCAATGATATTCCTAAAAATTTTATAATCAGAATTCTTCATAAGCTCTATTTTGTTTGGAAAAATCATTTCATGTTTATTTCCTTCAGTTTTAATTAATTCATGATGCATGCTCATTAAGATCCTCTTCACTCTTTCAAACCCTACACTACACCGACAAAAACCTTAACCCATAATTAAAACATTGCTACCTTTCTCCTTTATATATTTGTAGTTGTAACCCTTTGATAGATTTGACCTAGCTACCTAGTTTTCATCCCCGATCTAGTAGTAAAACCATCAAACTTTCAAAACCCTAGATCTAACCTAACTAACCTAAAATATACTCCTCATCCAGTAAAACCTTTTGGCTGTGATCTCATAGAGAGAGCCCCCTCTGGTTTGGTTTGGTTTGAGGTTACCTCCATAGACATCCATTCATCAGCCTTGGGACATTATGGAGGCTAACACACTCAAGGATGTCTAGGATAAAATTATTAAGGCCATTCAACTGAAATAAAAGATAAAGATCATTTTGGGGTCTACCACAATAGCAAAGGTTGAAAAGTTTTGCATGGATTTTAGAATTTTCCTTGAATCATTTGATGAACTATATTATGAGTTCCAAGGTTTTGTACAACAACTCCTCACAAATATCTCATTCGTTGCTTCAATTTTGTTCAAGTAGAAGTTGTTGGCTTGAGGATAAGCTAAATATTAGTGTTGGGGGGGAATTGGAACCACAATAAGGGATACATTTTGATGAAATGTGCAAGTGGTGTGCACTAAATATATAGTGCACACATAAGATCTTCTACAAAAAGAAAGGTGTACCCTATGCACATACAACATGTGTGGTGACCATTTATTACTACACTAGGAATTAGCACACCAATTGTTTAAGAAATATTTTAGAATTTGGTAGCTAGTGTGAATATTATGTAACCAACCAATAAATGGTTACTGGGGTTGTTATAATTTTAATACAATATGTGAAGATGTATGAGGGAACTATTGGGAAATTCTTTATTTTCAGAGATATTTTCTTGTAATTAAGTAAATTGTTGGAACGAAAATCTGCTAGTAGTGGTATGCGAGCTCTATATTTTAGTCTTTAGCTAATGGAGTAAGGATTAGGGATGAATGTACCTTCTATAAGGATTTGGATTATGAATGAATATAATGAGAATTTAATTTTTCCTTGTCCTTGATTCATGTATCTTGATGATGAATGCTTCAAATCAAATATTAATGAAATATTTATATAAATAGTTGTTTTGGATGCAATTCCTAGAAATTTAGACTGTTGTAATGAATGTATGGAGTTATTGCTTAATATGTTCTTAAAATTATCATAAGTAACTTGGGTGAGATGTTATTCAATATTTAAATATTGAAAATGTAGATTCTTATGGGGTAATTTTTTGGAAAAGTATTTTGAATCGCGGGTCTAGAACCCCACACCAACACTTCCATTTTCTTGGGTTGCTTATTATCGTTATCTTCGATACCTTTACAAGGGTCTCTAGTTTTGGTTTTGTTTCTTCTTTGAAGGCTTGTTTTATCCTTAGGAATCTCCATTTTATTAGTCCCCTCCTACACCATAAATGGTTCAACACCTCTACCTTAATGGAGATTCCATTATAGCCATGGCAATAGATGTATCACATTTTCTAGGCCACTTTGGGTCACCATATACAACACGTATTATTTGATAATTTATATGGTAGATTTAGGTTGAAGACTGAGATAAATTCTCTTTTATATGAAGGTGTAACAATTTTTATAGGTTTTTCCAAATATGAAAATCCTTTACTTGAAATCCTACAACATTTTTCATATTCAACCTAAGCAAAACAATAAAAAGAAGTGTTCATCCAAATGAATGAGTTTTCTTTCATCAACATTTATGTTAATTATATTACCTAAACATATTGGAAAATTAACCCTGTTTAGCTTTTCATTTGTCAATAATTTGTTTATAATTTAATTTTTGTTAAGACTTAATTAATATACAACCCGAGATCACACAATCAACCCTAAAAATCTAATTACCAAAGTATATTTCCATATTATTTTCTTCCTCTCTTATCCTCTCATAAGGTTTCTTAATATTTCCTTAAAAATGTGAAATGATTGCACTCTCTCGTTCATCTGTATATTAGTTTGGTGTCTTACTCTAACCATCAAACTTTTATTAATCCATAATCATATATATTAACATTGATATAAAGAATTCCATATCCTTAAACTATTTTCCAAGAAAATTGCTCATCCAACAATTATAGAAATGACTACATCTTACCAACAATATTTTCCACCTTTGAGCGTCACCTTTAAAATTTTCATATAACATTATTAGCCACCACATCCACTAGGGACTATAGTTTTCACTTCATGGTTAAATACCTTTGGCTTCCTATTACTTTACCCATTTTTATAAAACATCTCCTAACTTGAATATCTTGAATTTAAAAGAAAAAATAATTTACTTCTAATTTAATTTTTTCATTGGTCTATCAATTCTTGATGGGACTTAATAACTTTGGTGGAGGGAAATAGTTTTAATATATTTTTCAAGTTCATAAATTGATTAAAAAATTAAAACTATTTCATGCAAGTTTTAACCTTATACAAAAATTTCCTGCAAATGAATTCTTAAAAAATAGAAAATAAACAACGGCGAGAATAGAAAATATACATTGAGAATTTTCTCCTAGAACCCAAAACTATGAAAACTAGATTGATTTTTAATTATATTTCTTTAAATCTTACCATACATTATATACATGCAGAAGCATTCATAAATCCCCAATTCATCAATCCTGCATTAGAACATAATCGTAGATTCCTTGACCATATTTACAAAATACCATGGGAAAAACAATCATTCCCAAAACCATGCACAAAACCATGGGTAGGTCCGCCCACCATCCTTGGGCCTTCTCACCATCCTTGGGTTTTCCCAACCATCCTTTGGTCCACATAAAAAATAAATTAGGGAATTTCCCTGAACCCTGTGTAGGAGGGCTACCACCCGCTGTAAACCCCCCTGTGACACACTCGTTACGCCCAGCACAACATAAAAACACATGGAGCTAGTCATGCAAAGAATATAAATCATACCCAACATTTCAAAAATACAAGACATGTGCTTAATATTTTGTGTTAACATTTATAGCATTAAACATACACCCTTAATCTTCAATATTTTGAAATTTATGAAATCCCTCACTGCAATTGATGCTTTTCTCTACTCACCACCTTGCCACCTCCTCACTACCTATGATTACAATATTACATTAAAGATGTTGAAGAAAATATATAGTTATATTCTCCAAAACACTCAACTTGTTGAAATCATATAGGAGGTTGTCTTCCAAATTCTTATTCAAAAACTAAATCCACATGAGCTATATAGCAGAAGAACATACAGTGAATTTCCAAGTGTAAGAATTGATCCCCACTACACACCCCAGTGTGTTCATTGAAATTAGGTTCTTGGATAACTCATGTATCACCTTCACATTCAATAGGTATACCTTCTGGGAATAGACAAAGCAACAAAAGTAGAGAAGAAATATCACCCACAATAGTTTAATTGGGAATCTCCCATTGTGCATATTCGGAAAAAATAAAAATAAAAATAAAGAAAACAAATTTTTTTGATTGAAGTGTTAAGAGCCCCCACCTAATCTAATAAATATGTATAGGAGCACTCAAAATTTCTTCAATTTCCACATAATTTTCAAACAAAAACACGATTTAACCATTACATGTCACTCAAAATAGGCATAATAGACAATTACTTATAGGGTTGTTTCAAAAACCTTCTATTGATGCCAATTTTGAAGGAGACTAGGCACTGTCTCTCCAAGCTAGGATAGGTAAAACCATAATTAATAGGAAATGAATCACATAAATCATATCACATGCCTACATCTCCACATATATAAAGAGGCATGAATATAAATACTTAGTAGAAGAACCATGTAGTTTCAACCTGAGGCAATCTTACTTCACCTCCATGTTGTCATTTCATTTCCTTTTGAAATATTTTTTTTTTTGTTAGCTAATCCCATGGGATTTTTAACAAACAACCTTCACACAAAGAGTTCCTTAAAAATACACCCTATTGTTGATTGTTCTATGCCCCATTGTTTCCTATTTCAATCATTCATTCCTTATTTCTTTCTCTATTTCAATCCCAAAATCATTGAAATATTCTTATTACTATTCCATTATAGATATTCCCAGGATTCCTTTCGAAAAATCCAAGCAACATGCATTTTTATTCTTCTATTTTCTCATCCATGGAAGCTCTCACAACAATTGTATCTTGTAATACCACATGCTTATATGTTTCTTCTCAATTACCCAAAATCTAAAAGGTGGGATTTATATCATTTTCTTCTTTAGTATCCCACTTAAGAAGTGTGTGTAAGAGGATAAATAGAGGCCAACATGTTGATTCCTCATGTATTTGGCGTAAGAAGAGGATATGAGTATACTATCCACCTAGAAGTAGGATACATGATTCAAACACAATCATTGAAGGCATGTGCTTCAGAAAGGAGAATTTTCTAATAGAAAAATTCAAGCATTATAATAACTTAAATGAATTTTGTTAATTCCAATAGAAAAATATGGATTTGAAATGGAGAGGTAAATATTCACAAATAAACTAGTATAGACAATAATATGTCATTAATTTTCTATAGGTTGATTGTACTCAGTGTAGAAATTCCTCGTAGATTCAAACTGCTAATTGTAATTTTCTAAAACAATAGACTTGAATCTACTCTACCAATTGCAGAAACCAATTTAAACGACCATGAAATCATGAAGCATACAAGAGAAATAATTCAATAAAAACATAACACAATGATTTCCTGGGGAAGGCAACAACTAAAAGCCTTGCTATATATATATATATATATATTGCATTAGTCAGAAAATATGAGAAGATTAAAATGCTTTGCTCAAGCCCGAGCAACCTCTGCACTATCTCTATCTGTCTCACTGCTTCCTAGACAAGCCTTGGTCAATGCTTAACGAATTTTATGATTTCTCAAGTTCCTATTTCCTTGTGTTGTTCAATGAGGAATTAGGCCCCTATTTAATAGGAATTTTCCTCCATTCGATTGCGCATTTCCTTTAGAATCTTCCTGTAACTACATGCGCCATGTGTAAAACCCAAATAATTATACAACTGATAGTACATTTCCCTTGAACTCCAATCTCAACTGGGTAACTCACAGATCACACATGGATGAGTTATTTATGGCAAATTTATCATTTAACCGGTTGATCATAGAGCACACATCCCACTACTTGACCTCCCACTAGTTCCTCCAATAGTTGGAACTAGTTTAACTAACTTTAACTTAGTTTTACTAAATTAGTGAATTACAACTTAAAATAAAGTCAACCTAGGCTCCTATAAAGTAGGAGACACTCTACATGACTCAAGTTAGGCCCTCAACTCAAATTAACAGAACCAACTAAGTCAAACTAATTATTTAACTTGTTCAACTTGTCTTGTGATGTGGAATTACAATTTTATTCTAATTTAATTCAAGGAAAATTTAAATTAATAATTTCTTGTTGCATTTTCAACACTCCCTCTCAACAAGAAAGGGATTCACATCTACCCCAATCCAACACTTCGGAATGTACTGCGTGAAACACTTCTCTCTGTTGTTGCTGCTACTACAACATCTTCAACTAAGAAGCATACCTAAAAATAAATAATAAATAATCATTGCATCAATCTGCAACTGTCTATTGGGAAAATTGTGATGTTGTTGGCTCTGCTACTAAGCCACTTTCTCTACTATCAACATTTCTCTGCACTCCTCAGTATCCGACTGACATTTTTCCTCCTGCTACTGAATACTATGGGCCCCCGTAGCAAGCTAATGATCCATGAGATAAAAACACCTCAATGGACCCTACCTAAATTTTTGCACTCTTGGGACTATTTCTTCACATCGCCCCACCTCACACTTGGAATTATGGCTGCATGTACTTCCTCTACCCACTTAGGTCGAACTCTCCTCCTACTAGAGGTCTGTGACCAATCCTCTTCATGATCATCCTCCTAGTCATCCCAACTAAATCGTGATCTTCCTATTGAGAGATAAATCATGCTCCCTCTCAACCACAACATCTCTAATCCCTGCCTTGCGCCTAAAGGATGTGCATGCATCTTCCTCTAATGTGTAGAGGCTCTCAATCTTGACGCCAAATTTCTTGATCTGACATGAAGCAATATTCTTGCGGTAGGTTTTCCAATCTCTGAAGACTACCTCATACCCTTTGTCTTCAATCCTCAATTTCTTCATCAGTTAAAGTTTCTTGGCTTCATTGCTATTACCAAATAGGTCATTGAGAGTCTCCCACATAGCAAAGGGAGTCTCTTTTCCATGTATTTTTAAGGCTATGTGGTCTCTCACACCCTCTAGGATGATCCTCCTAGCTCTTCCTACACTCTTCTTCCACTCTACTAGATCTATAGCATAAGATGTTGGAGGATTCAGGATATCATGATCTATGGATTCCTTCAACTCATTATCTTCCAACACTACCTCCATCCTATCCTTCCAATAAATGTAATTAGAGCTACCCTCAAGGGCATACTCGAGTCTATGGCCATAAAATGATATCCTGCTAGCTCTGAAGAATGATACTGCAAATTCGATTCACTTGCAAGGACAAATTTGAATTCTTCTCTTCTATTGTGATTTCAGCTCTGACACCATGTAGAAATTCCTTGTAGATTCAAACTGCTAATTGTAATTTTCTAAAACAATAGACTTGAATCTAATCTACCATGTGCAGAAACCAATTTAAACGATCATGAAATCACGAAGCATATAAGAGAAAGAATTCAATCAACATAACACAATGATTTCCTAGGGAAATCCACAACTATAAACCCCGCTATTTGTATATTGCATTAGTTAGAAAATATGAGAAGATTGCAATGCTTTTCTCAAGCCTAAGCAACCTCTGCACTATCTCTATCTCTCTCACTGGTTCCTAGATGAGCCTTGAACAATACTTAACCAATTTTATGCTGTCCCAAGTTTTCCTTGCGTTATTGAATGAGGAATTAGGCCCCTATTTGATAGGAATTTTCCTCCATTGGATTGCATAGTTCCTTTTTTCTTTTCCTCTGAATGCATGCACCACTTGTACAACCCAGATAATTATACAAATGATAGTACACTACCCTTGATCTCTAATATCAACTAGCTAACTCGTAGATCACACATGCATGCATTATTTATGGTTGATTTATCAATTAATTGGTAGATCACAAAGTACACACCCTACTACTTGACCTCCCACTAGTTCCTCCAACAGTTGGAACTAGTTTAACTGAATTTAACTAAATTTTAATGAATTAACTAATTACAACTTAAAATAAACTCAAACTAGGCTCCTATAAAGTAGGAGACGCTCTACATGACTCAAGTTAGGCCCTAAACTTGAATCAACTGAACCAACTAAGTCAAACTAACTTAGTTAACTCATTCAAGTTGTCTTGTGATATGGAATTACAATTTTATTCTAATTTAATTCAAGGGAAAATAAAATTAAGAATTTCTTGTTGCATTTTCAACACTCAATACCAATTCCTACATACAAGATCATAATCACCTTTGACATGAAACTCCTTGTAAACCATAAGGAGAAAATAGTAAAAAAATATCTAAAGAGATGCAAATGCTTGAAAAAATAGAATTTCATGATCGTGCTATGGGTCGATTCACATAGCTAGAGATATTGCATTAGACATTTGAGGTGCCTATTATAATAATTTACTTATTATTATTTTTTTTTTCTTTTGTTAAAATTCCATTTTAAATATTTTAAATTCATTATAGTTCTCATTCATGTATTATAATATATCTATAAAATATTATTTTTAGAAGATAGAATGAACAAGTAAAGATATTTTTACTTTATCAATAATTACAAAAGATGTTGTTATGCTTTTTTCCCTGTAACCATTCACTCCACCTCGAGTCCATAGGTAAGGGTAAGATATTCTTCATTGCTCAAGGCCATACAACAACAAGGCTTGAAGCCATTACAACAATATAATCGATATGAACTCATCATGTCACTTGCCAAAATTGAACTTAGGTGGGGATCATAACAATCATTCCTCCCAACTACCCAAGATAAACCTATTCGATGACATTTTAATGCTATATATGACTCACGGTAATTTGATCTCAAAACAAACAAACAAAAAAGACTATTCCATAGGCATGTACTAATAAAATTCATTTGGTGCATAAAATAGAATGCGATCCATGTTCTTGAAGATTATAATACCCCTAAGTTGAACATTGCATTAAAAATTTCCCAATGGCACGATCATAGTATCATTTCTCCATACCCAAGTAAATATACATGTCAATAGGAATTATTGGTCAAAAACCAAGGCAATTCACATAGAGAGACACATGACGAGTAGATGAGAAAAATGAGTGGACCCAAGGAGCTTCATAGTTGTATTGCACTTGAGAGAAGAAAGTAGGTCATCTTGGACATGTGAATGCACCAAATAACTTTCCCAAGCATGGACCATGTTAAGTTATGAACATTGGAGGATGGAATGAATCTACATGGATGTTTAGACCACACAGATAGAGGCATGAGGAGGACCAAGAGGCACACCATTGGTTGCAACAATTGAGTGGGTCACATGCTCAAGTATGTTGATGAAGTTGGTTCATGACCATTCGAGTGGGAAATAAAAATGATTGTCTATGAGTTGGAAAATGGGCATGGTTTATGGAGAAATAAAGTTGGATTGGTTAAGCACATGAGGTGGCACTATGTAATGACATGAATTAGTGTAAGGAGAGCATGTGGTGCATGACATGCAAGTAAATTAAATGAGCGGGTGAATGGTTGCCAAAATGAAGGTTAGGTGCAGAACATAGCACATGATGAACTGAATAGCTACCAAATGAGCATGCATATAGGTGAAGTGTGGACATATAGGTTAGTTGGAACATTTTAATGATGGGAAAATCCAAGTAAATGATTTTATTGGAATCCCTGTTAGCCACCTATAAAATTTGTTATATCAAAAGGTGGCTAAATCATTTTTGGAGCCTTCAAGAAACAATTTTATTGCTAAAAATGTTATCTCTTGAAGATTCATGAAGAAATCATGCCCTTTGTTTAAATCTTCACTACTGTTTCCATTTCAAACTCTGAAAATCTGTTATTTTCATAGAGAAAAGACTGCTACAAAATCACCATTTTTCCCTTCCTTTCACTTCAAACTAACCTTCATTTATACCCCTTCATTCCTCCATGGAATTCCTCTATTTTCCATTTTCTCCATTTCCCCTTCATAAGATCCTCTTTACAAATTTTAAAACTCACTTTTAAACTTTCCAAAATCCCCAAATCCATAAAAAACTGTGAAAAAATTCATAAAAAATAAGGTTTTTTAACTACAGGCTTAAGCACCCTTGGGCTAAATCCTAAACCACTTCCCCACATGTGCCCTAGCACTAGAACCAAGTGCTAAGCTCTTTCAGCGCTTATCACATCGGAGAAAACAGAGCGCGCAAGTTATTTTTTATGGTAAAAGCTTCCGATGCGATTAGGCCCTTTGATTATAAACTCCTGATCATATTACTGTCTTATATAACCCTTGGGCCTGCATCTGGCGCTTAAAGCATTGTAATAATCCATCCCTGATGCATATTTCCCTTTGTAAATTCATAAACCCCCTTTTCCTAAGTTTTTGTCTAAACCCACTGGTGCAATGTTATTTAATGAAGAAAGACCGTTGATTTTGTTTCCCGATCAACGATCCTTATAATCTCGCATCAGAGATTTCAAATGCGTAGATTGAAAAGCCTGATCCAAAGTCCTGATCCCAATTGGCCCTTTCCATGTATAAGCCCCGGGCCTTTTGTTTTCCATGTAAACCACAGGCCCCGCAGCCTGGCGCCAATACACATATATATAACCCACCCCGAGCCATAAAACCTTTGCATTTCATAAAAGTTTGGGTTTTGATAAGTATTAAAGGTTTCCGCCGGTGCATGTTTTGAAACCATATCTTTCATTGATCTTAAACTGATCAAACGGCCCACGCAACATCGCATCGCAAAGTTTTTATCGAGCGCATGTTATTTCCTCTCCCCGATTGGCGATCTCCCGATCAATCATGAGCCATTGATTTACTCCCTGCCTTCCTTGATCTGACAACCCTCATTTGCTCTGATCATTAACCTTTCCTCCGCCTTTGAACCCCTCTGATTCACTCCCCACCATCGATTTGATCCATAGATCGAGGACCAGTGCTCAATCGCATCAGTGCCATTCAAAGTTCTTCCCCCCCCCCCGCGATCGCATGCCCCCGATTGAATCTGGGTCGTCCACGTGTCCAGATCGGACGGTCCAGATTGTGTTTCCTGAATTTGGTTATATTTCATGCACCCCTGTTATAATGTTTTTGGATAATCCACAACCATTGATCTCTGCAGATCAACGGTACTTATTCACCCATTCTCCACCTTTGTATTATTTTCATTTAATCCCCAAGTGAAATCTCTGCCGTTGATCCTCACATCCAATGGCTCGTATTAGCCCCGACAGGCCCTACCTATGTGGGTCTTCCCTCCCTCCAGATATGATCTCCACTGTCCAAATCTTTGATCCTACGGCCCAGATTGAAACCGCCCATCTTCCTTTCGCTCGCATATCTTTCCTGTATCGTGCTCACTACCCCACCGTTAGATCCGAGTCCCCAGATCTAACAACCTATGTTCTATATCGCGTAACTTTTAGCGCGAAGGTTAATTCCCTAGGGGCTGCGCGATATAGGTGGTTTTAAGAAGCCACATGTCAGGCGGGGACGCATATCGCATTCCAAAAGGTAAAACCATTTTCCCACCCTTCCGCAGCGCAAAACCCATGGTTTTCTTTGCCAAAACCACTCTTCCCCATTTACACTATGATCTATCGCGTTCTTCCTCTGCTGTTGATCTCTGCAGATCAACGGCTCGTGTTTAATCTCTCACTACACTATCGCCCTCCACCTTCACCAAAGGATTTCAACAAGCAATCTTCGTCGTTGATCTCGCGGGTCGATCTCATCCGACGGCCCATGATCATCCCGAACCCACAACTTTACTTTTTACCATTTTTCCTCCGAACAAAGGTTTTAACCTTATTTTTTCGCATTTCTTCTAAAAATCCAAATAATCTGACTCCTTCATATTATTAGTCCACCACTGATCTCGACCGTTGATCTCCTTGATCAGTCATGGATCAACAATTTTGACTTAAAATCTCCCTCTACTCTCCTTTTCACCTCCGCTAATATTTCTCCACCGTTGGATGTTGCCATCCAACGGTCACGCTCCAAGCCATGCCTCCTAAGAAGTCTCACTAAAATAACGCAAGATTTCTTAACATTTTTGTGTGTTTTGCAGGTTTCATGGATTTCCATTATTTTAAAGAAAAGTTGAGGACCAGGGATGACGATCCCTCGACCCTTTGTTCATACAATGATGTCCATATGGGGGTTTTTCACTCCAAGTTTCATCAACGCGTCATGGGTGCTGATGCCATAAGAGCCCCTGTCATACCTGCACATCAACAAGACACACATAATGGAAATTAACAAAGAGTATCAGTGTTGAAGACTTAAACACAGCAGAAACAGAATATTGAAGACCATTTTCACAGTTTTGGAGGATTACGGCTAAGATTGAAAATCAAAAGCCTAATCCTCTGAATTAAAACATAATTAAAGACAAATCAAACATTCATCAGTCAGAAAGGGCCTCCACCGCCACATCAGAGGCTAATTTATTCCTCTCAGCTACCCAGTGCCACCTGTAGCCTCAAAGCATTGAACAGAGGCCGAATTATGATCATAAAAGAAGATATTTTCCTCAGCGTAGCCAAATATTTAATTATGCCAAAGGAACTCAATGCAGAAAATATCAGCAGAGTATTACAACATGGAACAGAGCCTTAAAGTCAACAAAAGCTCCCACTGAGCTTAAATCTTAAATGTAAAACAATTAATACAGACAAACATCTATAAACTTCTCCATCGAGCCCATCAAAGGCTGAGAAGTATTAAATTCTGTATTAATTGACCCTAGAGATCTGTTATCAGATCCCACCTCCTCATTTCTTCTATAAATACTTCTGTAGAAGATGAGAAAATGTTGGTTGCAGAACTTTGAAATATACTTGAGCTTGAAACTTTTACTTGTAAATAGTGTTCACGAGCTCTTGAAGCTCTGCTTGTGATTAGATAAGTTAGGCTGAGAAGTGAAGATGATTGTTGAACTGAAACATTGGACTTAAAGCTATAATTGGTTTGAAGCATCAATACAAGTTGATTTATGGGATCCTGGTCTATGTCAACGGTGATGTTATTTCTTATTGTAAATCATTATTTTATTTCTGTTTTCACTTTTTCCATCTTCTCTTATAAAGAACAACAAGCATAGAGTTAGTATTTACTGTATATCAGTACCCTTCTCTGACTGATAAGCTTTATCTAATTTTTTTCTTCCAAATTGTGTTGTTTAGGAATGATTTAATTCAGTTTAAGCAGTTAGGAAAGCTAGCGTTCCCTCGTCCTCTTGTTTAAGATAAATATTTTTCTTGAATGTTATTTTCAGTTTATGTTAAGTAGAGATGAACTAAGGAAGTTATGGTGGGCCCTGTCCTTTAGTTTTATCCCCAAAGACTGTCTGAAAGTTTCCCTAAGTATGTGTTGAAAGAAGGCTAGGTAAAAAGTCCTTACCTGATCTTAGACCATTCTTTGTTATCTTATGTGTTTGTCTTGAAATTTTACGAAGTAAAGCAAAGCTAAGAGAGGTTTATGGTGAGCCCAACCCTCTAGTTTCTTCTCCAATAGTTGCTTTTAAAGTTTCCCTTTGTGCTTAAATTTTTTTCTATTGAAAGCGCATCAAAAGCTGGCTAGTTTTGAAGTACTTACCAGATCTTAGATTAATTTTATGTCTTTCTTAAGTGTATGCCAAAAGCAGGATAGTTTCAAAGTACTTACCTAATCTTAGGCTGCTCTTTGTTCTTGATTTGTTTAAATTCCACTTCTTGTTGTATCATTTCATTCCATAAAATCAACTTTAAAGAGATCCTTAGACATAGATGACTTGCCCCATGGACCACTCTTGCTCCTTGGTGTTTCAATTAAACCCTATTATGAATCCATAGCCCAATGGACTAAAAACCAGCATTATATCTATCTTTTTAGCCAAAGATTTTTCTGATTGCTTGCAACTTCATACCTTTGAAACTCTTTCCATTTAGGACTTTCCACTCAAACAATAATCATGCTCAACCATCCAAAACAAACAAAAACCCTCGGACTTAATAACTAGCCTAATATCATTACCAAAAATCTTTTAAAGATAAATCCATCTTTGCACTTATTGGAGAGATCCCTCTCCGGATTCAGGAGGGCTATATCCTAGAATCCCAAAGTGGTTGACATAGTGTTCTCCCTGCAGTCAGAATTTTGCCAATCTTGCTGATTACAGAGAGCTAACATCTTTGACGACTCCGCTGGGGAATTTTGATTGTTTTTTCTGCCTAGGTACCTTTAAGACCTCAAAATACCCTTGATTCAAGAACACTGTGCAGTGAGTAAAAATCAGCCTCTTCAAGCACTACCAAACTGATGGTAATTATGATGAAACTTGTTTGAATCAGTGAAAAACTAGGTAAACCCTAGGATTCTCATAAGATTTTATCTAACCTTGAAGGATCAGCTGGTTTAGCCATAAGAGTAGATTGTCTTTGTCTCATAACCGTAGCTAAGTTGTGAAACAGATTTAGGACATTCTTAACAACCAATAGGACTGAAAAATAACTCAGAAAACCCAAAAATATTTCAGATTGGTATTCAATAAACATGGTGGTAGACCATAAAATCTTTTACCTCCAAAAGAGCCAAAAAATTCCACTTGGAGACTCCACAATCCTTAACAGACCTTAAGACTCCACTGGGAAGAACCATTACCATTATAATGTCATTTAAACTCAGTTAGAGGATTGTAGGATTAAAATTTGTGTAAGCAGATCAGTTAACCTCTTAAATATTGTCATATCTGGTTGAACTTTTCTTGTTTATTTGGGTCTAAAAACACAACGTAGTGGATTCTAGGAAGATTCATACTAGAGCCTACACTGACCCAAACCCACCTGAGATAGTTGATAACCCAGAAGGTATCCTTAGGAAGTCTCCTAAGATAAAATTTTCAACTGCTTTCAGATCACCCTTGAGAGCTAATTCAGTTCCTAAAAATCTTGCAGCTCTACAACAATCACAAGTAGACTTAAGAAATCCATTTAGAACTAGGTCTCTTGATGATTTATATCAGCTGGATTCTGAGTCTTCACTTTCATCTCCTGAAACAATTGAACATCTTGGTAATAAAGAAACAACACCACCTGATTCACATTTCCTTTTCAATTTAGGTGTCTCTCATCCAAGGTCATCTCAGCAATCTATTCCTGGTCCATCCATGTCTGTTCATCCTACATCCACTGTTCAAACCACTCCACTTCAGCCCACTTTCCCTTTTGTTAATCCACCTCCACCACATATCATGGCAGCATGGTATGCTCCCTTGGTCCTTCTTGTTCCCTTAGTCAATATTCCACAGGAATATCAGTCCAAAATACCATTATATGATGCTAGTAATGCTACTACTACATAACAACATGTGGATAAGATGAATGACTACTTTGAGAGAAATGAAATTGATGATGAATCTGTCAAAGTAAGACTATTTGCTTAGAGTCTGGGGGGAGAAGTAAGAAAATGGTTTAAAGGCTTAGCCCCCCATAGTATAAATGATCTCCAAGCCTTCCATCAGACATTCTTAAATAAATGGGAAGTGAAGAATAATCCTCTCCAAATACTCTCTGATTACAAGAACCTCCACAGAAACACTGGGGAAAGTGTACAAGCTTACTGCACTAGATTTAACAGTGTGTATAATGCACTTCCCCCATATCTAAAACCTCCACAAGGCTCAGCTCTAAACAAGTTTCCTGAAGGGTTTGACCCCGAGATGGCCTATCAGCTGAGAGAAAGAGATCCTCTAACCCTTGAAGATATGCAAAAACGGGCTCTTGCTGTGGAAGTTAACTTAATGGAGAAAAGAGCAAGAATGACGAATGAGAAGAGAGTGTCCTTTAGAGAGGAAACTACACCTTCTACATCCAGCTATAAGATGGAAATAATGATGGAGGAGATGATGAACAAAATGAGCATCCTAGAGAGAGCACAAGCAAGTCAAAACCAAACTGCTCCTCAAAATAGAAACCAGAACCAGAATCAGAATTTTAGAGGAAACCAACCTCCAAACATACCTAGAGAAGATGATCAACAGATCACTCCTCCCTTTCATCAAAAATATGTAAGCGAGGTTGAAGAAACAGATGAGAAAACAGAGGAAGATGATATCAACATGCTGGGAGTAGATAATGATGACTTTCAGGTTCATTATAATAGAAAACAAGGTCTATACACACCTTATGATGACAAAAGAGATGGGGATAAAAGCTATTATCAAGACATGGAGAATGTCATCATATAATCTCAAAAAGAGTATGACCTTAGAAGTAAAACCAATCAAAAAAATCCCAGCAGCAAAACCTCTGAAAAATCTTGACAAAACAGCACTGTAAACAAACCCAAAATTGTCAAAAAGAAGGAAAAAACAGTGGCTAGAAATTCTGATAAAGGCAAAGAGAAAGGCACTCAAAACAATGTAAAATAGAGTGCAGACCTTAGTAGTACTAACACTTCAGCTAGTACTCCTATTAAAACCATTTTGTCAAATGTACATAGAATAAATCAACAAGCTGATGTTGCTGATAGAGTGGCAGTTAATAAGGGTGAGACTAGTACTTCAAAGAATCAAATTCCTTTCAGCCTAGAGCAGGAAATTTTGAAGAACAAAATCTCTGTTCCCTTGACTGAGTTAGTTGCCCAAAATGTATATAGAGCCCAAATTTTGAAGGCTTTAAACATAGAGGATAATAATGATATAGTCAATCTTAATGATGACCAACCAGAGCTTATTTTTTGTCCAAAGATTGAAGGTAGATATCAAGAGGGACCTTTTCCTCCCTTTTATGTAAGTTTAAACATCCATGACAAGATTTTGCATAACGCTATGCATGATTTCGTGGCCTCTCATAATTTAATGCCTAAAGCGGTGATGGAGAGCCTGGGTCTAGAAATCACCAAACCTTATAAATACCTTTACTCCTTTGACTCAAGCAGAGTAAAATGTTTAGGATTAATCAAAGACCTCTACGTTAACTTAGCACAGATTCCAACCAAATTTTTGGTTATGGATATTGTTGTGGCTGATGTGCCCCCAAAGTATGGAATGCTATTATCACCCTCTTGGGGAGCTAAATTACAAGGAACTATGCAGATGGACATGACCTATGCGACCATCCCTGTGTTTAATTAGACAAGAAGACTTTACAGGGAGTCCCATATGCAGTACATGGTAACTAGTCAAGACAGACCACAAAACTCTCCTATGTATTCTGTAAATACAGGCCTCGATTATTTTATCCTATTTAACGATGAAACGATCAGTGAACAAGTCACTTTAACAGAATTATTGGCCGATAGAGAGGAAGAGGTAAACACCACATAAATGTCAAACAGTTTGTTGCATTTGAAAACTTTAGCAAGCCAACCACAGGTCTTGAACTACAAATCATACGTCCATCACTCTTTAACCTTGACAGTCAATAAAACAACCCTTAATGCAGTCGAAAACCTGAGGAGTTAAAACAAATTCAACTAAGTGTTGATATTTCACAACAATCCGAAAGCACTTTAGTTGAAGAGGACAATCACCAAACAGATGAAACCGAAACTAGTCCTCTATGGAGTATGTACTTTGACAGGTCATGCACTAGAACTAACGCTGGTGCAGGTGTCTGGATATGCAACACTGATAACAACGACAAAGAGAGAATTTCCTGTAGACTAAGCTTTCAGTGTTTGAATAACATAGCGGAATATGAATCCCTTCTTTTAGGCTTAATTCTATTGAAAAAGTTAGGATCCAAAAGAATCAAAGTGCATGGGGATTCTGAATTATTTATTAGGAAATTCAACAGGGAATACAACGCAAATCAACCCAAACTTAGGGCCTATCGAAATGATGTCGTGGACCTTTTGAAAACTTTTGAGGAGTCCCAGTTAATTTTTTTCCCAAGAAAAAGAAATATCGCGGCCCACAGCTTAGATTTTGCAGCTAGAACATGTTTAACGCCATATGAAACCACATAATTCACAACTTGATTAAATTCATACTAGCCATTCCTGATAACAAAAAATATTGGCAAGTGTTTGACGGAGACAAACAAATAGAAGACTTCGTGCAATTCAGAAATGAGTTTGAACTTCACAGTTCAGATTCAGGTTATGAAACAGACTGCAATAGTGAAGAAAATTTTCTTGGTGAAGAAGAATAGTCTCCTGAGGTTGCCAATATAAATCTGTTGTCTAGCAAACTTCAAAACACAACAGAAATGATTGCAGAGTTAGAAACAGAGGAGTTAGAAACCCTGCAGTCTAGGAATCAAAGTTTTCCGAAAGGTTTGGCCCCTTTAGAAGGGTTGTTTGATTTTAACAATGTGGCCAAGAAGCCAAAAATGGAGCCTGTAGAGACTGAAGTGGAAGAGTGTAATATAGGCATTCAACTTAAACCTATGATGATTAAACTATCTAAGACTTTACCAGCTCACATTAAACTCAAATACATAAAGCTGTTTAAATAATTTTCTGATTTTTTTGCATGGAGTTACGAAGATCTTAAATCCTATGACACTGAAATAATACAGCACAAAATCCCTCTCAAGGAAAACCAAAAACCATTCAAACAAAAATTGCGCAAAATAAACCCTGTTCAGTTGCCTTTGGTAGAGAAGGAAATCAAGAAAATGTATGACGCTGGTATTATTGTCCCTATTAGATATTTTGAATGGGTGTCTAATCTAGTGTCAGTTAGGAATAAAACATGAGAGATCAGGCTTTGTATAGACTTTAGAGACTTAAACAAAGCTTCGTTGAAATACAACTACCCTTTACCTAAGATGGATCATATTTTACAAAGGGTAGTTGGGTCAAAAAGAATTTCTTTGTTGGATGGCTACTCAGGGTATAATCATATTTTATTTCACCCTAATGATCAATTAAAGATAGCTTTTACTACACCATGGGGCACTTTCATGTATGTGAAAATGCCCTTTGTTCTAATGAATGCTGGAGCAACATTTCAGAGAGCCATAGACATAGAATTCTCGGAGGAATTGGGCTACTTCATCATTATATACTTGGATGATGTCACTGTGTTTTCAAAGACAGATGAAGAGCACTTAGAACATTTAATAATAGTCTTCGAGAGATGCAGGAAGTTTGGGATATCTTTAAACCATAAGAAAACACTATTCGGTCTCCAAGAAGGTAAAATTCTTGGGCACATTATTTCAGAAGAGGGTATTAAGATAGATCCAAAGAGGATTGAGGCCATATTGCAAATCTCTCATCCTCGAAACATCAAGGAATTGCAATATTTCATTGGGAATATTAATTTCTTGAGAAGGTTCATCCCCAACTTGGCTGAGCTCCTTAGAAATATTACAAACATGCTGAAGAAGGAGCAAGGGGTAAAATGGACCTTGGAAGCAAAGAAGTCCTTTGAGCTGGTGAAACGAGCGTTAACCAAAACACCGGTTCTTATAAGTCCTAATTTTTCAAAAGATTTTTATATTTTTTTCATTTGCATCAGAACATACAATAGTTGTTGTCTTTTTACAGAAAAATCCACAAGGACAAGAGCAGCCTATTGCATTCTTTAGCAAGGCTTTGAGGGATGTCCCTCTGAAGTCAACATCATGGAAAAGCAAGCTTTTGCTTTGGTTAATGATTTAAAGGACTTCAGAGTATATATATTTCACTCACACATCATTTCCTTTGTCCCAAATTCAGTTGTGAAAGACATTCTAACATAGGACCCAGATGGTAAGAGAGGTAAGTGGATTGTTGTTATTCTTGAATATGATTTAGAGATAAAGCCCACTAAACTCATCAAAGGCCAAGGTCTAGCTAGATTAATGGTTGAATCCAATTTTTAAGTTCTTGATATTAATATGATTGATGCTTTAGATGACCAAGAATAATTCTCAACTCCCATTGTTGAAGACCATTTTATGAACTCCTCTTGGTATGCTGATATTCTTTATGTTTTTCTTAATCTGAATACACCTCCTGGTTTGACAAATACGAAGGCAAGGTTTCTAAAGTTAAAAGCTGTAAACTATTGCATTATAGATAAATGTCTTTATTGGAAAAATGCAAGTGGGATATTTCTTAAATTTTTGCCTGAGTATGATGCAGAGAAGGTTAAGCACGAGTTCCATGAAGGACAGTGTGGAGGCCACTTATACTGGAAGACAATAGCCAAAAAAATCTTAAGGGTTGGTTACTATTGGCCTACTCTCTTTCTTGATGTACATAAGATGATCATTTCCTGTCATAAATGCCAACTTTTTGAAGGCAAAAGGAAGCTGCTACCCCTACCTCTGCACCCAATCACTGTTGAAGATCCATTTCGAAAGTGGGGACTTGACTTCATAGAAGAAATCCATCCACCATCTTCTGCCCAACATAGATGGATTCTCACTGCCACAGACTACTTCACTAAATGGATAGAAGCCATCCCCTGTAGGCAAGCCAATGATTCTGTCATTATAAAATTCATGGAGACTAATATTCTCTCTAGATTTGGCTACCCTACCAAGATCATCACTGATAATGCAGCATCATTTGGATCAAAGAAGATGGTTGAGTTATGTCACAAATATCAAATAACATTGGGACATTCCACGGCCTATTTCCCTCAAGGTAATGGACTTGTAGAATCCTCAAACAAGATTTTAGTGAACATAATCAAGAAGTTGTTGGAGGACAACAAAAAGTCTTGGCACACAAAGCTTGTGCATACACTTTGGCCTAACAGATTGACTTTGAAGAAATCTATTGGCATGTCACCCTACCAGCTTGTGTATGGTACTGATGCATCTTTCCTACCAGCCTTGGTGTACCAGTTATGAAGTTTATTTAAGAGATCCAAACTGAAGATAGTGACATGATCAGAAGGATAAATCAGACCATTCATCTTCAGCAAACCAGAGAGGAGGTTTATAACAAAACATTGCAGAAGCAGGACAACATTAAAAAGCTTTTCGACATAAGAACAAAGGCCAGCAATTTTAATGTTGGGGACAAAGTTTTAAAGTGGGACTCAAGAAGGGAAGACAAGGGCAAGCACAGAAAATTTGACAACGTATGGCTTGGCCCTTACTTCATCCATTCAGCTGCTGGTAATAATGCCTTTTTTCTTACAAGAGTTTAATGGAGCAGAATTGTTTGGAGGTCCTGTCAATGGCAGGATGCTTAAGTATTACTTCTCTTGACCCATGTCATGTTCTGAAATCCTTTTATTCTTTTTTCTCATTATAAATATTTCACCCATCATTGCATTCAAAGTCAAAAAAATCAAAATACAAAAACAGTGAACGAAATAAAAGAGGGCAGATTGTAAAAACAATAAAGGTACATCCCCATACCAACAAAAAGATTAACAAATATGAAAGTGTGCGAGATTAAATGCCACTCCTGGAAAACACACTCATAATTAGTCATACAGCCTTATCTTGACTAATTAGTTTTAAATTTACTCCTGATAGGATAGTGAATTCGATTTTCCAAATAGTTTAATCTTGGCTTATCAGTAGGTAGTTTAGGCTAGAAATTAAAGGTTCAAACATGCTCAAAATATGAACCTAAGTGTCCAAAGGAAGAATGACTCCAATCTGTTTCAAATTCTGAGTCAAAACAGAGTTAAAACTGGTTCTAATCAGCTCAAAATCTGAACCAGAGAAAAAGAAAAGAATAGCTCAAACAGAAGCAAAAACAGAGCTGCAAAAAGATGAAGGAAGTGCTTTGAACTTTTAGATCTTAAGCATTCCATTTTGATTTAATTTTATGCAAAATAATATCTATGCGTAGCTTGTTTTTATGCCATAGATCAACATCAATTTGGATTGTTCAATCCTAACTTGTATGTTTTTAAATTTCTGTCTTAGAAATGTTAGGTAAACTTGACTCGGGATAGAGTCAATGTTGACTAGGGTAAGTAGTAGTGGTTTTGGGGAACATGGTATTGTGCACCCATGACTTTAGCCCATGGTATTTCATGTAATGGAGCCTATAAAAAGGGTGGGAAGACTTCATTTTAAGTATGCCTGGAGGTGAGCGGTGAAGGCTCACTTAGCCAGATTGGCCAGGTTTTGGCCAATGGTTAATGAAATTTCATTGGTTGGGTTTTCCCCCGGATTTGGGGTTTTCTTGGATAGACATAATGTTTATTTTTATCCAGGAAAACCCCAAATCCGGGGAAAAACCCAACCAATGAAATTTCATTAACCATTGGCCAAAACCCTGGCCAATCTGGCCAAGTGAGCCTTCACCACTCACCTCCAAGCCTACTTTATAATGAAGTCTTCCCACCTTTTTTATAGGCACCATTACATGCAATACCATGGGCTAAATCCATGGGTGCACAATACCATGTGCCCCAAAACCACTACTACTTACCCTAGTCAACATTGACTCTATCCCGAGTCAATTTTACCTAACAATTCCCCCCTTAAACTTGACTTGGGGATTATTGACTAAATCCAGCCAAAACTGCTAAGTGAGACAACCCCGCTCACTCTAGCTCTTCCCCCCCCAAATTTTTATCCAGGGTAATTGTTAACTTGACATCTCCCCTATCACCTAGGTCTAACCCAGACTTTACCAGTGATTACCCAGGGGTACGCATGCCATACCAGGTCTTACAGCAGTATGCCCATTTACATGTAATAAAATTAACTCCATTATAATAATAAATTTTTTTTTGTTTCTTTGTTGCTATCTTTGTACATATGAAATCAATGTCCATATAAAAAGAACCCATCTACTGGATTACTTGGGTTACCAGCCAACGTCTGCATCAAACCCTCTGTTGTTGTTTCCTTCGAAATATTGAAGGCGACTGACGCTGCAAGGCACAACCATATTGTTTCGAGTGCCTTTCTATCAAGAATGTTCCATTCTGTGTCTGTCATGGCTGCCAACTTATTTGTTTTTCCGCTCAATGGTAGGTACAGATCTTTCTGATACAGATAATCTTCCATCTGCATCTTCCACAGTGGGAATTTTTGGCCGTTAAATTTCTCGACCCTAAACTTACCATCTTCCACCATTTCTCCCACTCGAACCAGGAACCCTTCTTTCCTGCGAGTTTATCAGCCAAATATACCTTCGGCTCTGATACCAAATGTAGGTTTTAAATCTTCAACAAAATTATCTACTAATAACTAACTTTTATAAATAAAAAATAAACAATAGTAAGAGCATAAAACATAAAACAGATAAACACAGAGATTTTCCCCTGGATCCCAAATCGGGACGACCAGCTTGATTTTTCATTATATTCCTTTTAGTGTTACAACACATATATATACATGCCGAAGCATAAATAAACCCCAATCCATTAACCCTGGATTAGAACATAACCATAGTTCCCTTGACCGGATCTACAAAAAATACCAGGGGCCAAAAACCATCGTACCTCAAAACCATGTGCAAAGCCATGCACAAAACCATGGGTGCGGACCGCCCACCGGAAACAAGAAAAAATTTCGTCAAGGCCATGTTTTATTCCTTCACGTAGTGGCTTACTGTGAAGACCCCCTCGTTGGGCTCACAGCGGGGCTATCACTCACGTAAAGTAGTCGGAAATAATATAACACATACCCAAAATTCTCCCACTTGTTGTTTTCTTTCCACGGGGGGCCACAGGAGGGCTTAGTCATTGGCCCAATTCTTGAACACCCATTGTTTCTCTACACCAAGAGAACTTCTGAGTGCTCACAGACTTTTTCAATGCATCTGCAACATTCTTCAAAGTGTCCACCTTTACCAGCAACACCCTTTTAGCCTCAACCATATCTCTAACAAAGTGATATTGAACATCAATGTGCTTTGTTTTTGAATGATAAGCAGGGTTCTTAGCCAAGAAAATTGCACTTTGGCTATCACAGTCTATCCTTATAGCTTGCTGTACCAACCCCATACTTGAACACAATCTCTGCAACCAAACCGCTTCCTTGCTTGCATGAGTGGCTGCTATGTATTCTGCCTCTGTAGTTGAAAGAGCCACTACAGACTGTCTTTTACTCATCCAACTGACTGCGCCTCCAAATAGGCTAAACACATACCCACTTGTAGATCTTCTTTGGTCCAGATCTCCAGCCCAGTCTGCATCAACAAAACCACGAATGTCCAACATTCTTTTCAATCCTGGTCTTCCCTGGTAGCACAAGCCATAATCACTAGTGCCACGTAAATATCTGAAAACCCGCTTCACTGTTGTCCAATGCTCCTTCCCTGGGTTTGACATAAACTTGCTCAATACTCCCACTGCATGTGCAATGTCTGGTCTAGTACAGACCATTGCATACATTAGGCTACCCACTGCACTTGCATATGGAACACGGAACATATCCTCCTCTTCTTCTTGTGTCTTGGGACACCGTTCAACAGACAGCTTTACACCTACAAGAATAGGAACATTCACGGGTTTACTATCCTGCATATTGAACCTCTGCAATATAGTCTCGCCATACTTCCTCTGGTTTAGCCAGAGCTTCCTCTTTGCCCGATCTCTCTTAATTTCCATGCCCAAAATATAGTTTGCAGCACCAAGATCCTTCATGTCGAATTTGGAGAATAGTTGGGTCTTCAAATCTTGGATAATTTCTTTGTCATTTCCAATCAACAACATATCATCCACATACAAGACTAAATAAATAACACGGTCACCACTTAATTTAAAATAAACACAGTGATCCTCCTTGCTTCTAGTGAAGCCAAGTCCCCGTATATAGGTATCAAATTTCTGATACCACATCCTTGGTGACTGTTTTAACCCATACAGAGACTTCTTCAACCTGCATACCAGTTCTTTCTTACCCTTCACCATAAAGCCTTCAAGTTGCTTCATGTAGATCTCCTCTTCTAGATCCCCGTGAAGAAATGTTGTCTTCACATCCATCTGTTCTATCTCAAAATCAAATGCAGCAACAACAGATAAAAGTAATCTAATAGAAGTAACTTTGGAAACAGGAGAAAAAATATCACCAAAATCAATTCCCAACACCTGGGAATATTATGTGCTTTGTTGTTGGTTATGTTTATTTATTTCTCTCAGTAAATTCTTCATTTATTCCCGCGGTAAATTCTAACAAGAAAATTAGAGAATAAAATCTGTTAGACTGTTTAATCCTAACATATTGGTAGATTAGGTAGAGAAGCATATGAACTCAACTGTTTAATCTGAGTTTATGGAAGAAATAAGGAGTAGAATTAGATTATTTTTATGCTTTCAAAAGAATAAAATGTTGTAAAAATAGTTTACCAATCCAAGTGCACTCTAAAGAAGAAAAAATGTTAGATCAGTAGGATTGGGTAGGTAGAAAGATTATGTTGATGAAGATCCATTGTTTTTTCATGGCTGCTAACATGTTTTCAAAACAAAAGAAGATCATCCAAGTAAGAAAAGGCAGCCCATTGGATAAGGAACTTATTAGCCTCCCAGAGAATGCAAGTCTGAAGTTCTTGATGCCTTCAAGAAGGCACCATCCCCAAGTGGAGCCACTGTTAGCCACCTATAAAAAATTTTATATCAAAATGTAGCTAAATCATTTTTGGAGCCTTCAAGAAACAATTTTATTGCTAAAAATTTTATCTCTTGAAGAGTCATGAAGACATCATGCCCTTTGTTTAAATCTTCACTGCTATTTCCATTTCAAACTCTGAAAATCTGTTATTTTCATAGAGAAAAGACTGCTACAAAATCACCATTTTTCCCTTCCTTTCACTTCAAAATAACCTTCATTTCTACCCCTTCATTCCTCCATGGAATTCCTCTATTTTCCATTTTTCTCCATTTCCCCTTCATAAGATCCTCTTTACAAAGTTTAAAACTCACTTTTAAACTTTGCCGAAACCCCCAAATCCATAAAAAACTGTGAAAAAATTCATAAAGAATAATTTTTTTTAACTACAGGCTTAAGCCCCCTTGGGATAAATCCTAAACCACTTCCCCATATGTGCCCTAGCACTAGAACCAAGTGCTAAGCTCTTTCAGCACTTATTGCATCGAAGAAAACAGAGCGCGCAAGTTATTTTTTATGGTAAAAGCTTCTGATGCGATTAGGCCATTTGATTATAAACTCCCCATCATATTAATGTCTTATATAACCCTTGGGCCCGCATCTGGAGCTTAAATAATTGTAATAATCCATCCTCGATGCATATTTCCCTTTGTAAAGTCGTAAACCCCCTTTTCCTAAGTTTTGGTCTAAACCCGCCTGTGCAATGTTATTTAATGAAGAAAGACCGTTGATTTTGTTTCCCGATCAACGATCCTTATAATATCACATCAGAGATTTTAAATGGGTAGATTGAAAACCCTGATCCGAAGTCCCAATCCCGATTGGCCCTTTCCATGTATAAGCCCCAAGCCTTTTTTTTTCCATGTAAACCACAGGCCCAGCAGCTGGGTGCCAATACACATATATATAACCCACCCTGAGCCATAAAACCTTTGAATTTCATAAAAGTTTGGGTTTTGATAAGTATTAAAGGTTCCCACCAGTGAATGTTTTGAAACCATATCCGTCGTTAATCTTAAACCGATCAAACGGCCCACGCAACATCGCATTGCAAATTTTTTATTAGGCGCATGTTATTTCCTCTCCCCGATTGGCAATCTCCCAATCAATCGTGAGCCATTGATTTACTCCCTGCCTTCCTTGATCCGATGGCCCTCATTTGCTCCGATAATTAACCTTTCCTCCGCCTTTGAACCCCTCTGATTCACTCCCCACCGTCGATCTGATCCACAGATCGACGGCCAACGCTCAATCGTATCGGCGCCATTCAAAGTTCTTCCCCCCGCCGATCGCATGCCCCCGATTGAATCTGGGCCGTCCACATGTCCAAATCGGACTGTCCAAATTGTGTTTCCCGAATTTGGTTATATTTCATGCACCCCTATTATAATGTTTTTGGCTAATCCACATTCGTTGATCTCTGCATATCAACGGTCCTTATTCACCCATTCTCCGCCTTTGTATTATTTTCATTTAATCCCCAGGTGCAATCTCCACCGTTGATCCTCACATCCAACGACTCGTATCAGCCCCGACAGGCCCTACCCATGTGGGTCTTGCCTCCCTCCAGATCTGATCTTCGTCGTCCAAATATTTGATCCTACGGCCCAGATTGAAACCGCCCATCTTCCTTCCGCCCACGCATCTTGCCTGTATCGCGCTCGCTCCCCCATCGTTAGGTCTGAGGCCCCAGATCTAACAGCCTATGTTCTATATTGCGTAACTTTCAACGCAAAGGTTAATTCCCTGAGGGTTGCGCGATATAGGTGGTTTTAAGAAGCCACGTGCTGGGCGGGGACGCATATCGCTTTCCAAAAGGTAAAACCATTTTCCCACCCTTCCACAGCACGAAACCCGTGGTTTTCTTTGTCGAAACCACTCTTCCCCATTTACACTGCGATCTATCGCATTCTTCCTCCACCGTTGATCTCTGCAGATCAACAACTCATGTTTAATCTCTCATTACACTATCGCCCTCCACCTTCACCAAAGGATTTCAACAAGCAATCTCTGTCGTTGATCTCGTGGGTCAATCTCATCCGACGGCCCACGATCATCTCGAACCCACAACTTTAATTTTAAGCATTTTTCCCCTGAACAAAGGTTTTAACCATATTTTTTTCGCATTTTCTTCTAAAAATCCAAATAATGTGACTCCTTCACATTATTAATCCATCACTGATCTCGACTGTTGATCTCCTTGATCAGTCATGGATCAATGGTTTTGACTTAAAAGCTCCCTCTGCTCTCCTTTTGACCTCTGCTAACAGATCTCCACCATTGGATGTTTCCATCCAACGGTCATGCTCCAAGCCAAGCCTCCTAAGCAGTCTCACCAAAATAACGCAGGATTTCTTAACGTTTTCGTGTGTTTTGCAGGTTTCATGGATTTCCATTATTTTAAAGAAAAGTTGAGGACCAGGGATGACGATCCCTCGACTCTTTGTTCATACAATGATATCCATATGGGGGTTTTCCACTCCATGTTTCATCAATGCATCATGGGTGATGATGCCATAAGAGCCCCTGTCGTACCTGCACATCAACAAGACACACAGAATGGAAATTAACAAAGAGTATCAGTGTTGAAGACTTAAACACAGTAGAAATAGAGGATTGAAGACCATTTTCACAGTTTTAGAGGATTACAGCTAAGATCAAAAATCAAAAGCCTAATCCTCCGAATTAAAACATAATTAAAGACAAATCAAACATTTATTAGTCAGAAAGGGCCTCCACCACCACATCAGAGGCTAATTGATTCCTCTCAGCTACCCAGTGCCACCTATAGCCTCAAAGAATTCAACAGAGGCCGAATTATGATCATAAAAGAAGATATTTTCCTCAGCGCAGCCGAATAGTTAATTCTGCTACAGGAACTTAATGTAGAAAATATCAGCAGAGTTATTACAACATGGAACAGAGCCTTAAAGTCAACAAAAGCTCCCACCGAGCTTAAATCTTAAATGTAAAACAATTAATACAGACAAACATATGTAAACTTCTCCATCGAGCCCATTAAAGGCCGAGAAGTATTAAATTCTGTATTAATTGACCCTGGAGATCTGTTATCAGATCCCACCTCCTCATTTCTTCTATAAATACTTCTGTAGAAGATGAGAAAATGTTGGTTGTAGAACTTTGAAATATACTTGAGCTTGAAACTTCTACTTGTAAATAGTGTTCCCGGGCTCTTGAAGCTTTGCTTGTGATTAGATAAGTTAGGCTGAGAAGTGAAGATGATTACTGAACTGAAACATTGGACTTAAAGATGTAACTGGTTTGAAGCATCAATACAAGCTGATTTATAGGATCCTGGTCTATGTCAACGGTGATGTTATTTCTTATTGTAAATCGTTATTTTATTTATGTTTTCACTTTTTCCATATTTATATCAGTACCCTTCTCTGACTGATAAGCTTTATCTAAATGTTTTCTTCTAAATTGTGTTGTTTAGGAATGATTTAATTCAGTTTAAGCAGCTAGGAATGCCAGCGTTCCCTCGTCCTCCTATCTAAGCTAAATATTGTTTTTGAATGTTATTTTCAATTTATGTTAAGTAGATATGAACTAAGGAAGTTATGGTGAGCCCTGTCCTTTAGTTTTATCCCCAAAGACTGTCTGAAAGTTTCCCTAAGAATGTTTTGAAAGAAGGCTAGGTTCAAAGTCCTTACCTGATCTTAGACCATTCTTTTTTATCTTATGTGTTTGTCTTGAAATTTTACCAAGTAAAGTAGAGCTAGGAGAGGTTTATGGTGAGCCCTGCCCTCTAGTTTCTTCTCCAACAATTGCTTTTAAAGTTTCCCTTTGTGTTTAAATGTTTTTCTATTGAAAGTGTATCAAAAGCTAGCTAGTTTCAAAGTAATTACCAGATCTTAGATTAATTTTATGTCTTTATTAAGTGTATGCCAAAAGCAAGATAGTTTCAAAGTACTTACCTGATCTTAGGCTGCTCTTTGTTCTTCATTTGTTTAAATTCCCCTTCTTGTTGTATCATATCATTCCATAAAATCAACTTTAAAGAGATCCTTAGACATAGATGACTTGCCCCATGGACCACTCTTACTCCTTGTTGCCTCAATTAAACCCTATTATGACTCCATAGCCTAATGGACTAAAAACCAGCATTATATCTATCTTTTTAGCCAAATCTTGTTCTGATTGCTTGCAACTTCACACCTTTGAAACTCTTTCCATTTAGGACTTTCCACTCAAACAATAATCATGCTCAACCATCCAAAACAAAAAAAAACCCTCGAACTTAATAACTAGCCTAATATCATTACCCAGAAGCTTTTAAAGATAAATCCATCTTTGCACTTATTGGAGAGATCCCTCTCCGAATTCAAGAGGGCTAGATCCTAGAATCCCAAAGTGGTTGAAATAGTGTTCTCCCTGCAGTCATAATTTTGCAAATCTTGCTGATCACAGGGAGTTAACAATCCCCAAATAGGAGCTACGTGACACCTATATATATATATATATATATATATATATATATATATATATATATATATTCAAGTGAATAGTAATGAGATGTAACACACATCACACATTTTACTAACACAAGTCACATGAGTCACGCAAGGTGACGTAGTTGTAGCAAATGGGTTAAGGATCATATGTGTAGGAATATGAGATAGAGAACAAGGAAATAAGGGAGAGGGGAGTCACAAACTTGGTACTTCTATTGGGCATACCACTTGCGAGGAAATGTGTTGGATTCAAAGGGGTATGTGACAATATTGTGTGGGTTTGTAAGCCAAGAAGTGGCAGGAATTTAAATTTGGGGAGTTGCACAACTCAATGTTGTATCATTTTGTATGATATCTAAATCCTTGCTAAATTCTTTGTAAAAGTGTGGGGGTTAGGTGATGTTTGGATTTCTAAGTTAAAATATACTTGTGCACATATTTCTTGTGTGGAATGTTTATGTTGTGATTGATTCTTACTTAGAAGAATTATGAATATAATAAACATAAGTGTATAAGATAACATTTTCAACATGATTTTGATTGAGTATGCATATTATAGATTCACAGAGTCTTGAATCAACCAATATGGAAAGATGAATGAGCCACAATGCCACATGATCCATAGTGATAGGTGACTTGAGAGTGTTGAGTCAAGTTGGGTACCCAAGAGACTATGCGGGTGTGACAATTGGTATCAAAGCTAGGTTGAATGAAAAATGATGTGTGATGCCACTATTGTTTCCATGATAGGTGGTATAAAATAATATTTGCAAACAATTCCATTTCCATGACAAGTGGTGAAAATTTGACTATTGAGATGATCAAAGTGCATCGTTGAGTTTGTCATATATTCTCGGTGAATAAGGTTTCAAATGGTTGTCAATAGATAGCCATGGCCATATTGCGACATGATGGTAGTGATATGGAGAGAGATCCAAAATCACTCAGGATGAAGTATAAGATGCGCGTAATGGAAAATATGATGAATTAACTAGTTGAATCACTAGATATGCATGGCAAGAAGATCACAAAAATGGAAATTTGAATGAAGAAGATGACTAAGGAATTTGAACATACCATGTAATAAGTGTAAGATGCCACAAATTCATTGACCACCTTCAAGAGAGAATATTTCACAATTCAAATGTTAATCATGGAGAGGGAGATGATGAATGTCCTTCAAATGTTGAATGATTGGGAAGATACATTCACATTGTTAAAGAGAGTGATTGGAGAATGAATGAATAATTCTCCTGTGTGGATCAAGAGAATATAAATAGATCCATATCATGGCACTAAGAATGCTAAGGTACTTGGTAATTTATGTTGGGACTAGAGTAGTATTTGGATTAGATAAATGGGAGTTCAGATGAGGACAAGATAAATTTTGTTGCTATGTTTTTGGTAGAGAAAATCAAGTTTTCATGAAGAAATTAATTAGAGGACTTAGAAACTAGGCATATTTCAATTGCAGAGAGGATTATTTCTTGTGCAAAGATGAAAGATACCTGACATACACAATTTGGATCAGGGAACCAAGCATGGATTGCAAGGACCCAATTTTTGGATTTGAAGCACATAAGGAAGATCTATAAATATATCAAGGAGTTTTTTGGGCTCATTATTGAGATCAAAGAGTCTTCAGAGGAGGAAATGTTTCCCTACTTCATGAATAGTTTCCAATCTTGGGCATAGAGTGAGTTGCAACACCAATACATGCAAACCATTGTAGTAGCTATTGCTAAAACAGAATTGGACTATAGAGGTGAGAACAAGTTTGATACTAAGAATAGTGAAGACAACCATGATGAAAAGGGAAAGAAGAATAAGGAAAAAAGGAAAGGTGAAGGCATCCAAAGGTGGTGAAGAATACAAGTAGACAAATATCACAAAGGAGAAGAAAGTAGTCTCGTGTTTGATTTGTGTGAAAGAAAATTATATGAAGAATCAACTATTAAATAAAAATATGAGTTATTTGGAGAAACAGATGGTGAATCCAATGGTGGGAGTGTTACAAGTCTTGGATACATTCATGGAGGCACAATCAACACCAAGTCAAGAATAAGAGGTGACACAACTTAGCTATTTTTAATTAGAGACTAATGGGAGACAAATTGTCGTGATGGTGGATTGTGGTGCAATGCATAGCTTCATACAAGTGGATGTGACAAAATAGCTTGGATTGATGCTTTATATGACACACACATCCTTTAAGTTTGTTCAGTTTGGAGAGTACATGGTGATTGGTACAATGTAAGATATCCCCATCAAACTTGGAGCTTGGAAAGGGAGGACGAGTCCTACCATTATTCCATTAGATGACTATGATGTTGTGTTGGCTTAGACTTCTTATGAATAAAAAAATCCATTCCACTTCCACATTTAGACGATTTGGCCACATTTTTCTGGTCCAACCCCATTGTAAGTACACAAAGAGAGAGGGAGGATAGGTTTGGGTGCATGTGTCACTTCCTTGAGCTTGATTAATGGAGGTTCCCATGCATAGAGAAGGAAGGAAATCCAATGACCTGATCCAATACATGAGGAGAGATATGTGTATTTACCATATGTTTGGAAAGATAGATGAAATATCAATAGATAAAGTGAGACTCTTGGAGATTGTTTATTACAATTTTTTAGGAGATATAGATGTCTTGGAGCAGAGACAAATGGAGGTTGAGGAGACGGAGATGCCAAAAAACCCTAAGGAGTGGATTTATGACTCACCCATGATCCAAGAGTGAGATTAAGATACATTACATCCTTCATACATGCATGCCAAGGAGGATATTGGATCAATTGTAGAGACACTTGGAGACGATGAGTGGCCATATGATCGAGATTTGGAGCAACTTGTGGAGGAGGAAAACAATAGAATTATATCCTTTATGAATGTATGTGATGTGGAAGTATGGAGAAACCTTATATATTTCCATGATCAGATCTTGGATGGATATGGAGGAGGTAACCTAAATACTACCTCACCTCACTATCACATTGATACATAATGCTTGATGTCATAGTGGGGGATGGTGAGTCCTATTGAGTGCCTTGAGAGGTACCATAACCAAATTGAGATCTTGGTGGTTGGAGGGGTTACATGGAGGAGTACTTGAGGTTTGAAATGAGTGAAATTACATGAGAATGTGATTTCTTGTGAGCTTTAGTATGACATTCAAACTAGCTACCAAATAAATATAGGCACAGGGGGATCCAACACATGGAGGAATGCAGTGGTAGTTCATACTAGAAGCATGGTAGAAGATCGTGAAGCATCACTTCATTCATTATTTTTCTAGTTAGTGGACTTGAAGGTTTGAGTTTTCTAGTTGGGAAGTTGCTAACGATGACAACAAGTTTGGAGTGGGGAGGCTATATGAACCCTGAGTAGGACACAACATGCATGGTTGCACGATGGTACAACCACAATATCATCAGTCCATACTTAGGTAGTTGTATGCATGAATAGGTGTGCATTTATTAGAAACGAAGGGGATTTGGATGAAAAGACATGTGAAAAGTGGACAAGCAGGCCTAGGGAGCTCCATACTTAGATTACGCTTGATAGAGTTAAGCATGGAATTATTTAGGGGGGAATTTTCACCAATTGGCTATTTTTTGGACATTTTCTAAAACAATATTTTCCCATTTGGTTAAAACTTTTCCTACATCTACATATATATGATTAAATTGATAATATTTTCCCAAAATTTACTAGTTTAATAGTAAGTAATATGTTTTTTATTAAATATTCATCTACATTATATATGTATGATTTTTCAAACCAAAATAGTCACCTAGAATACTATACATATGCATAATATTTGAATCCTTAAAGAATACCATGGAGATAAGTAGGTCAAATTGGATGTGTGGATGCACCAAGGAATTTTCTAAAGCATGGATCAATTAAAATTAAACACATTGAAGGATGGCACAAACCAACTTGGATGCTTAGACCCCATGAACAAAGGAATGATGAGGAATGAGAAGTACACAATCAGTTGTGGCAACCAAGTGGGTTGTAAGATCGAGTGTGTGGATGAGGTTGGTGCATGATTGTCTAAGTGAACGAGCCAAACACTTTCCAATGAGTTGGCCAATGAGTGTGGAATATGGAAAAAGAAAGCTAGACATGTCAAGTGCATGAGGTGGTACCATTCAACTACATGAATCAACATAGGGAGATAGTGTGATAAAAGGTGTGTGAGTAAAGTAAACGAGTGGATGAGGGGTTGGTTAAATGAAGGTTCAGTGCAAAACATGGCACCTGGTGAGCAGATCAGTTTCCAAATGGGTGTGTTCATAGGTTAAGTGTGGATGAAAAAGTCAAATAACATGTTGGACTAATGGAAAAATCCAAATGAATGAGTTGGTTGGAACCCCCAAATAGGAGCTATGTGACACCTATGTGTGTGCGTGTTCAAGTGGGGATTGGAGAGACATAAAACATAACACACATTTGAATAATACAAGTCGCATGAGTCGAGTGAGGTAATCAAGCCACATAAAATGGGTTAAGGATCATAAGTGCAAGAGTTTAGAGAGAGAATGAAGAAATAAAGAGGGTGAGGGGAGTTGAAGGACTTGGTACTTCTAATGGGCATACCATCTAGGAGGAAACATGTTGGATGTGCAAGGGTATGTGACAATCTTGTATGGTTTGTAAGCTAAGAAGATGCATAAGTCGTATCATTTTGTATGAGCTTTGGCTCCTTGCTATATTCTTTGTAAAAATGTGGGTGATAGGACGAGTTGGGCCACCAAGTTAAAAAAGTTGTGCACATGTTTCTTGTACAGTGTGGTTATGATGTGATTGATTCTCAAAAAAATTGTGAATCTAATAAACAAATTTGTATAAGATAGAAATTTTAACAAGATTGTGATTGAGTAAGCATACTCCAAACTCGCAGAGTCTTGAATCAACCAAGCTAACAAGATGAAATGAGCTACAATGATGCATGACCCAAAGTGACAAGCAACTTGAGAGCACCAAGTCGAGTAAGATACTTAGGCAACTATGAAAGCATGATAATGAGTCTTTTATGTCTAAAAAAAGGAGACAACATAAACGAAATGTAATACATATATGACCTATAATGTTCCCATTTACACTTGGAATAAAAGATGAAAGTAAATTTTAACCCAAATGTTTTTACACCATAAACATATGCTAAGATCAAATAAATTAATAATATCCACATTGGAAACCTGCTCTAATATGTTATCAATTGTTCTTCCTATAAACTTGAATTGATCCAAAAGCTAACAATTTGACATTGCTGATATTCAATGATATACTAATAATAATATAATTTTTGTTGTTGACCTATTTTCATAATGTGTAATGATAATGAAGTATAATTAACTAATCACACTGTTTGTAATAAGAAGTTCTCGTGAACCTATTTGTGTGTTTTATTGTAAAATTATTCTTATAGCCTCACGTGAACTAAAGCATTTAACGCACTCCACCAAGATTATACGCAAACAATCAAATAAAGGTAGGTAGGATTGTTCAATTTTTTGTTTTATAGAAAATGTGAAGTAAATTAAACTTTATTGTCAAATATGTTCACCTAAACACACACGCTTTGTATATATTTACTTTCTAAAGATAGAAACTTTTTGATATCTATAAACATGTCATTGTATGTCTCTATAAAAAAAAGGAAAGAAAGAACATCACGAAAGTAGTAAAATATTTATATATAACATGTCACTGTATGTCATGTCATTGTATGCTATTATAAAAAGGAAAGAAAGAACATCACGAAAGTAAAATATTTATATATAATATTATTTTTGATTATATATATATATATATATATATATTTATATTTATATTTATGAGATGTAAATTTGTTTTAAATAAAATTTTTGAGGAATTTTTTTTTCAATAGATTTAATCTTTTCTGATATTGGATAGATTTGGGGTTAAGATAATTTTCTCTTGATTATTAATGTATATGTGTGCATACCTGTATTACTTGACAACTTTATGTTCAAAATGAAAATATTTACACATCTTTCTCATATTCAAGTAGAGGCTATTGAAATGTTTTAATCATAATTTTTTGTTTTTGCTTTCAATTGCTTTATGTTTGTGCACACACTTACACATCACTTGCAACCAGTATTGAAATGTTTTAATCATATTTTTTTTGTTTTTGCTTTCAATTGCTTTATGTTTGTGCACACACTCACACATCACTTGCAACCAGTGTTGAGTATGAAGGAATTACACATCTCCTTGATACTCAACAACACACTATTGACATGTTTTAAATCATATGTTTTTTACTTAAAATTACTTTATAACACACTATTGACATGTTTTAAATCATAATTTTTTTATACTTACAATTACTTTATATGTGTGCCCACCACTTCACTCCATATTAAGTACAAAAGAAATTACATATCTCTCATATACTTAGTAATACATTATTAAAATATTTTTAATCACAATAAACTTTTCACACATAACTTAAATGAAAATTTCAAATATTCTATTTATAAACAACATTGAAATCTTCTTCTTTTTTCGTTATTGTTTTTTAAAATGCTACGTGTTAATTTAAGCAGGGATAGAATCACATATTTATTTTTATATTGAGAATGAATGATATTTTAACGTCCACGAGACTAAAATTAGTCTATGGGACCACCAACTTCCTTGTTTTTTTTCCTTTTGTAATTCAATCCTTTTCTTACTCAAATTGATGATGAGCTGACCCAACCTTCTAACAGTTCCCTCACTAAAAAGACAATGCCACAGAATTGATGCTAACATACTGCGGTAGCTGTCCCTAATGTCTCTGAAAGCGTCACATTCCAAAATGAAATGTTTTTCTGATTCCACTGCCCCAAAAGTGAAAAAAGTACATACCTTTTCTTCCCAAGCTTCTTTAGGTCTCTTCCACCGTCCCGTTTCACACCGAAGTTGATGTGAGTTAGTTCTTAAGTGAGCAATAAGAACCTTTTCTCTCCATGGAATGCTAGCTCTAATGTATTCTTTTTGTTGGAGATCACAAGTGGGGTTGAATTCCTGAACATAATACTTCTTCTTTCTACCCAACTCTTTTCCCCATATACCCTTACGGAACTGCTCCTACACAAAATTCTTTAACTCCTTGCTATTTGTGGGACATGCATTAAGGCAAATATTCCATTTTTGCATCCATTTGGTGTTTTGTCTCTGTTGGAAATACTGAAAGGGGGGGTGAATCAGTATTTCTTTCAATTAGAGCATTAGTTAATCTTCAATTATTAATGCTGTTCGTACAATGATAGTAAAGAACAAGAGTGAACACAAATGCACATGCTTTTTAAGGTGGAAACCCACTCCGAGACAAAAACCACCTAATGCTTTTCTAATAATTCTTTTCTAACCCCAATTGAAAATAAAGCTCCGAACTTCCTAGAATCTAAAAGCACTCTTCTGTGCCTCCAATCGATGGACATCTTAACGCCTCAAGATTCTTCAATATTCAACTGAATAGATACCCCAACACCAATGAGCTACAACTCACCCTAGCACCACCCTACCACCCTATAGAAGAATAAAAGAAGAATGGACTCCCGTACCAGGGAAAATGGTCCACTTTACAATGATATATAATGATGTAGAAGAAGAAGATATACTAGACCATAACCCCAACTTTGACACAACCACCTAATGATGATCCTAGACCTCCCAACACTGCCTCTTCAACCCTTGGCAGATAGACACTAGTACAATTTGTACAATAATGTATTTACAATGGCTAAGTACAATGATACCTTTACAATGATTATATGCAGTGCTACCCACTTGAAGACTTCATATGATGAACTTATTGTTGCTGTTATGCACCTTGGTTGCTGCTCTTGTCATGCTACCCTCTGCGGCACCTTGTTTTGATTTTCTGCCATAGAAAGTCTGGTCCTTTGCAATCCTTGACAACACATTATCTAGCTTTTTCTTGTCTTCTAGGAGCTCGATATTTAATCTAGTGTATCTCTGTTATTTCAGATCCTCAATATCTGATTTTCGATCCTGTAGTAGTCCTCTGAGTCTTCTTTCCAATTCCATAGGTCTGACCCAATTTGGATTCTTCAAGAGAGAGTTATACCCAATTTCTCACACTACCCTAATTATGGATTGTTTCAGCAGAGCGCACTTGTACGACGTGCCACGTGTCACTGTTTCTTCATTTGCCTCTGAAATTGATAGAGAAAAAACTACAGACTATGCACTATCTACCGCTTTTTATGGAATTCCAATATGATACTCAGAGAGAGAGTTATGATGATTTTACCAAGGTCACTTCTTTGAGATTAATTTCAGGAGCCTGCAAAAACCCTTACTTCCACAGATCATATCTCCAAAAATATTGTGCAACTTGATCTGAAATATTTATTGCAGCTTCCTCAGGATTTCGGCTTCACCTCATAAAAATTTCAGCTTCTGAGCCTTCGTAGAAAAAAAGTTAGAGCGAAAATGCCACGATGACCTGTTTCAGATGGCCAAATCCCATGCATAAGGAGGAAATGAAGATCACAATTTATATGAATGCTTAAGTTGAGAGGGGCTTCAACAAGTGAATGTGGGAGGGATATTAGGAGCTTAAAAAATATTAATTATGGCTTTTCAATGACCCATGCCCCAACACCATGGGGTTTTAGCCCACTAACTGGGGGTACAAACTTCAAACATGAATATCTCTCAAACCGTGAAGAATTACATGGCGTGCCATATATCAACGGAAACATCTCGACAGGTAGAAACCATCAAAAGAATTATTGACCCGGAATATATTAATTTGGTAGGTCAAAATTCCCATGCAATATTGGGTTAGCCCCTGGTGCTGCTTGGGTTGACATCAATGACAACCACTGATCAACAATCTCATCCATGATTTCTTTCTTTCACTCATACCTTCATTGAAGATAACTTTCGGCCATCTACCTCCTCCCCTTTGCTCAATTCTTTTTTAGATACCTTATAAGGTGCACCATGGAAATTGCTTTGATGGGAGCTGCCCCTGTTTCACTCAACATTATCTCATAGGGAACCAAAATTTTTATTTTGAACTTGCTCATGATCAAGCGTTTTTGAATTTTTTCAATTTGTTTCCATTTTGAAACAGGGATGCTGCTAGCACACAATTCACACTCATATAATAGCACTTGAAAAACTAGGAGACCAAAAAGTACTTTGTTCGTGTTCCAATCCCATAACTCTACCTCTATACATCTATTTTGAAGTGAATATAATGCTTCCCACCCTCCTAAAAATCTTTTCTTTCTGCAATCCTCCCAATTAAGCTTGTTGTTGAAATCGATCTCGAGGTACTTGTATTCATTTACTTCTTCAAGAATTTTGCCTTCAGATAAGAACATATGATGGCTATGCTTCCTTTTATTAGAGAAAATCATTATTTTGGTCTTACTGGTTTTGACTTGCATCCCCACTGCTTTACAAAAATGTTCAAAGGCATATAGGTGCATCTGCAATCCATGGGTCGATTTAGCAACCAACACAAGATTATTGGCATATAGAAGAAGCTTTATCACAAACTCCCCCAATTGAACAACATCCCCAACTTGCAAATTTAGCCACTCTTCCAGTTTGTCAATATATAAACCAAAAAGGGTAGGGGATAAAGTGCAACCTTTCTTGACTCTGATCTCACTTCTAAAACTTTCTGAAATTCTTGCTGAAGTTCTAATTTTGAATTTCACCTCTTCATAAAGCCTATGGGCAACAACTCTATATTGTAAAGGAATTTCAAGTTCTTCCATTCTACACCACAACTTATCTATAGGGACCATGTCAAATGCCTTTTTGATGTCAAAAAAGTAGAAACATACTTCTTTTTTTCTCCCCCAAACCTTTTCAACAATGTGTCTCAGCGTGATACCATGATCTACTTTAGAATGCTTCAGCCTAAAACTCACTTTCCCTTTTGCCCTGTTTTCTTTTACTTCTGCCCACTTACTGATTCTATTTTCTACCATGCCACTGAAAAGCTTTGCAAGCAAAGGATTGATCATAATGGTTCTATACTTGGAAGGATTATTAATGTCTCCACTTTTAAAAAGGGGAATTGCTAGACTAGTTGTCCAATCCCTTGGGAATCCTTGTTGAATGACATTGTTGAATATTTCCATGACGTGCGGTGCCAAAATGTTCATTCCCACTTTAGATATTCAGATTGAAGTTCAACCAAGTCTTTTTCCTTCCCTGTTTTCAACTTTTTAATTCTTGCTTCCACCTCATGTACTGTGAAAAGCTTTGTAGATTTGTTGATCCTTGGAGGAGGCTCACCCTTTAATTCTTTTTCATAGAGTTGCCTTGAATAGTCAAACCATTGATTGGCAGTAATATTATTTTCAAATTGCTTCTTCCTTGGTTGAAGTTCCTACCAAAAAAGTTTTGGTTTATTCTTGCCTAAATATATCAGCTCTTCCCGCCTTATTTGCATGAACTCATATTTTTTCTCTTTTAAAATTTGCTTATATAACTTTACATTCATCTTCCCCTCTTCTTATATAACATTTATTAATAATATATATATATATATATATATATATATATATATATATATATATATATATATATATATATATATATATTTTATACTTTCAATTATACTATATAGAAAAATAGAGCTAAAATTATTTTATTGAATAAAAATATTAAAATATTTATTTGTAATTAGTATTATTTTTTTATTTACTAATATATTAATATCACATATCAATTTAATATATAAGAAAATATACATAAAATCATACTAAATTTTAATATTTATATTTTTTAATATTATATATTAATTAAATATTAAATATAAAAATTACACATTTTTAATATTAAATTATTAAAAAAACATTTTTAAAGATAAAAATAAACACTCAAAATAAATTACAAAAAAATCTTTTAGAAATAACAATGCTTATTTAATTGTTAAAAATACCCTTAAAAATAAAATTTATTGACCAACTTTTTATATTAATTTTTTTTCCTATTAATATTAATATCACATATCGATTTAATATATAAGAAAATATATATCTTTTACTAAATTTTAATATTTATATTTTTTAATATGATATATTAATTAAATATTAAATATAAAAAATTCCACATTTTTAATATTGAATTATTAAAAAACAGTAAAAATAAATTAGAAAAAAACGCCTTTAGAAATAAAAAATGCTTATTGAATTGTTAAAAATACCCTTAATAATAAAAATGTACACTCACTAACTTTTTGCATAATATTCAATCTTGCATGGTATTGGACCTTCAATATTTGTGGTGTGCATGTTTCAAATGCTATTGGAGTATTGGTCATATGGCACCAACTTGAAATATCACATCAACTCCAAAACTTTGATAATCGTCAGGAGTCGTTCTCATAATTAGCACGCTTTATGTGTGTTGTTGTATTTGAATATTAAAATAAACAATAATTGCTTTATATAGATGTTGTATTCGAAAGTAAAAATATTAAAAAGGAATTTAATAATAAGAAAACAAGCAGGTTGATTAGGCATTTACCATTAATTTTATAAAACTGTGGAAACATGTAAAAAATAACTATTTAGATTTAAAATATTAATAATTAGTTTATGTGATTTTGGATTGACAGTGATTAGGTGTACTATTAAGGCACTCCTAGATGTTAAGTTACTGGTTTTATTCTTTGTTTTAATTGAATGTTATTCTTGGACATGACCATGACGTAATCTCATCGTTACCAAACTTACAAAAAAGAAAGATCGCTTATATATAAAAAAATATATATTTCCAAAAATTAAATCATTGAAGGCATTAGCATTTTAATAGGAAGGTATCATCATAGTTTTGGTGCTATGCCCTCTTCATCATTTATTGGCTTTGGGTTAAGGTGGTTGGTTTCAATATGTTTTTTCTTGGTTCTAAATTAACAATTTACAGGTAATTTGTTTTTTAGGATAACATAGAGTGAGAGTTAGAAATTTGTCACTCTAATGCATTAATAAAGGGAGTATATTGTGAAGATGTTTCCTTTGCTTATAAACTTTTTATCTAATTTCTGATGGGGCATTTTTGTTTATAAAATTTTTATCTAATGTTTTTATAGTGACAACCTTTCTATTGGATATTGAGATTATTTTGATTAGGGTAAGTAAACTAAAAAGATAAAAAATAATTGTGTGCACATAGTGCAAAGATCGCACAACCCTTAAAGTAGTATAAGAGATAGGGAAAATGCACCACATCTAACTTAACTTTTTGAAAGATGGATTTAAAGAATTATTTTATATGTATAAATTAGTTTAAGCTAGAGAGTTATCATTTTTTGAAACACATGTAAGAAGAAAGAATATATTTTAACACAATATCATTTTATTGTATATAAGGGAGGAAATGTATTTTAATTCTTATAATTTTACATGTTTTTCAAATCTTTACAAATAAAAAATGTTGATTTTCAAAGAGTTGACTTTACAAGTAATGGATGCAAGTAGGAGATGACAAAAAAAAACTTATTGACTAATTCTACTCCCATGTAGGCTTAACATAATCACAATATCTAAAATATGTTAGGAATCTTTAATCTACTACACATAAGACATTTATGGTAGGAGACCATAAGTGAACCAATATCTTACCAAGAGACAAGCACTAAAATAAAAATGCAGTCAATAAAACCCTTTTTCTCTTTTACGAATAGACTCTATATGATATGCAATCAATAAAGGAAAGTATTTTTACTCATCTAGTCTTTATTCTATCCGCCATTAAAGACGGATTTGCCACATATATATATCCATAAAATAGATTGCAATTTTTAAACATCTTAGCTTTGATACATGTCCAATATTTCCATTGAGCTTTATTTTCATGTGTGTCAAAATTTATTAACGAGTTAGGAATAATATCCTTAATATGATCAAGGATCAATAGGCTTGAGTCAATGAGCATAAACAAATATCTTAATCGAGAAAAGTCACATGTTGGAAACTAGATCACTATTGAGAGGGGGCATGAATCAGAAGTGTGAGCACATATAAAATTTTTCTCCAATTATTAATATTTTACCATGCACAAACTCAAACACATAAACATAGATCATTGCATCAAACATAAATTAGAAACCATGAAATAAATCACACAATGAACACAAGTGTTTCTAGTGGAAAACCCATCCCAGGAAAAAAACCACCCATTTGTTGTTGCGCTGCTCAATTCTTTCATTAATAGTCAAGAAAATTATACATGGATCAACTCACTCCCATTAGCCTTGAAGACTTGAATTCTTTCAACAATATTTGTCACTATTAGACTGGAAATTGTTTCTCTCACGGATCTATGGGCCACCATCTGCTGAAATTCACAACGATCAATGATCTTTTCCCAGTTATTCTTGAACTAAACATTCGACTCTACAGACTCCAATCTGCTAGTCACCACCATGACCAATGAGCCTCTCCTAGTATCCTACCGAACTATCCAACCACCATTGGATGGAGAAATATCTTCCATTTACTGAATATGACAATCACTGTATACTCAAAGCCTCCATGTATTCAATACCTCCATACAAGCCTCGTTTCATATATTTTCAGACTAGACTCTGAAAACTTGATCAACATGAGCACTACAACAGCATAGCATCAAAGCTCAAATAAATTTGCAGCAACAACTGCCATCAAAACTCCATACAAAAATATCCACACTATGAGTGTTAGTATGAATCCTTTGTCGAAGTGTACGAAAAAGGACCACTTTAGCTACGCATAACTAATAGCCCTAACAACAAAAGTGGCTGCCAATATCTTCAGATCTGCGGTTAGTTGAACAAGAAAAGAGCTGCAAAATACCAAATCTATGCATGGAAAGACATTAAGCAGTAAAAACAAGGGTTTGCTCCATATACCAATAGACAAGACAAGAACAATTTTTGAAAGAATTTTTGTATTAATGGGGCACCTGTGAGGGAAACCAGAAGGAGTATCCAATTCCCCTCAGTGGGATGGGTTCTTGGAAGTCCTCAGCACTTCAGATCTAAGATTTCTCTCTCTAGTTCATGTAGAAAACCCAATGCAAAGAGTAGAGCTCAATGGGAGCAAATGGCAGAAAATGGTGACCAAGTGTATAGATCCAGAGTGATCTAATAGGCAACAAAAGGTGAAGAATGGTAGGAAAAACCCTCCTATTTATAACAAAATATTGGGTCATTCTAGATCTTGGTGCATGGGTTAACCAGATCTAGATCCACTTTTATGGAATATTTTATTATATTTGTTGGAGGGAAAAGGTATTTGACTTGGGTCAAATCCCTTAATTTGTCAAAAATAAATAAATAAATGATTTATTTATCTTTTTAAGGAAGCGGTTAGAAGATAATCAAATAAATAAAGATTTATTTAATTATTTAAGGAGGTGGTTGAAAGATAATTAAATAAATAGTGATTTATTTAATTATTTGTGGGTGATTTGGTCATATTTAACAAGGAATATCATCTAAATAAGGTTTAAATGATTATTCCTAGAAAATAATAAGATAAATAAAGGTTTATCTAATTAATTTCTTTGATTTTAGGTTAAACATGACTGGGAATAATAATTAAACTATGGTTTAATTAATTATTCCATGAGGAAAATCAAACAAATATGGGTTTGTTTAATATTTCCTTTTGGGGTTTCCTGTTTTAACATAGTGAAAGCAGTTTTACTTAGGGTAAAACTGGTCTTACATGGTGTACTTGGGTCCATCTAATGATAATAAGTTAGATGACCAAAAAATGGTGTAACAATGAGAAACACAATCTCCTCAAACTTTACTCCAATCAACAACTCATCACTCAAGTCACTGCATAAACATAATGGTTGAAATATGCTTCAACTATCTATTGCTGCAATCTGCAAATTGCATTAGAAATTCTGCACTATACAACACATGGAGCTTGCAATCTCTTCTCCAATCTCTCACTCACTCCATACACTAGTGTAATCAACCATACTAACAATGAGCTATCTCCAATATAAAGATGAACTCAAGCGCTTAACTCAATAATTACTCAGAACTACTGAGCTCAACAATCTTGTTCACATGCTTGAATGGATCTAGATTCAGCTCATTGACTCAATCAACCACTAACTCCATTAGCCTTTTTGATACTTTCAACTTTAATCAACTTCTGGAGGTCCCACAAACTTTTCCAACCATAAACCGAATTTTTTTTATCAAGGATGTCGCCACACGCCAAAAATTAGCTCAACAACGTGAGGAATGAAAATATTTTCTCATCAAAACCCATAGTCATGCCCTTAACACTATCATCCATGCGACTATAGCCTCTTGGAGCCATAATCGCTCCCTTAAGCCTACCTCCATGTGACTTTGACTTTCCAGCCACTCCCTCGACTCCACATGCATGCAAATGGGGCTAAAAATAAAGCAAAACAAAAGTCCTTCGGTCCTGAACCTCTGCCACCTACTGGAACATCTTCCTTTACTCCTGTACACTCCTCCAAGCCTCTGCAACATGTCTGTAATTGAAGAAGTAAGCTAAGAACAAGTCTATGACATGATAGACCTATTCTACCAACATTAGGACCAAGACCAAAACCTCCAGCTCCTCAAGCAACAACCTCAACATATCTAACACTTGCAACAATATCTCCATCACATCTATAGCAGCATATCCATCTCTTGTAGCAACAACCTCAAGTCATCTAACTTCCTCCATCACTGATAGAGGCATCTCCAAATCAAGAAACATACAACTGAACACATGAAGCAACATATTAAATTTATCCAAGACACGTAGAGACATGTGCAACATTTGGAGCAAAAATCCATCCACCTGCAGTAGTGGCATCTCCAAGAAACACATCATGAGTAGCTCTCCAACCTCCTACAACAACAAAATCTCCAACCAAAACATCATGTCTCGAATCCATCTCCTCAAAAACCACTAGGTATATTCATAATATGTTGCATCAATTCCAAATAACATGACCATTACCAATCACAAGCATTGATCACTAATGCATATGATCAGCAACACCAATATCTTGTTGACATCAATGCCAACACTACAATTCCAACATCACCTAGCATCTAATTTGAGCAGTAAATATAGTTTTGATGAAATTAATACATCTAAAGGAATGAAGGGTTAGGACTTATTACCCAACACATTTTCTTCATTCAATAAGATAAGAGTTCGGTACAAAAAAGCTATCATTAAAGGATAAAATAAACTTATTTTCCATTCATGACCTCCCACACTTTTGAAATAATTTTAGCAGTAGATGTCCCTTTAACTTTATTTTGGATTGGTGTAATCACAAGAATCATAAGATTTAGATAGCTCTGTGAATTTTTTCCTACAAGAATTCTAGAATATGTACAATTTATCAAAATAATCATCTAGACTTCCTTCCTTCTAAGGCCTACAAAACCCATTCAACACACAATCCCTATTCAGCCATATCATATTCAAACGACCATATTTCCCAAATATTTATGTACAAGAGAAGTCCTAGTTAACTCAATGGAAGCTTTTGCCTCCATCATTAATATACTATAGAAAAAATTGAGGTATTTTCAATCATTTGATATGCTCTAGTAGAGGCATCTAATAGGAGGAATTATACACATAGGTGATCACTGCCATATTTGTGCTTATCTAAAATTTTGTAGCTAAATCCATGGGTTTTGTTAAGAATTTCTCAATCCCTTTTTCCATTTGTGTACATCAACAAACTAAATATTTTTAGGAAAAGCCTTGAAAGGAAAAAGGATACTGAGGAACTTGAAAATTTGGCTAATTTGAACTCATGCCCATCCTTAATATGCATAGAATTACATTTTATCCCATTAAATTCTAGATCTTGATGCATCATGAATAGTTGGAGGAAATCCATGATGTTTAATATTAAAACCTAGTATTCAAGGATATCAATGAATGGGACAGTAAAAAAGTGTCCATTAACCAACTACTTATCTCCTTGCTTAGGATGTGGAATGCCTTTGATTAGACTATGGGAAATTGTGTCCTAAATGAGATAAGCCATGAGCCTTTCTCTATAATGATTCCATACTTACCTTCCTTGGCCATTGAGGCACTCCAAAAAAAACCAAAAGAAAAATAAATCTTCATTTAAAAATTAAATGTGGCATGCCCAATAATCTGAATAAGTTGCAATTAACATCATTTCATAAATTTTATAGGAAATCACAATTTTGAGGTGGAATAACATTGTCTATAGCATAATTTCTTATTATATCTTTGAATTGCATCCTCATGATTCTTAGGGTTAAATTGATTGCACCATTACTCAATATCTTCTCATGCACAAGGCTAGAGGAGGGGGCCCTTTCCCATCCTTTCACAATATCACTTCTAGAAATAGTAACATTTGGACCTAGAGGGCCTAAGTAACTGTCTAATGACACATCAAATTAAGGAACAAAGAATCATGGCTCATTTGCAGATTCTGTGACTAGAGCTTCCTGGGAGGCCCACAAATGAAGCCAATTCCTACCCAAGGCAGCCAAAGACACTAAATTTGAGATCAAATCCATAAATAGAGAACAATACATTCAATTTATGTAAGATCACACCATCATTGAAAATTTCTTGGGATTCTGGGTAATGGAGAAGGCTCACATTACTTGGATCCAAAATAAATGGAAACCCAAGGGTCACATAGGCTTGGAGCTAGGAGCTAAAGGATTCTTCACCGTAATATTTGCTAATGTAGAGAACAGAAGTAGGTTATTTAATTCGGGACCATACATATTTTAATTCAATAAGGTTGTATCTTAGGTTTTGGAGTTAGTTAGACAAATATATTTATCCATAACAAGGAAAATTTCACAGTTGGCCTGGTCTAGATTGACCTCTACTACCTCTTGAAGGAATTTTGGGAATAATAAACCCTCAAGTGCATTGGAAACACATTAGGGCATTATGTGAAAGCCTATGAGGTCACAAAAAGTGGGTGTTACACCTCATACGCCCACATATGTGTATACATGGACATCTCTCAACCCCTTGTCACGTTCATTGATATATATTACAGGGATGAGCTTTGGCAACAACTGCTAAATTATGAGTACACACTTTTTTTTTTGCAAGTACTGCCATGAATATGGGAATTTATTAAGCACTACCCTTTAACACAAATAGAAACACATTAAGGCTAGGATACTCCTGAATTATCAAATATTTCATTGTGGTCAATCCACAATGAAATCATACATGAGATAAGGAAACTAAACAAGTGAATCAAGGTATTCATACTCAAAATATCTTTGAAATCCTAGTAGGGACATCAATCGAAGACTCTCAATGGAAAATCCAATAATATCTTTCTACAACTAGAAACAAAAGACACAAATAGGGTCCCTTAATACCTTCACAATCTTTTATCTCCTTAGAGCAGTGTATAGCTTCACCACTCAAGAATAATGAGGTCATTATGACTAAAGTTCTATCGTAGGATAACTTGGAAGGATTAGAAGAAATGAAGTTGGATTCTATAGATCTTCATGCAATGGTTATGGTTGGAAGAGAAATGACCCTACGACCATCTCGAAACACCAAGTCTAAATCCTCACACTAGCATTAATCAAAGGTAATACCAAGCTAACTTCATATTTTGCAGCATCAAACTCCACTCCATCCAAATTTGGTCTTAACCTAAAAAATATTAAAGAACCACCTAAACCAATCAAGGAAGATATGAATCTAGGTTCTTACAACAATAAGAAGCTCCACTAGGAGCTAGGAGAAATTTTGGAAAACTCAAGAAAAATAACTATGATGATAGAGGCATTTTCCTCACCCTCTCCCTCTACCCACTGAAAATTATCTCTTGGAATATGCAAGGCCTCAACTGCAAAGGAAAATAGTATTCTCAAGATAAAAATACATCACGAGAAAACTTATATCATTATGATCCAATAAAAAAAATGCTCTAGTGAAAGGGTCTCAACCATACTATCCATGTGTTGGAAGGGAGCCCAAAGCATAGTTATCAATGCAAATGGTCAAGCAAGGGGGCTAGCCATTTGTTGGAACTTGGAAGAAGTAGACCTCATAGATTGCTTGGCCACCCTAAGAATCCTAACAACTAAGTTTAGACCTATAGGATCAAATGAGGAGGGCTATGTATCCAACATTTACAAACTCCATATTCCAAGGGAAAAACAACGATTTATTCAAATGTTAATGGGCCTCCACTTTTTTGTTTGATGGGATCCCATGGATCTCCAAATGATACCTCAACCTAATCAAGTCCCTGAAAGGGAAAAAGGAGGTCGACAATGACTATATCAAGACATGTAAACATTCAAAGAAACCATGCAGACATTAAAACTAGTGGACTTGGGGAAAATCAACAACACATTCACCCAGAACAACAGAAACAAAGGCACACACACTACAAGGAAAATACCTTCTAGTGATGGTTATAATGAAGGTTTTAGTGTTATAAAATTGGAAAATTTGTCAAAAAAAATCCCCTGAAACATTCTTTTGTGATAGCTAATGTTAGAGATTATAATGAACTTCAACACAGCTAAAAAAATCTAGGTGACCGGGGATTTTAGCAGATGTTTTCTTTTGTGGTGCACTTCTTGGAACCAATAGCACCAATGCACTACATATATAAAAGCATTAGGATGCATACATAACTAAAAGAACCGAGGCATTGAATGCAAAGAACACCAGTGCCTGAAATGTATACTATCCCGATGCTTATATATCAAAAAATGCCTCGGGCCATTTTTTTAAGGAACGAAACTGGGGCATGCAAAAAAATGTTGCAGTTCGGTGTTTTTGTTTAAAATCACAGCGCTAATGTGTATTGTTTATATAAACACATCGGTGCATTGGAGATATAAAAGGACCGGTTTTGTTAATTTTAATAATTAATGCATAGAGGTTGGAAATAATATTTTGTAGGACTAGGGCGTTAGTTATATGAAAACACTGGTGTGTTAAGAATTAAAATGCATCGAGGCATTAATTGCAAACAACGCCAATGATTGAAGAAATAAATGCCCCAGTGTTGTCGTTTTTCGAAAAGGCACTAGTCATGAAAAAAAGATGTCGTCACAGTACTTTTATATAACATAACACACTTGTGCATTTTTGTGTTTTGGACGCACCAATTTTTTGTATGAGATTTTCTCTTTTTTAGAAACATCGACCTATGAAAGTGCAATTATTGTAATTTTTAAAATTTGTTATTCATCGAAAAATCATCATACATATTATAACATTATTCATATGAATTGAAATTTGATTAGTGCATTTGTATATGATGTTTGGACTAATTTGTTATATTATCTGATTTCACATCTCTTCATTATAATATTTATTCATCCATATATTTAATTAGTGGTATAAAATTTCACAACGACATTGGATAACACAATAGAATAAATTAAAATGTATTATATATAGAATAAATTAAAATATATTTTATTATATATCAATAAGTGGCTCTTTGTCATAAAAAATGGGATTGTTATTGGTAACCCCTTGTCTTTCAATTGGGACATTATGTTCATAACATTAAACAAAATGTCTGATTTTCACAGACAATTATTTCAAAAATTACAACGGGGTGCATTGATATCCAAATAGATCATCATTCTTCATTGGAACTTATGTCAGTGTTCGAGCTACTTCCATGACTTGGGTTATTTGGAGGAATGTTTTTTTTTATTGCATCGATTTTTTTTGTCTTCTTGATCTTGTTCCATCTGCAAACATAAAAATAAAGTGTAATGAGTGTATCTACATTGGTGAGAATAATGAAATTTGAAATAAGTAATATACATCAATGTAAATTGAATATAAATGTACCATAACAAGAAGAAACTCATAAACTGTGCACATGGTTTCCGAACGAAGTCTCATGCCTTGTTGCAACAAGTCTTCTATTAGCATAGTTCCATACTTTGCCTCATGCATGTTTTAAACCCCCTTACAAATCATAGATTTAACATAAAACATTTTTTTGTTCTATTAATCATAAACTTAGAGACGTAAAACAACATGGATACTTACAAATTCCACAATTAATTTTTGGTATACCAACATATATTCACAACCCATAATTAGCCCAATTTCAATCAATTCATTCAATGGCTATTATTTGTATGTTAGCACCTATTTGAAGACATTCAAGGATGGTTATTGTAAAACAACTTAAAATATACAAAAATGAAACCTTGAGTTGTTATAAGGAAATATTAACAATTACTCACAAACTTTGATTTCAATCATTTTCTTCCTTGTCGTCCTATTTTATGTGTTGAATTAGTTCCATTTTATTTTATTTTCTGCAAGAAAATCCTTTAAAATTAATATTTAATGCTAAATTGTTTTTTATATGTACAAATTCAATCATGATTACATACATTTGAAGCATGTTGTTATTGAGATTTCCCCTCCTGTAATGAAATTATGTCCATTTGTACACGTTTTTGGACATTCCTACTAGCATGTTTCATGTATCAACTCGTTGATCATTTGGGATTTTCATAATCTTCCTAAAAAAAGTAATAAACTATTTTTATATTGATATATGAAAATTAAATATATAAAAATTGATATTAATAAATGAATGTTTTGTAGTAATATATACATATAATTATAGAAAATCATTTTAATTAGGAATTTTACCTTTTGAATGATTTTTTTTGTTGTTGTATGTTTTTTCTATTGCAAGTACGATATGTCTCATTGACCATTGCTCTGGAAACACTTCCTACAGTTTAGATATAATTTGGTTTTTGGAATAGTTAGATTATTTTTGTATTGTAAGTGGAAAGTACATCTATACATTCGTTCCACTAGATCCCTCATAGTTTTGTAAACACTTTCCCCCTTTCATTAACCTCCAACACCACTCCAAATGAGCTAAGGACTAATTCATCGTCATTTACATGTTCTGTAATTTTTCTTTTCTTAGAAGGACATTGATCTTTTCCTTCATTGTTTCCCCATGTAGAACATTAAACATATATGAATTAATAGATTGTTTGAAACATGTTATTTAATATTCTTAAAGTATATCATTAATGTAAATTCAAGAAAAAGAAAACTCATCTTCAATAGTATTTTTTCATTCACCTGATTTTTCCTTCTATAATTTTTTTAACAGGATTTTACGCTCTTATGCACTTAGATTATAAATAATCTTATCAATCTTCTTCATTTTGTGGCTCTGCATGACACACACTAACCAATACATATTAGTTAAACTTATATATAGTTCAAACATATTAATTTTTATTGTTTGAAGATTTATTTGGTGGGTATCTTGCGTAAGTTGAAGGTTGGGAATTAATTCCACAATAACTATTTTTGTGTATTGTTATATACTCGAAACATCAACACATTAATTTTGTCAAGAATTTACAAAGAACTTGCCTTTTTTTTTTTCGATGTGTTATCATTGTATCGATCAATATTTTTGTTATTTGCCACCTTCTCAGGCATTTTTTATCAAAACAATATGTACCATTCAATACAGAAGCCATTAAATAAATTTATACATAAATCAAATCATTTTTAGCCAAAAAGAGCTCTAGTAACCGGTGTGTTTATTTGAATAAATGCATTGGTGTGGTTATTCCATTAAACACATTGGGCATTTAATTCTTCGATACAATCAACGAAAATTAAATTTTTAGAATAATTTTGAAATTATGACAACGCGATTTGTAATGATAAAGACATCATAATGACTTAATAGTGTTATTTAATGTGTTATATTACACTAAGAGCAACGATGAACAGTCAAGACAGGACCAACAATGTTATAATATATGAGTGTGTTGTATTACACAGGGTGCACTGCAGAACATATATCCATTAAAAAAAAAAGGACAGGGCCGATAAGGTTTGAATCTAATTCAGTAATTGATCCCCCTACTTTACATGTCAGAGACCCTATATATAGTAAGTTCACAAACCCATTAAATCTAAAATGCCTAAAATAAAAAAACCTTAGTTGTGAAGTGTTAGAGGGAGTTAAACCCTCAAGTGAAATTTTGTAGTCACATAAGTAAGAAGAAGCAAGGGTTTAAGGTAAGTATTGAATGTTTTTCTTTCTTTTTTTCTTTTTTTTTCTCTGAATTTTAATTAAATTTAAATAGGAATAGAAATAATAAAGAAAATTACTAGTAAAATCGATAGTAATATTTTTATTATACTATTTTCTTTTTATTTTTGTTTTTTTTTGGAATTGTGAATATTTCTAACAAAAATTGTAAAAAAAAATAACAGTAAAATTAAATTTTTTTGTTATCCAAGTTTTTGAGTGAATCACCACACATTTCAAATTTGTATCTTTCTGCAGTTCCAAAATATTTTCCTACTCCATAGTGCTCCCAGTATGTCTCTCTTGCAAATGATCTCTCTTTTAATTAAACCCTAACAGAATTTGTAAAAAAAAATATTAGTAAAATAAGCAATAAAATTTAAAATTTTTACTATGTAGAGTTTTGAGTGAATCACCATACCTCTTAGCTTCTGATATTCTGAATAGTTTTACTGCTCCAGAGTATTTTGTTGTTTCACAGTGCTTCTGGTATGTCTCTCTTGCAAATCACTCCCTTGAAATTTTGGGGAAGATAATGAAATAGTGAATAGATTTTTACTATTTAAAAGACTTTATGACATTATATTTCAAAAAATCAATTGCAACGCACTTTTGAATTTAAAAAGAAGATTTTTTTTTTTATTTTTTTTTTTCACTGTTTCTGAACATCAGTGCATTCAATAGTAAATAGCACTGGTGCGTTTATAAGAAAAGTGCACCAAAATTGTCGGGGCACCAAATTTTTTCAACACACTGACATGATAATTTTTTTTTTTTGAAATCCTGAAACTGTGTGATTAATATTTTAACGCAAGGGTGCGGTTTGTATTTAAATGCATTTGTGCTATGATTGTTGTAAGAGCACCGAGATTGTAGAATTCATTTTTATTTTCTAAATTTCGGAAATGGGTGCATATCGACGATGTTTTTATTTAAATGCATCGCCACATTTTTGTACAAGAGCACGGATATGATAACCTATTTTATATTTTTTCAGAATTCCGGAAACCGGTGCGAGTATTATTTGAACTCCCCAGTGCTATTATGATTTAAACACATCAGTGTGATTTGTTCTAATAAGTGCATCGGTAGGGTTTAAAAGCTATCTAAAAGTTTATTTTCACATAAAATGGCATATTAATCTCAAATTATCCTTTAGGACGCATCCACATGAAATACGATAGTTCATAGCATGCATTTTCCGCTTAAATTCATCTTATTCTTGAAAAATGGCTTGAAAACAATATTGAAATTCAAATTGTGGTTATATGTTTCTCAAAATTAATTTTAGATATGCACACGAATTTTTATTTCTAAATTTTATCAAATGCAAGGACAAAATCTCAATAATATCAAATATACAATTCTTCAATTCCATCTCGTTCCATATTGCTAATCAAATTCCTTAGTGGAGTTTTCCCTTTCCATCCCCAGTAAGTTCATATTTTATTTATATTTTGATTATCTTATTGAATTTATTTATTTTTAATCAATGTAAATTTGAATAAAAATGTATCTAAATTCGTAAGATCCTAATTCAAAATCAAGTTCAGATGAAAAAAATATTCCTCAATTTCAAAAACTTCAGAAGCTCTTATCAGGAGAAGTATATCGCAAGCAGTTGGTAGATGAAAATGGATATCCTCTTCACCCTACCAACTAGAACATGGCATATTCCAATCGCAATTCTAGATCAACAATGGTAATATTTTTTTGGTATAACGTAATTTCAAAAACCAATTGATTTAAGTGCTTACTAATATCATTGATATTGTATTAATGATGTTCAATATTTTTTGAAATTAGGATTCTAGTGATGATGAGCGACCCACCTACCATATTTCGGTGCAACCCACTACAACATCAACTCGAGAGAAGATTGCATTAAGAGCAAGAATCAAAGAGGAAGCATACAAATAATGGTTGAATCAACCACCTATTCAATTCCCACTATGTCAAAATTCTCCAGTTAGGAATGAATACAACAATAGTAGTTATTCATCACAAGTTGGCAACGGAGGAAATCAAATATAGGTTAGTATGGATGATTACTTATGGGATAAGACTGCCATGGAGGAAAGGTTGTTATATGCATTTCAGAATGATGAGTTAGGGGATGATTCTCATATTACTGATACCTTATTCAAAATCCTGATATTTTCTTCCACCACCCCTCTCTTTTGACCTGACGGCAAGTCAAAGTATACCTAGCTCAGGACAACGATGTTGTTGTACAACTTGAAAGAAAATTTTGGCATGTCGAATGTGTTTTTCTCAGAAATATTGAGGTAATTCACCTGCATGATCGATCAAGTCCCTTATATTTTGAGAAATATTGTCACATAATCAACATTAAAAATGGTCGATTTTACAAACGTTAAATATTGAAATTGTACAATTATATTCCCCAAAAACTACAGGTTATTCAAAGATAAGGTTATTCAAAGTGATAATGTCTTGTCGGGTGACTACAAAGAGGAAAAGAATTTGTTGAAAATGTTGGGTTTTGAGTACATATCATATCATGCATGTCTGAATGATTGTATTCTATATAAAGGAGAATATGTAGACAAAGAGATATGTCTGAAATGTGGTCATGAAAAGTATCGTAATTAAAAAAAAAGAGGGGTAAATCACATGGTACTCCTCATAATATATTGAGGCACATGATTATAATCCTAAGGATTCAAATTTTCTTTCGTTGCAAATAATTAGCTATGTTGCAGGGATCGCATGCCTCACACATAACTGAGTCACGAGTTATAAAAATCCCAACAGATTCAATAGCCATGAAGCATATAGAGAATACGTAGCATGAAAAATCCAAGGATGAAGTATGAATTCTACGAATCAACGTAGCCATGGATGACGTCAACCAATATCCCCTCCAAAACACCAACTATTTGGTTTTGCCTCTAGTAGCGATCCATAAAAATATCCCCCCATGGTTTTTGTTAGGTCCTTATATTACTAGTTTAGTCCCTTATTGTTGTTAGTGTAACCCCCTTATTGTTATTGTTGTACCCCTGTAACCCCCATATTGTTATTATTGTGTCCTTACAATATTATTGTTAGGTCGGCTAGGATTACATTATGGTCCCACTAGGATTACATTGTGGCCCCATGGACTCCTATATATAGAGAGGAGGTTTTGTCATTTGTATCATCCAAGAATTATTCATTTATGTAATGTATTGGAGGTTTCCCCCTCGAAGTGGCTTATTTCTAAGGCGTTGATCTCTCTTTTCTTCTATTTTTGGAGTTGGTTTCATAACATTTGGTATCAGAGCTTTGGGATTCTAGGTTTTCACTGCTCTAAACAGGTCATCGTGGAATTTTCGCTATAATTTTTTTTTCTACAAAAATTCAAAAGCTAAAATTTTAAGAGTGCAAAGCCAAAATCTTGAGGAACATCTTCGCAAAATTTCAGAGCTTGGTTTGCAATATTTTCAGAGATATGATCTGTTGAAGTTAGGGCTTTTGCAGGCTCCCAAATTTAACCTAAACAGGTCATCACGGAATTTTCACTATAATTTTTTTTCTACGAGGGTTCAGATGTTGAAATTGTTACAGAGCGAAGCTAAAATCTTGAGGAACCTCCTGTAAAAATTTCAAATCTTGGCTCACAATATTTTGGGAGATATGATCTGTGGAAGTGAGGATTGTTTCAGGCTCCCGAATTTCATCTCAAAGAGGTAACCGTGAGAAAAACATCATAACTCTCTCTCTGAGCATTAGATTTTGATTCTGTAAAAAGTAGTCACAATTACACAGACTATAGTTTTATTTATATCAATTTCAGAGCCGAAGGATGAAACAATGACACGTGGAAATTCGTACAAGTTCACTCTACAGAACCAGTCCATAATCAGGTCATCGTAGGAGATTGGGCATAACTTTGCCTTCAAGAATCCAAATCCGGTTAGACCTATGGCATTCGAAAGAAGATTCAGAGGGCTACTTCAAGGCCAAATTTTAGATATTTAAGATCCAAAATCACAAAGATAATTCAGTTTCAATATTGATCTCCTCAAAAGGTGAAAGGTGTGTATTTGTTTTCTTCAAATTGCATAAGTATTGTTTGAAAAATCATTTTTAAGTGATTCCAAAGGCCTATTGAGCATAGATATTAGTATTGGGTTCTAAAATTCCTCCTGAAATGAATTCAACACCCATTAAGCCCTCATAATACTCTACTATGACTCATGAAGATGAAGAATTGCAACATGATTTATCAAAATTACAAGAGCAAGTGCACCAAAATTCGCTCTCGCAAAGAGAAAAAATAAATGAAATGGATGTTTTCAAGAAAAGTGTGGAAGCTAAGATGGATGGTTTGAAGAAAGGCATGGAAGCTATGATGGATGATTTGAAGAATGGTATGGAAGAAAAAAAGGAAGGTTTGTAGGAATACATGGAAGGTTTGTCAAAGTTGATACAAGAAATGATTCCTAATGGTGAAAAGATAGTAGAGGAAACTCATGATGAGAAAAAAATAAATTTTAATTGTGATTTCATAAACTCTAATGTTGGATTAAAGAACCACCATATTCCAAAGATGGATATGAGGAAGTTTGATGGAAATGATCCCGTAACATGGATACTACAGATGGAGCAATATTTTGATCTCAATAATGTGCAAAACACACAGAATGTACACATTGCAACTTTACATTTAGAAAAAAATACATTTGTATGGTATCAATGGCTTTGCTCCCATAAAAAAAATTCACTTGGTCAATTTTTATGGAGGAAATGATAACACATTATGAGGATACAAAGAGCAACACCTTCTTTAGCCAATTGATAAATTTCAAACAAAAGGGTTCAGTGGCGGAGCACATTGAGGACTTCCAAAAATTGAATATAAGGGTAACTGATATTCCAGAGGAACACAGAATTTATGTCTTCATAGGGACTTTAAAGGATAACATCCAACATGAAGTTCGTGTTTGGGAACCAGATTCATTAGAGAAGGCATTCAGGTTGGCAAGAAAAATTGAATGTAAAATTATGGCGACAAGGAAGCCTACCATTCACATCTATAAAGATGGAAGTGTTGCTACTCCTAGACTTCCATAACCTACAAGGTTGACACCACAAAAATTGGAAGAAAAAAGAGCAAAATGGCTTCGCTACAATTGTGATAGAAAATACACTAAAGGTCATAAGTGTGCTGAGAAGAAATTACTTTACATAGATTGTGAAGAGGAGGAAGAAAATGAAAAAGAAACTTCAAAAGAAGAGGATATACACCAGGAAGCAACTCTAGAAGAAGAATAAATGAGTCCGATCATATCATGTAATGCATTGGCCGGAATTACCACTCCTCAAACTCCCAAGATAGAAGGACATATCAAGAAGAAAAAGGTAATAGTGTTGATTGATTTGGGTCATACCCATAATTTTATTCATTGTAAGGTAGCCAAGGTGAATTGTTTCCTATACTCAACACCCGAGGAATGTCAAGTGATGGTTGCAAATTAAAGAACTATAAATTGCTCTCCGGGAAAATTTCATAATATCAAGCTAGCCATGGGGGAATATGTATTGAATAGTCCAATGCTTTCCATCCCAATGGGAGGTGTTGATGTTGTACTAGGAGTACAATGGTTACAATCTTTGGAGACGGTAGCTATTAATTTTCAAGAACTTTTCCTGAAATTTTTTTTAGAAGGAAAGGAAATTGAATTATTGGGTATCGCAGGGAAGCCAAGAAATATAATAAGCTATAATGTCATGCAAAAGCTTTTGAAGAAAGAACAACGGGGCGTAATTGCACAATTATGCTCACTAGAAGTTCCAACATCAAAATCATCTATTTCTCAAGATCTCCAAAAAGTCTTGGACAATCATTCCAAGGTGTTTGATACTCCCAAAGGACTCCCACCTATTTGTGATCATGATCATGCTATTCATTTGATTCCAGGAAGTGTTCCTCCAAACATCCGGCCTTATAGATATCCTTATGTCCAAAAGAGTGAAATTGAAGGTATGATTGCAGAAATGTTAGAGGCTGGTATAATTTAACCTAGTCAATGTTCTTTCTCTGCTCCAGTAGTATTGGTGCACAAGAAGGATGGATCATGGAGAATGTGTCTGAATTATAGGGAGCTCAATAAGCTCAGTATTAAAGATAGATTTCCCATTCCTGTGATTGATGAATTATTGGATGAATTAGATGGAGCAATTTATTTTACCAAGTTGGATCTTCGTTCAGGATATCATGAAATTAGAATGAAGACTGAAGATATTCTAAAAACAACATTTCGAACTCATGAGGGTCATTATGAATTTTTGGTCATGCCTTTTGGCCTTACCGATGCACCTTCTACATTTCAAGGGTTGATGAATTCCATTTTCACGCCCTTCCTTAGAAAATTTGTGCTAGTATTTTTTGATGATATACTAATCTACAGCAGGTCTTGGAAGGATCATGTTCAACATCTTGACAGGGTGCTCAAACTATTGGAGGAGAATCAGTTATATGAAAAAACATCCAAATTTTTCTTTGGAGTACAAGAGGTGGAATATCTGGGTCATATTGTATCTCTGAGGGTGTTAGGTAGACCCTAACAAAATTAAAGCCATTAAGGAATGGAAATTCCCACAACCCTAAAGCATTTGTGAATTTGTGCGGATTTCTCACAGACAGGTGGGTATTATCGCAAGTTTGTTAAGAATTATGGGAGAATAAAGCGGCACCTCTAACAAAATTATTGAAGAAAGATGCATTTTCATGGACTCCTGACGCAACTAAGGCCTTTGAACATCTTAAAGAGGAAATGTTCCTAGCACTGGTCCTAGCTACGCCAAACTTCACAACAACCTTTATTGTGGAATGTGATGCCTCAAGAAATGGAATTGGTGTTGTTTTAATGCAAGAAGGAAGACCCATTGCTTTTGAAAGTCGTCCAATCAAAGGAAAGTATTTACAGAAAGCTATTTATGAGAAAGAAATGTTGGCAATACTACATGCACTAAAGAAATGGCGACCTTACCTAATGGGAAGACACTTCAAGGTAAAAACTAATCATGATAGTCTTAAACACTTTTTGGAACAAAGACTATCTTCATAAGAGCAGCAAAAATGGGTCACAAAGATATTGGGTTATGACTTTGAAATCATCTACAAAAAAGGGAAGCTAAATGTTGTTGCAGATGCACTCTCAAGAAAGGATGAAGAGGTGGAAGCATTGCTTTGTGCCATTTATATTATCCAACCATATTGGATAACTGAAGCAAGGGATGAATGGAAGAAGGACGAAGAAGTTTGGACACTCGTTCAAAAGTTGCAGCAAGATCCTGGTAAATCTGATACATTTAGTTGGAAAAATGATTCCTTATGGTACAACGATTTCTTATATATTTGCAAGAATTCCCAACTAAAAAAAAATATTCTTTTGGAATTGCACACTTCTCCTTTAGGAGGACACTCGGGATTTTTAAAAACTTACCACAGGGTGAAGAAAGAATTTGTTTGGGATGGCCTTAAATCTGATATTCAAAAGTTTGTGGTGGAATGTTTGGTTTGCCAGAAAAATAAATTTGAGACAAGTAAGACCCCAGGTCTTCTACAACCTTTATCCATTCCAAGTCAACGTTGGGAGGAGATTTCAAATGATTTTATCACAGGTTTACCTAAGTCCAAAGGAAGGAGTGTCACCATGGTGGTAGTTGATAGAATTACCAAGTATGCACACTTTTGTGCATTATCTCATCCATTTAAAGAAAGTATAGTTGCTACTGCATTTATGGAAACAATTCAAAAGCTGCATGGAAACCCGAAGATTATTGTAGGTGATATAGATCCCATTTTTACAAGAAATTTTTGGACGGAATTATTTTGTTGTTTGCGTACTCAACTAGCTCATAGCTCATCTTATCATCCTCAATCTGATGGTCAAACAAATATAGTGAATAAATGAAAGGGATTCTTGTTGCATTTTCAACACTACCTCTCAACAAGAAAGGGATTCACATCTACTCCGATCCAACACATTGGAATGTACTGCATGAAAAAATTCTCTCTATTGTTGTTGCTACTACAACATCTTCAACTAAGAAGCATACATAAAAATAAATAATAAATAATCATTGCATCAATCTGCAACTGTCTATTGGGAAAATTTTGATGTTGCTAACTCTGCTACTGAGCCACTTGCTCTACTATCAACACTTCTCTGCACTCCTCATTATCTGACTGACATTTTTCCTCCTGCTACTGAATACTATGGGCCCCCATAGCAAGCTAATGATCCATGAGATAAAAACACCTCAATGGACCCTACCCAATTTTTTTCACTCCTGAGACTATTTCTTCACATCGCCCCACCTCATACCTGGAAGTATGGCTACATGTACTTCCTCTGCCCACTTAGGTCTAACTATCCTCCTACTGGAGGTCTCTGACCAATCCTCTTCATGATCATCCTCCTATTCATCCCAAATTCCAACTCGCTGAGGCTTCCTATTGAGAGCTAAATCATGCTCCCTCTCAACCACAACATCTCTAATCCCTGCCTTGCACCTAAAGGATGTGCATGCATCTTCCTCTAATGTGTAGAGGCTCTTAATCTTGACACCAAATTTCTTGATTTGACATGAAGCAATATGCTTGAGGTAGGTTTTCCCATCTCTGAAGACTACCTCATACCCTTTGTCTTCAATCCTCAATTTCTTCATCAGTTCAAGTTTCTTGGATTCATTTCTATTACCGAACAGGTCATTGAGATTCTTCCACATAGCAAAGGGAGTCTCTTTTCCATGTAGTTTCAAGGCTATGTGGTCTCTCACACCCTCTAGGATGATCCTCCTAGCTCTTTCTACACTCTTCTTCCACTCTACTAGATCTCTAGCATAATATGTTGGAGGATTCAGGATATCATGATCTATGAATTCCTTCAACTCATTATCTTCCAACACTACCTCCATCCTATCCTTCCAAGAAATGTAATTCGAGCTACCCTCAAGGGCATACTCGAGTCTCAGGCCATAAAATGATATCCTACTAGCTCTGAAGAATGATACTACAAATTCGATTCACTTGCAAGGACAAATTTGAATTCTTCTCTTCTATTGTGATTTCAACTCTGATACCATGTAGAAAGTCCTTGTAGATTCAAATTGCTAATTGTAATTTTCTAAAACAATAGACTTGAATCTACTCTACCATGTGCGGAAACCAATTTAAACGATCATGAAATCATGAAGCATATAAGAGAAAGAATTCAATCAACACATAACACAATTATTTCCTAGGGAAAGCCACAACTAAAAACCCCACTATCTGTATATTGCATTATTCAGAAAATATGAGAAGATTACAATGCTTTTCTCAAGCCTGAGCAACCTCTGCACTATCTCTATCTCTCTCACTGCTTCCTAGACAAGCCTTGACCAATACTTAACCAATTTTATGCTTTCCCAAGTTCCTGTTTCCTTGCGTTATTCAATGAGGAATTAGGCCCCTATTTAATAGGAATTTTCCTCCATTGGATTGCACAGTTCCATTAGAATTTTCCTCTGAATGCATGCACCATTTGTATAGCCCGGATAATTATACAAATGATAGTACACTACCCTTGATCTCCAATCTCAACTGGGTAACTCGTAGATCACACATGCATGCATTATTTATGGTTAATTTATCAATTAATTGGTAGATCACAAAGTACACACCCTACTACTTGACCTCCCACTAGTTCCTCCATCAGTTGGAACTAATTTAACTGACTTTAACTAAATTTTACTGAATTAACTAATTACAACTTAAAATAAACTCAACCTAGGCTCCTATAAAGTAGGAGACACTCTACATGACTCAAGTTAGGCCCTAAACTCGAATCAAATGAACCAAATAAGTCAAACTAACTTAGCTAACTTGTTCAAGTTGTCTTGTGATGTGGAATTACAATTTTCTTCTAATTTAATTCAAGGGAAAATTAAATTAAAAAATTCTTGTTGCATTTTCAACAATCAGTACCAATTCCTACATACAAGATCCTAATCACCTTTGACATGAAACTCCTTGTAAACCATAAGGAGAAAATAGTCAAAAAATATCTAAAGAGATGCAAATGCTTGAACAAATAGAACTTCATGATGAGGCCTATGGGTCGATTCACATAGCTAGAGATATTGCATTACACATTTGAGGTGCCTATTATAATAATTTACTTATTATTATTATTATTATTAAAATTCCATTTTAAATATTTTAAATTCATTATAGTTCTGATTCATGTATTATAATATATTTATAAAATATTATTTTTAGAAGATAGAATGAACACGTAAAGATATTTTTACTTTATCAATACTTACAAAAGATGTTGTTATTCTTTTTTCCATGTAACCATTCACTCCACCTTGAGTCCATAGGTAAGGGTAAGATATTATTCATTTCTCAAGGCCATACGACAACAAGGCTTGAAGTCATTACAACAATATAATCGATATGAACTCATCATGGCACTTGCCAAAATTGAACTTAGGCGGGGATCATAATAATCATTCCTCCCAACTACCCAAGATAAACCTAATCGATCACATTTTTGTGTATTTTGATCTCAAAACAAACAAACCAAAAATACTATTCCATAGGCATGTACTAATAAAAATCATTTGGTGCATAAAATAGAATGTGATCCATGTTCTTGAAGAGTATAAGACCCCTAAGTTGAACATTGCATTAAAGAATGCACAATGGTATAATCATAGTATCATTGCTCCATACCCAAGTAAATATACATGTCAATAGGAATTCTTGGTAAAAAACCAAGGCAATTCACATAGAGAGACACATGACGAGTAGATGAGAAAAATGAGTGGACCCAAGGAGCTCCACAGTTGTATTGCACTTGAGAGAAGAAATTAGGTCATCTTGGACATGTGAATGCACCAAGTAACTTTCCTAAGCATGGACTAAGTTGAGTTATGAACATTGGAGGATGGAATGAATCTACATGGATGTTTAGACCACACAAATAGAGGCATGAGGAGGATAAAGAGGCACACCATTGGTTGCAACAATTGAGTGGGTCACATGCTCAAGTATGTTGATGAGGTTGGTTCATGACCATTCAAGTGGGCAAGAAAAATGATTGTCCATGAGTTGGAAAATGGGCATGGTTTATGGAAAAATAAAGTTGGATTGGTTGAGCACATGAGGTGGCACTATGCAATGACATGAATTAGTGTAAGGAGAGCATGTGGTGCATGACATGCAAGTAAATTAAATGATTGGGTGAATGGTTGCCTAAATGAAGGTTAGGTGCAGAACATGGCACATGAAAAACTGACTAGCTACCAAATGGGCATGCATGTAGGTGAAGTGTGGACAGATGGGTTAGTTGGCACATTTTAATGATGGGAAAATCCAAGAAAATAATTTGATTGGAATCCCCAAATAGGAGCCACGTGACACACACACACACACACACACACACACACACACACACACACACACACACACACATATATATATCCATTCAAGTGAAAAGTAATGATATATAACACACATCACACATTTTACAAACACAAGTCACATGAGTCAAGCAAGGTGACGTAGTTGTAGCAAATGGGTTAAGGATCATAAGCATAGGAATTGAGATAGAGAACAAGGAAATAAGGGAAAGGGGAGTCACAAACTTGGTACTTCTAGTGGGCATACCACTTGGGAGGAAAAGGGTTGGATTCAAAGGGGTATGTGACAATATTGTGTGGGTTTGTAAGCCAAGAAGTGGCATGAATTTAAATTTGGGGAATTGCACAACTCAATGTTGTATCATTTTGTATGATATCTAAATATTTGCTAAATTCTTTGTAAAAGTGTGGGGGTTAGGCGATGTTTGGATTTCTAATTTAAAATATAGTTGTGCACATATTTCTTGTGTGGAATGTTTATATTGTGATTGATTCTTACTTAGAAGAATTATGAATATAATAAACACAAGTGTATAAGATAACATTTTTAGCATGATTGTGATTGAGTATGCATAGTATAGATTCATAGAGTCTTGAATCAACCAATATGGCAAGATGAATGAGCGATAGTGCCACATGATCCATAGTGACAAGTGACTTGAGAGTGTTGAGTCAAGTTTGGTACCCAAGAGACTATATGGGTGTGACAATTGGTATCAAAGCTAGGTTGAATGCAGAATGACGTGTGATGCCACTATTGTTTCCAGATAGGTGGTAAAAAATAACAGTTGCAAACAATTCCATTTCCATGACAAGTGGTGAAAATTTGACTATTGAGATGATCAAAGTGCATCGTTGAGTTTGTCATATATTCTCCGTGAATAAGGTTTCATATGGTTGTTGATAGATAGCCATGGCCATATTGGGACATGGTCATTGTGATATGGAGAGAGATCCAAAATCACTCAGGATGAAGTATAAGATGCATGTAATGGAAAATATGATGAATTAACTAGTTGAATCACTAGAGATGCATGGTAAAAAGATCACAAAAATTGAAATTTGAATGAAGAAGATGACTAAGGAATTTGAACATACCATGTAATAAGTGTAAGATGCCACAAATTCATTAACCACCTTCAAGAGAGAATATTTCACAATTCAAATGTTAATCATGGAGAGGGAGATGATGAATGTCATTCAAATGTTTAATGATCGGGAAGATACAATCACATTGTTAAAGAGAGTGATTGGAGAATGAATGAATAATGCTCCTACGTGAATCAAGACCATATAATTAGATCCATATCATGGCACTAAGAATGCTAAGGTACTTGGTAATTTATGTTGGGACTAGAGTAGTATTTGGATAAGATAAATGGGATTTTAGATGAGGAAAAGATAAATTTTGTTGCTATGTTTTTGGTAGAGAAATCAAGTTGTCATGATGAAAATAATTAGAGGACTTAGAAACTAGGCATATTGAAATTGCAGAGAGGATTATTTCTTGCGCAAAGATGAAAGATACATGACATACACAATTTGGATCAAGGAACCAAACATGGATTTCAAGGACCCAATTTTTGGATTTGAAGCACATAAGGAAGATCCAGAAATATATCGAGTTTTTTGGGCTCATGATTGAGATCAAAGAGTTGTTAGAGGAGGAAATGTTGCCCTACTTCATGAATAGTTTCCAGTCTTGGGCGTAGAGTGGGTTGCGACACCAAGACATGCAAGCCATTGTAGTAGCTATTGCTAAAACAGAATTGGACTATAGAGGTGACAATTAGTTTGATCCTAAGAATAGTGAATACAACTATGATGAAAAGGGAAAGAAGACTTAGGAAGAAATGAAAGGTGAAGGCATCCAAAGGTGGTGAAGAATACAAGTAGACAAATATCACAAAGGAGAAGAAAGTAGTCTCGTGTTTGATTTGTGTGAAAGAACATTATATGAAGAATAAACTATTGAATAAAAATATGATTTATTTGGAGAAACAGATGGAGAATCCAATGGTGGGAGTGTTACAAGTCTTGGATACATTAATGGAGGCACAATTGTCACCAAGTCAAGAATAAGAGGTGACACAACTTAGCTATTTTTAAGTAGAGTCTAATGGGAGATAGATTGTTGTGATGGTGGATAGTGGTGCAACTCATAACTTCATACAAGAGGATGTGACCAAGTAGCTTGGATTGATGCTTTATATGACACACACATCCTTTATGTTTGTTCACTTTGGAGAGTACATGGTGATTGATACAATGTAAGACATCCCCATCAAACTTGGAGCTTGGAAAGGGAGGACGAGTCTTTCCGTTATTCCATTAGATGACTATGATGTTGTGTTGGCTTAAAGTTCTTGTGAATAAATAAATCCATTCCACTTCCGCATTTAGACAATTTGGCCATACTTTTTTGGTCCAACCCCAATGTAAGTACACAAAAAGAGAGGGAGGATATGTTTGGGTGCATGCGTCACTTCCTTGAGCTTGATTAATGGAGGTTCCCATACATAGAGAAGGAAGGAAATACAATGACCTAATCCAATACATGAGGAGAGGATATGTGTATGTACCATATGTTTGGAAAGATAGAGGAAATATAAATGGATAAAGTGAAACTCTTGGAGATCGTTTATTACAATTTTTTAGGAGATATAGATGTCTTAGAGCAGAGACAAATGAAGGTTGAGGAGATGAAGAAGCCAAAACACCCTAAGGAGTGGATTGATGACTCACCCATGATCCAAGAGTGAGATTAGGAGACATTACATCCTTCATACATGCATGCCAAGTAGGATATTGGATCAATTGTAGAGACACTTGGAGACGATGAGTGGCCATACGATCAAGATTTGGAGCAACTTGTGGAGGAGGAAAACAATATAATTATATCCTTTATGAATGTATGTGATGTGGAAGTATGGAGAAACCTTATCTATTTCCATGATCAGATCTTGGATGGATATGGAGGAGGTAGCCTAAATACTACCTCACCTCACTATCACATTGATACATGATGCTTGATGTCATTGTGGGGGATGGTGAGTCTTATTGAGTGCCTTGAGAGGTACCATAACCAAATTGAGATCTTGGTGGTTGGAGGAGTTACATGGAGGAGCACTTGAGGTTTGAAATGCGTGAAATTACATAAGAATGTTCTTGTGAGCTTTAGTATGAAAATCAAACTAGCTACCAAATAAATATAGGCACAGGGGGATCCAACACATGGAGGAATGTAGTGGTAGTTCATACTAGAAGCATGGTAGAAGACCATGAAGCATCACTTCATTCATTAGTTTTCTAGTTAGTGGACTTGAAGGTTTGAGTTTTCTAGTTGGGAAGTTGCTAACGATGACAACGGGCTTGGAGTGGGGAGGCTATATGACCCCTGAGTAGGACACAACATGCATGGGTGCATGATGGTACAACTACAATATCATCAGTCCATACTTAGGTATTTGTATGCATGAATAGGTGTGCATTAATTAGAAACCAAGGTGATTTGGATGAAAAGACATGTGACAGGTGGACAAGCAGACCTAGGGAGCTCCATACTTAGATTACGCTTGATAGCGTTAAGCATGGAATTATTTAAGGGGGAATTTTCACCAATTTGTTATTTTTGGACATTTTCTAAAACAATATTTTCCCATTTGGTTAAAACTTTTCCTACATCTACATATATATGATTAAATTGAGAATATTTTCCCAAAATTTACCAGTTTAATAGTAAGTAATATGTTTTTTATTAAATATTCACCTACATTCTATACGTACGATTTTTCAAACCAAAATAGTCACCTAGAATACTATACATAGGCATAATATTTGAATCCTTAAAGAATACCATGGAGATAAGTAGGTCAAATTGGACATGTGGATGCACCAAGGAACTTTCTAAAGCATGGATCAAGTAAAATTAAACACATTGAAGGATGGCACAAACCAAATTGGATGCTTAGACCCCATGAACAAAGCAATTATGAGGAATGAGAAGTACACGATCAGTTGTGACAACCAGGTGGGTTGCAAGATCGAGTGTGTGGATGAGGTTGGTGCATGATTGTCTAAGTGAGCGAGCCAAACACTTTCCAATGAGTTGCCCAATGAGTGTGGAATATGGCAAAAGAAAGCTAGATAGGTCAAGTGCATGAGGTGGTACCATTCAACTACATGAATCAACATAGGGAGATAGTGTGATAAAAGTTGTGTGAGTAAAGTAAACGAGTGGATGAGGGGTTGATTAAATGAAGGTTGGGCACAAAACATGGCACCTGGTGAGCAGGTCAATTTCCAAATGGGTGTGTTCATAGCTGAAGTGTGGATGAACAAGTCAAATAACATGTTGGACTGACGGAAAAATCCAAATGAATGAGTTGGTTGGAACCCCAAAATAGGAGCTATGTGATACCTATGATTCAAGTGGGGATTGAAGAGACATAAAACATAACACACATTTGAATAACACAAGTCGCATGAGTCGCGTGAGGTAATCAAGCCACATAAAATGGGTGAAGGATCATAGGTGCAAGAGCTTACAGAGAGAATGAAGAAATAAGGAGGGTGAGGGAAGTTGAAGGACTTGGTACTTCTAACGGGCATACCATCTAGGAGGAAGCATGTTGGATGTGCAAGGGTATGTAACAATATTGTATGGTTTGTAAGCTAAAAAGATGCACAAGTTGTCTCATTTTGTATAAGCTTTGGCTCCTTGCTATATTCTTTGTAAAAATGTGGGTGTTTGGATGAGTTAGGCCACCAAATTAAAAAAGTTGTGCACATGTTTCTTGTACAGTGTGGTTATGATGTGATTGCTTCTCAGAAGAATTGTGAATCTAATAAACACATTTGTATAAGATAACAATTTTAACAAGATTGTGATTGAGTAGGCATACTCCAAACTCGCAGAGTCCTCAATCAACCAAGCTAACAAGATGAAATGAGCTACAATGATGCATGACCCAAAGTGACAAGCAACTTGGGAGCACCGAGTCGAGTAAGATACTTAAGCAACTATAAAAGCATGATAATGAATCTTTTATGTCTAAAAAAAGGGAGACAACATAAACGAAATGTAATACATATATGACTTATAATATTCCCATTTACACTATATTAAACTTGGAATAAAAGATGAAAGTAAATTTTAACCCAAATGTTTTTACGCCATAAACATATGCTAAGATCAAATAAATTAATAATATGCGCATTGGAAACCTGCTCTAATATGTTATCAATTGTTCTTCCTATAAACTTGAATTGATCCAAAAGCTAACGATTTGACATTGCTGATATTCAATGATATACTAATATTAATATAATTTTTGTTGTTGACCTATTTTCATAATGTGTAATGATAATGAAGTATGATTAACTAATCACACTGTTTGTAATAAGAAGTTCTCGTGAACCTATAAGCATTTATTTGTGTGTTTTATTGTAAAATTATTCTTATAGGCTCACGTGAACCAAGCAATTTAACACACTGCACACTGCACTAAAGCATTTAACGCACTCCACCAAGATTATGCGCAAACAATAAAATAAAGGTTCAAATTTTTCAAATTTGAACCTTTATTCAAATTTTTCAAATTTTTTTTTATAGAAAAAAGGTAGGTAAGTAGGATTGTTCAAGTAAATTAATTTTCCTTGTCAATTATGTCCACCTAAACACACACGCTTTGTATACATTTAGAAACTTCACGCTTTGTATATATTTACTTTCCAAAGATAGAAATTTTTTGATATCTATAAACATGTCATTGTATGTCCCTATAAAAGAGGAAAGAAAGAACATCACCAAAGTAGTAAAATATTTATATATAATATTATTTTTGATTATATATATATATGAGATGTAAATTTGTTTTAAATAAAATTTTTGAGGAATTTTTTTTTTCAATAGATTTAATTTTTTTGATATTGGATAGATTTGGGGTTAAAATAATTTTCTCTTGATTATTAATGTACATGTGTGTATATCTGTATCACTTGACAATTCTATGTTCAAAATGAAAATATTGACACATCTTTCTCATATTCAAGTAAAGGCTATTGAAATGTTTTAACCATATTTTTTTGTTTTTTGCTTTCAATTGCTTTATGTTTGTGCACACACTCACACATCACTTGCAACCAATGTTGAGTATGAAGGAATTATACATCTCCTTGATACTCAACAACACACTATTGACATGTTTTAAATCATATGTGTTTTACTTAAAATTACTTTATAACACACTATTGACATGTTTTAAATCATATTTTTTTTATACTTACAATTACTTTATATGTGTACCCACCACTTCACTCCATATTAAGTACAAAAGAAATTACATATCTCTCTTATCTTAGTAATACATTATTAAAATATTTTAATCACAATAAACTTTTCACACATAACTTAAATGAAAATTTCAAATATTCTATTTATAAACAACATTGAAATCTTTTTTTTCGTTACTATTTTTTAAAATACTACGTGTTAATTTAAGCAGGGATATAATCACATATTTCTTTTTATATTGAGAATGAATGCTATTTTAACGTCCATGAGACTAAAATTAGTCTATGGGACCACCAACTTCCTTGTTTTTTTTCCTTTTGTAATTCAATCCTTTTCTTACTCAAATTGATGATGGGCTGACCCAACCTTCTAATAGTTCCCTCACTGAAAAGACAATGCCACAGAATTGATGCTAACATACTGCAGTAGCTGTCCCTAATGTCTCTGAAAGCTTCACATTCCAAAATGAAATTTTTTTCTGATTCCACTACCCCAGAAGTGCAAAAAGTACATACCTTTTCTTCCCAAGCTTCTTTAGGTCTCTTCCATCGTCTCGTTTCACACCGAAGTTGATGTGAGTTGGTTCTTAATTGAGCAATAAGAACCTTTGCTCTCCATGGAATGCTAGCTCCAATGTATTCTTTTTGTTGGAGATCACAAGTGGGGTTGAATTCCTGAACATAGTACTTCTTCTTTCTACCCAACTCTTTTCCCCATATACCCTTACGGAACTTCTTCTACACAAAATTCTTTAACTCCTTACTATTTGTGGGACATGCATTAAGGTAAATATTCCATTTTTTCATCTATTTGGTGTTTTGTCTCATCTAGGATTTCTTTCTTTCACTCATACCTTCATTGAAGATAACTTTCGGCCATCTACCTCCTCCCATTTGCTCAATTCTTTTTTGATACCTTATAAGACGCACCATGGAAATTGCTTTGATGGGAGCTGCCCCTGTTTCACTCAACATTATCTCATAGGGAACCAAAATTTTTATTTTGAACTTGCTCATGATCAAGCATTTTTGAATTTTTTCAATTTGTTTCCATTTTGAAACAGGGATGCTGCTAGCACACAATTCACACTCATATAATAGCACTTGACAAACTAGGAATCCAAAAAGTACTTTGTTCATGTTCCAATCCCATAACTCTGCCTCTCTACATCTATTTTGAAGTGCATATAATGCTTTCCACCCTCCTAAAATTCTTTTCTTTCTGCAATCCTCCCAATTAATATTGTTGTTGAAATCGATCTTGAGGTACTTGTATTCATTTACTTCTTCAAGAATGTTGCCTTCAAATAAGAACATATGATGGCTTTGCTTCCTTTTATTAGAGAAAATCATTATTTTGGTCTTATTGGTATTGACTTGCATCCCCACTACTTTACAAAAATGCTCAAAGGCATATAGGTGCATCTGCAATCCATGGGTCGATTTAGCAACTAGCAGAAGATCATTGGCATATATAAGAAGCTTTATCACAAACTCCCCCAATCGAACACCATCTCCAGCTTGCAAATTTAGCCACTCTTCCAGATTGTCAATATATAAACCAAAAATGGTAGGGGATAAAGGGAAACCTTGCTTGACTCTGATGTCACTACTAAAACTTTCTAAAATTCCCGCTGAAGTTCTAATTTTGAATTTCACCTCTTCATAAAGCCTATGGACAACAACTCTATATTGAAAAATAATTTCAATTTCTTCCATTCTACGCCACAACTTATCTATAGGGACCATGTCAAATGCCTTTTTGAAGTCAACAAAGTAGCAAAATACTTCTTTTTTTCTCCCCCAAACCTTTTCAACAATGTGTCTCAACGTGATACCATGATCTACATTAGAATGCTATGGCTTAAAACTAGCTTTCCCTTTTTCCCTGTTTTCTTTTACTTCTGCCCACTTACTGATTCTATTTTCTACCATGCCACTAAAAAGCTTTGCAAACAAAGGATTGATCATAATGGTTCTATAGTTGGAAGGATTATTAATGTCTCCACTTTAAAAAGGGGAATTGCTAGACTAGTTGTTCAATCCCTTGGGAATCCTTGTTGAATGAAATTGTTGAATATTTCCATGATGTGCGGTGCCAAAATGTTCATTCCCACTTTAGATATTCTGCTTGAAGTTCAACCAAGTCTTTTGCCTTCCCTTTTTTCAACCTTTTAATTCTTGCTTCCACCTCATGTACTGTGAAAAGCTTTGTAGGTTTGTTGATCCTTGGAGGAGGCTCACCCTTTAATTCTTTTTCATAGAGTTGCCTTGAATAGTCAAACCAATGATTGGTAGTAATATTATTTTCAAATTTCTTCTTCCTTGGTTGAAGTTCCTACCAAAAAAGTTTTGGTTTATTCTTGCCTAGATATATCAACTCTTCCCGCTTTATTTACATGAACTCATATTTTTTCTCTTTTAAAATTTGCTTATATAACATTACACCATCTTCCCCTCTCCTTATATAACATTTATTAATAAAATATATATATATTTTTTATACTTTCAATTATACTATATAGAAAAATAAAACTAAAATTATTTTATTGAATAAAAATATTAAAATATTTATTTGTAATTAATATTAATTTTTTTATTTATTAATATATTAATATCACATATCAATTTAATATATAAGAAAATATACATCAAATCATACTAAATTTTAATATTTATATTTTTTAATATTATATATTAATTAAATATTAAATATAAAAAATTACACATTTTTAATATTAAATTATTAAAAAACATTTTTAAAAATAAAAATAAACACTAAAAATAAATTACAAAAAAATCTTTTAGAAATAACAATGCTTATTGAATTGTTAAAAATACTCTTAAAAATAAAATTTATTGACCATCTTTTTGATATTAATTTTTTTTTGCTATTAATATATTACTATATTAATATCACATATCGATTTAATATATAAGAAAATATATATCTCATCATACTAAATTTTTAATATAGTATAATGAGATATACTAAAAACAGTAAAAATAAATTATAAAAAAACGCCTTTAGAAATAAAAAATGCATATTGAATTGTTAAAAATACCCTTAAAAATAAAAATGTACACTCGCTAACTTTGTGGTGTGCATGTTTCAAATGCTATTGGAGTATTGGTCATATCGCACTAACTTGAAATATCACATCAACTCCAAAACTTTGATCATCATAAGGAGCCGTTCTCATAATTAGCACGCTTTATGTGTATTGTTGTATTTGAATATTAAAATAAACAATAATTGCTTTTTATAGATGTTGTATTCGAATGTTAAAATATTAAAAAGGAATTTAATAATAAGAAAACAAGCAGGTTGATTAGGCATTTACCATTAATTTTATAAGACTGTGGAAACATGTGAAAAAATAACTATTTAAATTTAAAATATTAATGATTAGTTTATGTAATTTTGGATTGATAGTGATTGGGTGCACTATTAAGGCACTCCTAGATGTTAAATAGTTACTGGTTTTATTCTTTGTTTTATTTGGATGTTATTCTTGGACATGACCATGATGTAATCTCATGGTTACCAAATTTACAAAAAAGAAAGATCACCTCTATATATATATATATATATATTTCCAAAAATTAAATCATTGAAGGCATTAGCATTTTAATAGGAAGGTATCGTCGTGGTTTTGGTGCTATGCCCTCTTCATCATTTATTGGCTTTGGGTTAAGGTGGTTGGTTTCAATATGTTTTTGCTTGGTTCTAAATTAACAATTTACAAGTAATTTGCTTTTTAGGATAACATAGAGTGAGAGTTAGAAATTTGTCACTCTAATGCATTAATAAAGGGAGCATATTGTGAAGATGTTTCCTTTGCTTATAAACTTTTTATCTAATTTATGATGGGCATTTTTGTTTATAAAATTTTTATCTAGTGTTTTTATAGTGACAACCTTTCTATTGGATATTGAGATTATTTTAAGTAGGGTAAGTAAACTAAAAAAATAAAAATTATTTGTGTGCACGTAGTGCAAAGATCGCACAACCCTTAAAGTAGTATAAGAGATAGGGAAAATGCACCACATCTAACTTAACTTTTTGAAAGATGGATTTAAAGAATTATTTTATATGTATAAATTAGTTTAAGCTAGAGAGTTATCATTTTTTGAAAGACATGTAAAAAGAAAGAATTTATTAAACACAATATCATTTTATTGTATATAAGGGAGGAAATGTATTTTAATTCTTATAATTTTACATGTTTTTCAAATCTTTACAAATAAAAAATGTTGATTTTCAAAGAGTTGACTTTACAAGTAATGGATGCAAGTAGGAGATGACAAAAAAAAACTTATTGACCAATTCTACTCCCATGTAGGCTTAACATAATTGCAATACCTAAAATATATTAGGAATGTTTAATCTACTACACATTAGACATTTATGGTAGGAGACCATAAGTGAACCAATATCTTACCAAGAGACAAGCACTAAAAATAAAAATGCAGTCAATAAAACCCTTTTTCTCTTTTACGAATAGACTCTATATGATATGCAATCAATAAAGGAAACTATTTTTACTCATCTAGTCTTTATTCCATCCACCATTAAAGACGGATTTGCCACATATATATCCGTAAAATAGATTGCAATTTTTAAACATCTTAGCTTTGATACATGTCCAATATTTCCACTGAGCTTTATTTTCATGTGTGTCAAAATTTATTAGCGAGTTAGGAATAATATCCTTAATATGATCAAGGATCAATAGGCTTGAGTCAATGACCATAAAAAAATATCTTAATCAGGAAAAGTCACATGTTGGAAACTAGATCACTACTGAGAGGGGGCATGAATCAGAAGTGTGAGCACATATAAATTTTTTCTCCAATTATTAATATTTTACCATGCACAAACTCAAACACATAAGCATAGATCATTGCACCAAACATAAATCAGAAACCATGAAAGAAATCACACAATGAACACAAGTGTTTCTGGTGGAAAACCCATCCCAGGCAAAAAACCACCCATTTGTTGTTGCGCTGCTCAATTATTTCATTAATAGTCAAGAACATTATACATGGATCAACTCACTCCCATTAGCCTTGAAGACTTGATTTCTTTCAACAATATTTGTCACTATTAGACTAGAAACTATTTCTCTCACAGATCTATGGACTACCATTTGCTGAAATCCACCACGATCAATGATCTTTGCCCGGTTACTCTTGAACTACACATTCGACTCTACAGACTCCAATATGCTAGTCACCACCATGACCAATGAGCCTCTCCTAGTATCCTACCGAACTATCCAACCACCATTAGATGGAGAAATATCTTCCATTTACTGAATATGACAATCACTGTATACTCAAAGCCTCTATGTCTTCACTACCTCCATACAAGCCTTGTTTCATATATTTTCAGACTGGACTCTGAAAACTTGATCAACATGAGCACTACAACAACATAGCATCAAAGCTCAAATAAATTTGCAGCAACAACTGCCATCAAAACTCCATACAAAAATATCCACACTAGGAGAAACACAATGTCCTCAAACTCTACTCCAATCAACAACTCATCACTCAAGTCACTGCATAAACATAATGTTTGAAATATGCTTCAACTATATGTTGCTGCAATCTGCAAATTGCATTAGAAATTCTGCACTATACAACACATGCAGCTTGCAAGCTCTTCTCCAATCTCTCACTCACTCCATACACTAGTGTAATCAACCATACTAACAATGAGCTATCTCCAATATAAATATGAACTCAAGTGCTCAACTCAATAATTACTCAGAACTACTGAGCTCAACAATCTTGTTCACATGCTTGAATGGATCCAGATTCATCTCATTCACTCAATCAACCACTAACTCCATTAGCCTTTTTGATACTTTCAACTTTAATCAACTTCTGGAGGTCCCACGAACTTTTCCAACCATAAAACGAAAATTTCTGATCAAGGATGTCGCCACACGCCAAAATTAGCTCAACAACGCGAGGAATGAAAATATTTTCTCATAAAAACCCATAGTCATGCCTTAACACTATCATCCATGCGACTATAGCCTCTTGGAGCAATAATCGCTCCCATAAGCCTGCCTCCATGTGAATTTGACTTTCCAACCACTCCCTCGACTCTACATGCATGTGAATGGGGCTAAAAATAAAGCAAAACAAAAGCCCTTCGGTCCTGAACCTCTGCCACCTACTGGAAAATCTTCCTCTACTCCTGTACACTCCTCCAAGCCTCTACAACATGTTTGTAATTGAAGAAGTAAGTTAAGAACAAGTCTATGACATGCTAGACCTATTCTACCAACATTAGGACCAAGACCAACACCTCCAGCTCCTCAAGCAACAACCTCAACATATCTAACACTTGCAACAATATCTCCATCACATCTGTAACAGCATATCCATCTCTTCGAGCAGCAACCTCAAGTCATCTAACTTCCTCCATCACTGATAGAAGCATATCCAAATCAAGAAACATACAACTGAACACATGAAGCAACATATTTAGTGTATCCAAGACATGTAGAGACATGTGCAACATCTGGAGCAACACTCCATCCACCTGCAGTAGTGACATCTCCAAGAAACACATCATGAGCAGCTCTCCAACCTCCTACAACAACAACATCTCCAACCAAAACATCATGTCTGGAAGCCATCTCCTCAACAACCACTAGGTATATTCATAATATGTTGACATCAATGCCAAATAACATGACCATCACCAATCACAAGCATTCATCACTAATGCATATGATCAGCAACACCAATATCTTGTTGAAATCAATGCCAACACTACAATTCCAACATCACCTAGCATCTAATTTGAGCAGTAAATATAGTTTTGGTGAAATTAAGACATCTAAAGGAATGAAGGGTTAGGACTTATTTCCCAACACCTTTTCTTCATTCAATAAGATAAGAGTTCAGTACGAAAAAACTATCATTAAAGGATAAAATAAACTTATTTTCCATTCATGACCTCCCACACTTTTGAAATAATTTTCGCAGTAGATGTCCCTTTAACTTTCTTTTGGATTGGTGTAATCACAAGAATCATAAGATTGAGATAGCTCTGTGACTTTTTTCCTACAAGAATGCTAGAATATATACAGTTGATCAAAATAATCATCTAGACTTCCTTCCTTCTAAGGCCCACAAAACCCATTCAACACACAATCCCTATTCATCCATATTAGATTCAAATGACCATATTTCCAAATATCTATGTACAAGAGAAGTCCTAGTTAACTCAATGGAAGCTTTTGCCTCCATCATTAATACACTATAGAAAAAATTGACGTATTTTCAATCATTTGATATGCTCTAGTAGAGGCATATAATAGGAGGAATTATACACATAGGTGATCACTGCCATCTTTGTGCTTATCTAAAATTTTGCAGCTAAATCCATAGGTTTTGTTAAGAATTTATCAATCCTTTTTTCCATTTGTGTACATCAACAACCCAAATATTTTTAGGACAAGCCTCGAAAGGAAAAGGGATACCAAGGAACTTGAAAATTTGGCTAATTTGAACTCATGCCCATCCTTAATATGCATAGAATTACATTTTATCCCATTAAATTCTAGATCTTGACGCAACATGAATATTTAGAGGAAATACATGATGTTTAATACTAAAACCTAGTATTCAAGGATATCAATGAATGGGATAGTAAAAAAGTGTCCATTAACCAACTACCTATCTCCTTGCTGAGGATGGGGAATGCCTTTGATTAGACTATGGGAAATTGTGTCTTAAATGAGATAAGCCATGAGCCTTTCTCTATAATGATTCCATACTTACCTTCCTTGGCCATTGAGGCACTCCAAAAAAAACCAAAAGAAAAATAAATCTTCATTTAAAAATTAAATGTGGCATGCCCAATCATCTGAATAAGTTGAAATTAACATCATTTCATAAATTTTATAGGAAATCACAATTTTGAGGTGGAATAACATTGCCTATAGCATAATTTCTTATTATATCTTCGAATTGCATCCTCATGATTCTTAGGGTTATATTGATTGCACCATTACTCTATATCTTCTCATGCACAAGGCTAGAGGAGGGGGCCCTTTCCCCTCCTTTCACAATATCACTTCTAGAAATAGTAACATAAGTAGAAATTTTGGACCTAGAGGGCCCAAGTAACTGTCTAATGACACATCAAATTAAGGAACAAAGAATCATGACTCATTTGCATATTCTATGACTGGAGCTTCCTGGGAGGCCCATAAATGAAGCCAATTCCTACCCAAGGCAGCCAAAGACACTAAATTTGAGATCAAATCCACAAATAGAGAACACTACATTCAATTTATGTAAGATCACACCATCATTGAAAATTTCTTGGGATTCTGGGTAATGGAGAAGGCTCGCATTACTTGGATCCAAAATAAATGGAAACCCAAGGGCCACATAGGCTTGGAGCTAGGAGCTAAGAGATTCTTCATCGTAATATTTCCTAAATTAGAGAACATAAGTAGGTTCTTTAATGGGGGACCATACATATTTTAATTCAATAAGGTTGTATCTTAGGTTTTGGAGTTAGTTATACAAATATATTTATCCATAACAAGGAAAATTTCATAGTTGGCCTGGTCTAGATCGACCTCTACTACCTCTTGAAAGAATTTTGGGAATAATAAACCCTCAAGTGCATTGGAAACACATTAGGGCATTATGTGAAAGCCTATGAGGTCACAAAAAGTGGGTGTTACACCTCATACACCCACATATGTGTATACATGGACATCTCTCAACCCCTTCTCACATTCATTGATATATATTACAGGGATGAGCTTTGGCAACAACTACTAAATTATGAGTACACACTTTTTTGCTACAAGCACTGCCATGAATATGGGAATTTATTAAGCACTACCCTTTAACACAAATAGAAACACATTAAGGCTAGGATACTCCTGAATGTATCAAATCTTTCATTGTGGTCAATCCACAACGAAATCATACATGAGATAAGGAAACTAAACAAGTGAATCAAGGTATTCATACTCAAAATATCTTTGAAATCCTAGTAGGGAGATCAATCGAAGACTCTCAAGGGAAAATCCAATAATATCTTTCTACAACTAGAAACAAAAGACACAAATAGGGTCCCTTAATACCTTCACAATCTTTTATCTCCTTAGAGTAGCGTATAGCTTCACCACTCAAGAATAATGAGGCCATCATGACTAAGGTTATATCGTAGGATAACTTGGAAGGATTAGAAGAAATGAAGTTGGATTCTATAGATCTTCATGCAATGGTTATGGTTGGAAGAGAAATGACCCTATAACCATCCCGAAACACCAAGTCCAAATCCTCACACTAGAATTAATCAAAGGTAAAACCAAGTTACCTTCAGATTTTGTAGCATCAAACTCCACTCCACCCAAATTTGGTCTTAACCTAAAAAATATTAAAGAACCACCTAAAAAAATCAAGGAAGATAGGAATCTAGGTTCTTACAACAATAAGAAGCTCCACTAGGAGCTAGGAGAAATTTTGGAAAACTCAAGCAAAATAACTATGATGATAGAGGCATTTTCCTCACCCTCTCCCTCTACCCACTGAAAACTATCTCTTGGAATATGCAAGGCCTCAACTGCAAAGGAAAATAGTATTCTCAAGATAAAAATACATCAAGAGAAAACTTATATCATTATGATACAATAAAAAAATGCTCTAGTGAAAGGGTCTCAACCATACTATCCATGTGTTGGAAGGGAGCCCAAAGCATAGTTATCAATGCCAATGGTCAAGCAGGGGGGATAGCCATTTGTTGGAACTTGGAAGAAGTAGACCTCATAGATTTCTTGGCCACCCTAAGAATCCTAACAACTAAATTTAGACCTATAGGATCAAATGAGGAGGGTTATGTATCCAACATTTACAAACTCCATATTCCAAGGGAAAAAAAAAGATTTATTCAAATGTTAATGGGCCTCCACTTTTTTGTTGGATGGGATCCCATGGATCTCCAAATGACACCTAAACCTAATCAAGTCCCTCAAAGGGAAAAAGGAGGTTGAAGACGACTATATCAAGACATGTAAACATTCAAAGAAACCATGCAGACATTAAAACTAGTGGACTTGGTGAAAATCAACAACACATTCACCCAAAACAACAGAAACAAAGGCACACACACTACAAGGAGAATACCTTCTAGTGACGATTATAATGAAGGTTTTAGTGTTATAAAATTGGAAAAAAATGTCAAAAAACATCCCCTGAAACATTCGTTTGTGATAGCTAATGTTAGAGATTATAATGAACTTCAACACAACTGAAAAAATCTAGGTGACCGGGGTTTTAGCAGATGTTTTTTTTGTGGTGCACTTCCTGGAACCAGTAGCACCAATGCACTACATATATAAAATAATTAGGATGCATACATAACTAAAATAACCGAGGCATTGAATGTAAAGAACACTAGTGCCTGAAATGTATGCTATCCCGGTGCTTATATATCAAAAAATTCCTCGGGCCATTTTTTTAAGGAACGAAACTGGGGCATGCAATAAAATGTTGCAGTCTTGGTGTTTTTGTTTAAAATCGCAACGCCAATGTGTATTGTTTATATAAATGCACCGGTGCATTAGGGATATAAAAGGACCGGTTTTGTTAATTTTAATAATTAATGCGTAGAGGTTGGAAATAATATTTTGTAGGACTAGGGCGTTAGTTATATGAAAGCACTGGTGTGTTAAGAATTAAAATGCATCGAGGCGTTAATTGCAAACAACGCCAATGATTGAAGAAATAAATGCTCCAGTGTTGTCATTTTTCGAAAAGGCACTAGTCATGCAAAAAATATGTCGTCACAGTACTTTTATATAACATAACACACTAGTGCATTTTTGTGTTTTTGATGCACCAATTTTTTGTATGATATTTTCTCATTTTTAGAAACATTGACCTATGAAAGTGCAATTATTGTAATTTTTTAAATCCGTTGTTCATCGAAAAATTATCATACATATTATAATATTATTCATATAAATTGAAATTTGATTAGTGCATTTGTATATGATGTATGGACTAATTTGTTATATTATCTGATTTCACATCTCTTCATTATAATATTTATTCATCCATATATTTAATCAGTGGTGTAAAATTTCACAATGACATTGGATAACACAATAGAATAAATTAAAATGTATTATATATAGAATAAATTAAAATGTATTTTATTATATATCAATAAGAGGCTCTTTTTCATAAAAAATGGGATTGTTATTGGTAACGCCTTGTCTTTCAATTGGGACATCATGTTCATAACATTAAACAAAATGTCTGATTTTCACAGACAATAATTTCAAGAAATACAACAGGATGCATTGATATCCAAATAGATCATCATTCTTCGTTGGAACTTATGTCAGTGTTTGAGCTACTTCCATGACTTGGGTTATTTGGAGGAATGTTTTTTTTTATTGCATCGATTTTTTTTGTCTTCTTGATCTTGTTCCATCTGCAAACATAAAAATAAAGTGTAATGAGTGTATCTACATTGGTGAGAATAATGAAATTTGAAATAAGTAATATACATCAATATAAATCGAATAGAAATGTACCATAACAAGAAGCAACTCATAAAATGTGCATATGGTTTCTGAACGAAGTCTCATGCCTTGTTGCAACAAGTCTTCTACTGGCATAATTCCATACTTTGCTTCATGCATTTTTTAAACCCCCTTATAAATCATAGATTTAACATAAAACATTTTTTTGTTCTATTAATCATGAACTTAGAGAAGTAAAACAACATAGATACTTACAAATTCCACAATTAATTTTTGGTATGCCAATATATATTCACAACCCATAATTAACCCAATTTCAATCAATTCTTTTAATGGCCCTTGTTTGTATGTTAGCACCTATTTGAAGACATTCAAGGATGGTTACTGTAAAACAACTTAAAATATACAAAAAAGAAATTTTGAGTTGTTATAAGGAAATATTAACAATTACTCACAAACTTTGATTTCAATCCTTTTCTTCCTTATCGTCCTATTTTATGTGTTGAATTAGTTCCATTTTATTTTATTTTCTGCAAGAAAATACTTGAAAATCAATATTTAATGCTTTTTTTTTTGTTTTTTAACGTACAAATTCAATCACGATTAAATACATTTGAAGCATGTTGTTATTGATATTTCCCCTCCTGTAATGAAATTATGTCCATTTGTACACGTTTTTGGACATTCCTACTAGCATGTTTCATGTATCAACTCGTCAATCATTTGAGATTTTCATAATCTTCCTGAAAAAAGTAATAAACTATTTTTATATTGATATATGAAAACTAAATATAACAAAATTGATATTAATAAATGAATGTTTTGTAGTAATATATACATATAATTATAGAAAATAATTTTAATTAGGAATTTTACCTTTTGAATGATTGTTTTTGTTGTTGTATGTTTTTTCTATTGCAAGTATGACATGTCTCATTGAACATTGCTCTGGAAACACTTCCTGTAGTTTAGATATAATTTGGTTTTTGGAATAATTGGATTTATTTTTGTATTGTAAGTGGAAAGTACGTCTATACATTCGTTCCACTAGATCCCTCATAGTTTTGTAAACACTTTCCCCCCTTTCATTAACCTCCAACACCACTCCAAATGAGCTAAGGACTAATTCATCGTCATTTACATGTTCTATAATTTTTCTTTTCTTAGAAGGACATTGATCTTTTCCTTCGTTGTTTCCCCATGTAGAACATTAAACATATATGAATTAATAGATTGTTTGAAACATGTTATTTAATATTCTTAAGTATATCATTAATGTAAATTCAAAAAAAAAGAAAACTCATCTTCAATAATATTATTTCATTCACCTGATTTTTTCTTCTACAATTTTTTTAACAAGATTTTACGTTCTTCTGCACTTAGATTATAAATAATCTTATCAATCTTCTTTATTTTGTGGCTCTGCATGACACACACTAACCAATACATATTAGTTAAACTTACATATAGTTCAAACATATTATTTTTTATTGTTTGAAGATTTATTTGGTGGGTATCTTGCATAAGTTGAAGGTTGGGAATTAATTCCACAATAACTATTTTTGTGTATTGTTATACACTCGAAACATCGACACGTTAATTTTGTCAAGAATTTACAAAGAACTTGCCTTATTTTCTTTTTTCGATGTGCTATCATTGTATCAATCAATATTTTTGTTACTTGCCACATTTTCAGGCATTTTTTATCAAAACAATATGTACCATTCAATACAGAAGCCATTAAATAAATTTATACATAAATCAAATTATTTTTAGCCAAAAAGAGCTCTAGTAACCGGTGTGTTTATTTGAATAAATGCATTGGTATGTTTATTCCATTAAACACATTGGGCATTTAATTCTTCGATACAATCAACAAAAATTAAATTTTTAGAATAATTTTAAATTATGACAGCGCGATTTGTAACGATAAAGACATCGTAATGACTTAATAGTGTTATTTAATGTGTTATATTACACTAGGAGCAACGATGAACAGTCAAGACAGGACCAACAATGCTATAATATGAGTGTGTTGTATTACACAGGGTGCACCGCGGAACATATATCCATTAAAAAAAAAGGACAGGGCCGACAAGGTTTGAATCTAATTCAATAAGTGATCCCCCTACTTTACATGTCAAACACCCTATATATAGTAAGTTCACAAACCCATTAAATCACCTAAAATAAAAAAAAACCCTAGTTGTGAAGTGGTAGAGGGAGTTAAACCCTAAGGTGAAATTTTGCGGTCACATAAGTAAGAAGAAGCAAGGGTTTAAGGTAAGTATTGAATTTTTTTATTTTTTTGTTTTTTTCTAAATTTTAATTAAATTTAAGTAGGAATAGAGATAATAATAAAAATTACTAGTAAAATCAATAGTAATATTTTTATTATACAATTTTATTTTTTTTTAATTTTATTTTCTTTTTGGAATTGTGAATATTTCTAACAAAAATTGTAAAAAAAATTAACAACAAAATTAAATTTTTTTGTTATCCAAGTTTTTGAGTGAATCACCATACCTTTCAAATTTGTATCTTTCTATGGTTCCAAAATATTTTCCTACTCCATAGTGCTCCCAGTATGTCTCTCTTGTGAATGATCTCTCTTTTAATTAAACCCTAACAGAATTTGTAAAAAAAATTATTAGTAAAATAAATAATAAAATTTAAAAATTTTACTATGTAGGGTTTGAGTGAATCACAATACCTCTTAGCTTCTGCTATTTTGATTAGTTTTGTTGCTCCAGAGTATTTTGTTGTTGCACAGTGCTCCTGGTATGTCTTTCTTGCAAATCACTCCCTTGAAATTTTGGGGAAAATAATGAAATAATGAATAAATTTTTACTATTTAAAAGACTTTATGACATTATATTTCAAAAAATCAATTGCAATGCATTTTTGAATTTAAAAAGGAGAAAAAAAATTGTGTTTTTGTTTTCACTGTATCTGAACATCGGTACATTCAATAGTAAAGAGCATGGTGTGTTTATAAGAAAAGTGCACCAACATTGTCGGGGTGCCAAATTTTTTCAACACACCGACATGATATTTTATTTTATTTTTTTGAAATCCCGAAACTGTGTGATTAATATTTTAACGCAACGGTGTAGTTTGTATTTAAATGCATTTGTGCTATGATTATTGTAAGAGCACTGATATTGTAGAATTCATTTTTATTTTCTAAATTCCGGAAACGGGTGCATATCGACGATGTTTTTATTTAAATGCATCGACACATTTTTGTACAAAAGCACCGATATGATAACATATTTTATATTTTTCAGAATTCTGGAAACCAGTGTGAGTATTATTTGAACGCCCCAGTGCTATTATGATTTAAACACATCAGTGTGATTTGTTCTAATAAGTGCATCGATAGGGTTTAAAAGCTATCTAAAAGTTTATTTTCACAGAAAATGACATATTAATCTCAAATTATCATTTAGGACGCATCCACATGAAATACGATAGTTCATAGTATGCATTGTCCGCTTAAAGTCATCTTATTAATTTTTTTTTTCTAAGATAGACTAATTCTATTAAGGAAAATCATATGGTACAATCAGAGCTTTGCAAATAAGCAAAGTAAAGAAGCAGGGGAGCCGTAAATGATAGATTATCAACCTCGGTCCCAAAATGCAACCTTGGAAAAAGCAGAAGGTAACAAGGATAACTGAAAAATAGAGAGCGAGACAGAGGGATCTACCCAGAGTGGGTAGAAACTTCCAAATGAAATTTTTTCACTTTCTTCTTGCTGACTTTAACCCAGCCATTGTGACTTGGCTGGATAGGAACCAATTGTTGACTATTCTGCACTGAAGGAGGAGTCTCCTTATCTGAATCAGAGGAAGAGGGCGCATGTGTGCATTTATGAGAGATCGGAGGTGCCAAAGGATCCTCAGGTCAGGCCAAGGGGGATTCCTTCACGTGCTCAACATTTTCTTCATTCGCTTATTTTTCCTCCTCATCCGAGCTGAAGGAATCTATGTCATCCATGGTGGGTGGATCACATGGTTTCCATCTCTTCGATTTGGATTTACATTTTTTATTCTTCTCTTTGTCGAGGAACATGGCACATTAGTTTTGGAGATGCCCCGTCTGATGGCAGTGACAACACCGAAAGGCAGTGTTCTCATAGTCCAAGTTTTGAGTCTAATGGAAGTCCCCAATTTTGAGATTGATCTTATCAGGTAGCCCTTTGCTGATGTCTATTTCTGTGCATATTCTGCCAAAGGTGTATATTCCTTTCTTCCCCCTTGAGGTATCCGTGGCCAAGAAGCGACCTAAGGTATTCCCAATCCCTTGGAAGACTACGAAGTGCCAGAGATGCGCATGGAGGTTTGGAAGTCTGACCCAAATGGAAAGCTTGGTGATGACAGTTGTGGAAGGGTCAAAGTCTGGAAACCATGGAGTAAGGAAGAGCCCCACTGATCCCCAAAACCAGGGGCCTTCTGTTAAGGCTTTCTGATAATCTTCATTGAAGGCAAAGGCCACAATGAAGAAGCCTTTTGAGAAAAAGAAGACCTTGCAGTTGTTGGTCTAGTTGGAATGGATCCACTGGTAGAGGTCTGCAGATCGAGGCCATAGTCCATTAAACTTGCAAATGATGGCTTTTTCTGCAAACTTCTAAAATTGATCATCTAATGTTGGATGAGAGATTTCAATGGAGGGGGTTTCCTCCATTTTATCCACCAGGAAAGGCTTGGGAGCCTCAGCTGGTTGAGCGGCTCTCTTAGAGGGCTACGTATGAACCGCATACTTATAGGAGAAGGCAAGAGCCGAGGAGGTTTTCCCAGATGCTCCTCCTCTCAAGCGTAGGGAGAGCAAAATTGAAGCATATTTTTTAATATTGTAATACAACAGGGGCAGAGGGTCCTCAAGTTGTTTACCTCCGTAAAGAAATCTCAGGAGATCTGAGGGGATCCCCAATCTGATTTTGAGATCTTGCAGAAGGTCCTACACCAGATCTATGGCTCACACCCAGAGCAGCTTTGTTCAATTAGATAGAAGAGAGATCTGGATCTGATAAGCATAGGGTGAATGATCTGAAAACCTCTGCTCTCCACTTCGAACCTGCTTCTGAACTGTGCATACTCCTTGTATCCCCAAATCCAGGAGGCTTTTGGTGTTGAAAACAATTGAATGAAGATTAAAGCCCTCCTGAAGCAATCTTCGTTCCCATTTTCCATGTCTATCCGTGAGGTTGAGACTGGGCCTCTGCAGGGACTCAGCGATAGTCAAGGCTTTTTTTTTTTTTTTTTTTTTTTGGAATCGAAGCTTCTGGCGTGATCCATAATATAAATTTGCAGAAATTTTTCTAAGTAGTGTAATCACATGCAAAAGAACGAGACTATCGCCGCTTCAACTCATCAGCTGCGGTTCACCCACTACGTGAGAGATCGCATCCATCATTACATAACAGATGTAGAAATGACCAACCAGTCACAGATAACGCTAGCTCGACTTTCGAAAAGTAAATATTCCATTATTAATTAATTTATTTAATTTTATTAATTTTATTTATTATTATTATTTTATTTATTTATAAACCTTAATATATTAATATAACGGTAAGTACCTAACAAATCATGGTGTATATATGTAAAATTTATATATATACACCATGATTTGTTAAATTACTTACCATTATATTAATATATTAAAGGTTTTATAAATAAATAAAATAATAATAATAAATAAAATTAATAAAATTAAATAAATAAATTAATAATGGAATATTTACTTTTTCAAAGTCAAACTAGCCGTTATCCTAACGGCTAGTTGAGTCATTTCTACATCTATTTATACTTAATGACTGGATCTAATCTCTCACATAGTCCTGATGATGAACCACACTGGTTGGTTCGAAACGCGTCGACCTCGTTCTTTTGCATGTGATTACTACCGAAAGAATTTCTACAAAAATTCGATAATGAGGTCGCGAATGGTTGGAGCTTGCAACTCGTGGTCAAGTTGGCGTTGATGATGCCTCCCGAACCTATTCGTCGTAGTAAAGGAGGAAATGATTCCTGGGCATATATACTCTGCCGTAAGATTCAAATGTGCCCCTGAGTAACCTCAGGACATGCTTGCCGAGTAATGTTGTTAGCCGATCGATGGGCCGAGTTCCGCGTCCAAAGTGTGTTGGGCATGAGAGGCCACATGAAGTCACACGGTGAAGCCCGCAGCATGCTCGCTCACCGTGTGTTCGCAGAAAGGAGAGCCGAACAGGGCAGAGGTTAAGATAGCATCGACGGCCAGGCTTGCGGAAAACCTAGCAGAGTCCATATCTAAATTTCCACCCAAAAAATTGATTGTATATAAAGTCATCTTATTCTTGAAAAATGGTTTGAAAATAGTATTGAAATTCAAATTGTGGTTATATGTTTCTCAAAATTAATTTTAGATATGCACATAAATTTTTATTTCTAATTTTTATCAAATGCAGGGACAAAATCTCAATAATATCAATTAGCCAATTCTTCAATTCCATCTTGTTCCATATTTCTAATCAAATTCCTTAGTGGATTTTTCCCTTTCCATCCCCAGTAAGTTCATATTTTATTTATATTTTGATTATCTTATTGAATTTATTTATTTTTAATCAATGTAAATTTGAATAAAAATGTATCTAAATTCGTAAGATCCTAATTTAGAATCAAGTTCAGATGAAACAAATATTCCTCGATTTCAAAAACTTCAGAAGCTCTTATCAAGAGAAGCATATCGCAAGCAGTTGGTAGATGAAAATGGATATCCTCTTCACCCTACCAACTGGAACATGGCATATTCCAATCGCAATTCTAGATCAACAATGGTAATATTTTTTTGGTATAACGTAATTTCAAAAACCAATTGATTTAAGTGCTTACTAATATCATTGATATTGTATTAATGACATTCAATATTTTTTGAAATTAGGATTCTAGTGATGATGAGCGACCCACCTACCATATTTCAGTGCACCACACTACAACGCCAACTTGAGAGAAGGTTGCATTAAGAGCAAGAATAAAAGAGGAAGCATACAAATAATGGTTGAATCAACCACCTATTCAATTCCCACTATGTCAAAATTCACTAGTTAGGAATGAATACAACAATAGTAGTTATTCATCACAAGTTGGCAACGGAGGAAATCAAATATAGGTTAGTATGGATGATTACTTATGGGATAAGACTGCCATGGAGGAAAGGTTGTTATATGCATTTCAGAATGATGAGTTAGGGGATGATTCTCATATTACTGATACCTTATTCAAAATCCTGATATTTTCTTCCACCACCCCTCTCTTTTGACCTGACGGCAAGTCAAAGTATACCTAGCTCAGGACAACGATGTTGTTGTACAACTTGAAAGAAAATTTTGGCATGTCGAATGTGTTTTTCTCAGAAATATTGAGGTAATTCACCTGCATGATCGATCAAGTCCCTTATATTTTGAGAAATATTGTCACATAATCAACATTAAAAATGGTCGATTTTACAAACGTTAAATATTGAAATTGTACAATTATATTCCCCAAAAACTACAGGTTATTCAAAGATAAGGTTATTCAAAGTGATAATGTCTTGTCGGGTGACTACAAAGAGGAAAAGAATTTGTTGAAAATGTTGGGTTTTGAGTACATATCATATCATGCATGTCTGAATGATTGTATTCTATATAAAGGAGAATATGTAGACAAAGAGATATGTCTGAAATGTGGTCATGAAAAGTGTCATAATTAAAAAAAAAGAAGGGTAAATCACATGGTACTCCTCATAATACATTGAGGCACATGATTATAATCCTAAGGATTCAAAGCCTCTTTCGTTGCAAATAATTAGTTATGTTGCAGGGATGACATGCCTCACACAGAATTGAGTCACGAGTTATGAAAATCCCAATAGATTCAATAGCCATGAAGCATATAGAGAATACGTAGCATAAAAAATCCAAGGATGAAGTATGAATTCTACGACTCAACATAGCCATGGATGACGTCAACCAATATCCCCTCCAAAAAACCAACTATTCGGTTTTGCCTCTAGTAGCGATCAATAAAAATATCCCCCCATGGTTTTTGTTAGGTCCTTATATTACTAGTTTAGTCCCTTATTGTTGTTAGTGTAACCCCCTTATTGTTATTGTTGTACCCCTGTAACCCCCATATTGTTATTATTGTGTCCTTACAATATTATTGTTAGGTCGGCTAGGATTACATTATGGTCCCACTAGGATTACATTGTGGCCCCATGGACTCCTATATATAGAGAGGAGGTTTTGTCATTTGTATCATCCAAGAATTATTCATTTATGTAATGTATTGGAGGTTTCCCCCTCGAAGTGGCTTATTTCTAAGGCGTTGATCTCTCTTTTCTTCTATTTTTGGAGTTGGTTTCATAACATTTGGTATCAGAGCTTTGGGATTCTAGGTTTTCACTGCTCTAAACAGGTCATCGTGGAATTTTCGCTATAATTTTTTTTTCTACAAAAATTCAAAAGCTAAAATTTTAAGAGTGCAAAGCCAAAATCTTGAGGAACATCTTCGCAAAATTTCAGAGCTTGGTTTGCAATATTTTCAGAGATATGATCTGTTGAAGTTAGGGCTTTTGCAGGCTCCCAAATTTAACCTAAACAGGTCATCACGGAATTTTCACTATAATTTTTTTTCTACGAGGGTTCAGATGTTGAAATTGTTACAGAGCGAAGCTAAAATCTTGAGGAACCTCCTGTAAAAATTTCAAATCTTGGCTCACAATATTTTGGGAGATATGATCTGTGGAAGTGAGGATTGTTTCAGGCTCCCGAATTTCATCTCAAAGAGGTAACCGTGAGAAAAACATCATAACTCTCTCTCTGAGCATTAGATTTTGATTCTGTAAAAAGTAGTCACAATTACACAGACTATAGTTTTATTTATATCAATTTCAGAGCCGAAGGATGAAACAATGACACGTGGAAATTCGTACAAGTTCACTCTACAGAACCAGTCCATAATCAGGTCATCGTAGGAGATTGGGCATAACTTTGCCTTCAAGAATCCAAATCCGGTTAGACCTATGGCATTCGAAAGAAGATTCAGAGGGCTACTTCAAGGCCAAATTTTAGATATTTAAGATCCAAAATCACAAAGATAATTCAGTTTCAATATTGATCTCCTCAAAAGGTGAAAGGTGTGTATTTGTTTTCTTCAAATTGCATAAGTATTGTTTGAAAAATCATTTTTAAGTGATTCCAAAGGCCTATTGAGCATAGATATTAGTATTGGGTTCTAAAATTCCTCCTGAAATGAATTCAACACCCATTAAGCCCTCATAATACTCTACTATGACTCATGAAGATGAAGAATTGCAACATGATTTATCAAAATTACAAGAGCAAGTGCACCAAAATTCGCTCTCGCAAAGAGAAAAAATAAATGAAATGGATGTTTTCAAGAAAAGTGTGGAAGCTAAGATGGATGGTTTGAAGAAAGGCATGGAAGCTATGATGGATGATTTGAAGAATGGTATGGAAGAAAAAAAGGAAGGTTTGTAGGAATACATGGAAGGTTTGTCAAAGTTGATACAAGAAATGATTCCTAATGGTGAAAAGATAGTAGAGGAAACTCATGATGAGAAAAAAATAAATTTTAATTGTGATTTCATAAACTCTAATGTTGGATTAAAGAACCACCATATTCCAAAGATGGATATGAGGAAGTTTGATGGAAATGATCCCGTAACATGGATACTACAGATGGAGCAATATTTTGATCTCAATAATGTGCAAAACACACAGAATGTACACATTGCAACTTTACATTTAGAAAAAAATACATTTGTATGGTATCAATGGCTTTGCTCCCATAAAAAAAATTCACTTGGTCAATTTTTATGGAGGAAATGATAACACATTATGAGGATACAAAGAGCAACACCTTCTTTAGCCAATTGATAAATTTCAAACAAAAGGGTTCAGTGGCGGAGCACATTGAGGACTTCCAAAAATTGAATATAAGGGTAACTGATATTCCAGAGGAACACAGAATTTATGTCTTCATAGGGACTTTAAAGGATAACATCCAACATGAAGTTCGTGTTTGGGAACCAGATTCATTAGAGAAGGCATTCAGGTTGGCAAGAAAATTGATTGTAAAATTATGGCGACAAGGAATGTTGTGTAACCAGCTCCAAAAAGAGAAGAAAAGATATATCAACGCCTTATAAATGAGCCACTTCGAGGGGGAAACCTCCAATACATTACATAAATGAACAATTCTTGGATGATACAATTTACAAAACCTCCTTTCTATATATAGGAGTCCATGGGGCCATAATGTAATCCTAGTGGGCCACAATGTAATCCTAGCCGATCTAACAATAATAATTTAAGGGCACAATAATAATAAAATGGGGGTTACAAGGGTACAATAATAACAATAAGGGGGTTACACTAACAACAATAAGGGACTATACTAGTAATATAGGGACCTAACATGCCCCTCTCCTTCAAAAAAAGTGTTGTACTCAACGCTTGAGTAGCTCTGGGTGCTTTTGTATAAAATTCTCATCCTCCCATGTAGAATCTTCAGTGGGTAAGTTCTTCCACTTGATGAGATACTCAGAAATTGATCGATTCCGTAGTTGTCGAGTTCTTGTTTCCGTGACCGCTTCTGGTTCCAATATGATTTTTCCTTCCTCATCAAGTTCTGGCAATATTGTTTGAACTCGAAGATTTTCACCTATAACCTTCTTTAAGCACGAAACATGGAAAACTGGATGTACTCGCGAAGAAGCAGGAAGCTCCAATTTGTATGCCATAGTACCAATCTTTTGCAACACCTTGTAAGGACCATAGTACTTTGGCGATAATTTATTATTCTTCTTTGCTTGCTTGAGGGACATTTGTTTGTATGGTTGTAGCCGTAAAAATACCCAATCTCCTACATCAAAACTTCTCTCGCTGCGATGTTGATCTGCCTGTTGTTTCATTCGATTTTTTGCCAAATTTAGGTTATCCTTTAAGAGTTGGAGAACTTCTTGCTGATGCTCGATGTGATCTTCCACTGCTTGAACCTTCGAATTTTCCCTTAAAGATGATGTGATGGATGATGGATGATATCCATAAAGTGCCATAAATGGGGTCATTTTTGCTGCAGTATGGAAGGAAGTGTTATACCACCATTCAGCAAGAGGTAACCACTTGACCCATTGTGTTTGTTTATCAGATACAAAACAACGAAGAAATCCTTCCAAACATTTATTTACTATCTCAGTTTGACCATCAGATTGAGGATGATAAGATGAGCTATGAGCTAATTGAGTACCCAAACAACAAAATAACTCTGTCCAAAAATTTCCAGTAAAAATGGGATCTCTGTCGCTCACAATAACCCTTGGGCTTCCATGTAGCTTTTGAATTCTGTCCATAAATGTAGTAGCAATCGTACTTGCTTTAAATGGATGAGATAATGCACAAAAGTGTGCATACTTGGTAAGTCTATCAACTACCACCATGATGACACTCTTTCCTTCGGACTTAGGTAAACCTTTGATAAAATCCATTGAAATCTCCTCCCAACGTTGACTTGGAATGGATAAAGGTTGTAGAAGTCTCGGGGTCTTAATTGTTTCCACTTTATTCTGCTGGCAAACCAAACATTCCGACACAAACTTTTGAATATCAGATTTAAGGCCATCCCAAAAAAATTCTTTCTTCACCCTGTGGTAAGTTTTTAAAAATCCTGAGTGTCCTCCTAAAGGAGAAGTGTGCAATTCCAGAAGATTATTTTTTTTTAGTTGGGAATTCTTACAAATATATAAGAGATATTTGTACCATAAGGAATCATTTTTCCAACTAAATGTATCAGATGTACTAGGATCTTGCTGCAAATTTTGAATGAGTGTCCACACATCTTTGTCCTTCTTCCATTCATCTCTTGCTTCAGTTATCCAATCTGGTTGGATAATAGAAATGGCACAAAGCAATGCTTCCACCTCTTCATTCTTTCTTGAGAGTGCATCTGCAACAACATTAAGCTTTCCTTTTTTTTAGATTATTTCAAAGTCATAACCCAACATCTTTGTGACCCATTTTTGCTGCTCTTCTGACGATAGTCTTTGTTCCAAAAAGTGTTTAAGACTATCATGATCAGTTTTTACCTTGAAGTGTCTTCCCAATAGGTAAGTTCACCATTTCTTTAGTGCATGCAGTATTTCTAACATTTCCTTCTCATAAATAGGTTTCTGTAAATACTTTCCTTTGATTGGACGACTTTCAAAAGAAATGGGTCTTCCTTCCTGCATTAAAACTGCACCAATTCCATTTCCTGAGGCATCACATTTCACAATAAAGGTTTTTGTGAAGTCTGGCGTAGCTAAGACCGGTGCTAGGCACATTGCCTCTTTAAGATGTTCAAAGGCCTTAGTTGCTTCAGGAGTCCATGAAATGCATCTTTCTTCAATAATGTTGTTAGAGGTGCTGCTATTCTCCCATAATTCTTAACAAACTTGCGATAATACCCTGTTAACCCGAGAAATCCTCGCAACTGATTTATGGTCGTGGGGACTTTCCATTCCTTAATGGCTTTAATTTTGTTAGGGTCTACTTTAACACCCTCGTGAGATATAATATGACCTAGATATTCCACCTCTTGTACTCCAAAGAAACATTTGGATGTTTTTGCATATAATTGTTTCTCCTGCAATAGTTTGAGCACCCTGTCAACATGTTGAACATGATCCTTCCAAGACCTATTGTAGATTAGTATATCATCAAAAAATACTAGCACAAATTTTTCTAAGGAAGGGTTTGAAAATGGAATTCATCAACCCTTGAAATGTAGAAGGTGCATTGGTAAGGCCAAAAGGCATGACCAAAAATTCATAATGACCCCCATGAGTTCGAAATGTTGTTTTTGGAATATCTTCAGTCTTCATTCTAATTTGATGATATCCCGAATGAAGATCCAACTTGGTAAAATAAATTGCTCCATGTAATTCATTAAATAATTCATCAATCACATCCCGACAAAGTGTGGCTCGCAAGTCAATAGGTGGCATTTGCCAGGTCATGCTGTGGGGTTCTACCACCGCCACCCTCTTTTGCGTCCTGTATGCAATAAATTGCATTAACGATCCTCTGTCCTGGACATTTACACTGCACAATTGCCCATACACCAACTCGGTTAACTGCGCTATGGCTTCTCCGGAACGCTTCACTTCGGCTCCTTTGCCCTTTCGCTCCTGCTGCTCCTTGGCGAATTTTGAGACTAGCACTCGGACTATCACTGGTCGGAGGTGCTCGATCTCCTGCTGTATCAATCTCGCTCCTGGGCTGCATATTTCGTAAACCTCCTTCTGCTCTCAGAGTTTGGGCTTCACGCTACAGAAATTCATTCCCATCCGCACTGGGTCTTCAGTTTGGGCACGCCTGACCTGATTCACTCTGCTACTCCCAGCACCTTCGTGTTCAACTCTCAGCACCTGTCTATCATGCCTCGTTTGCGCCATAGAATGAGGAGCAGGCGCGGCTTGAGCCGTGGTGGCCTCTCTCGACACCCTCCTCCCTCTTCGCCCAGTTCCTCTTCTCCGCAGTTTGATACTATGAGAAGGCGGTATACTGAGACCCGTAGTGGTAGGGGTGCTTCGGCTGGCCGTTGGACTTCTCTGCCCACTTGTAGACTTTCCAATCTCCTCCCGAGTCAGCAGCACAGGGCGCAATTCCGCTTCCCCTGTCTGCTCAACATGCCAACGGTTATCGCCACACTCACGATTGATTTCAAAGAAGCGCCTCCAAATGTGAATGTCGAGCTTCTTGACACTCCTCCGGAGCATTTAGCCACTGACAGGCCCTTTTCTCCTTCATCTGCTGGCCAAAAGCGGAAGCTGGATGAGCGCTGCTCCTCGTTGGTTCCCAATTCAAATTCTGTGGAGGATGGCTTCAAGAATGGTGATACTCTGGCCCCGTCTGACAAGAAGAGAACACTCTCATTCAAGAGAATCCGGAAGCTATTGTTTACTGTGGTAGACGAGACGTTCTGGAGGCAAGCTGAGCTGTCCTCGCTTAGCTCCTCCTCTCCACAATCACCTGGTGTGATTAATGGTCTCTCATCTCAACGTTTGTTTTTGGTTGTTCGCTGCTAGGTTCAAGACTGAATTATATGTCGTTTCTGCTTCATCCGGGCTCATTCCACTGCTTTTTTTAAAGCGGCTTCTAAACCAAGCACAAACATGTCATAATAAGTCTGTCATGTTCACAGTCCGTAGTCATCGTAGGGTTTGATATGTTGTGTGAACGGTGTTTTTGTGTTTAGATATCAACCCATGCTCCATTGTTGTAACTGCCTCCTAGCATTGTATGCTGATATTTTGAACTTCAGAATTGGTTGCACCAGAATGCTCATCTTGCGAGCCAGAAACTATGAGGCTTTGGCCTCCATGTAATCGTAACTTTTTGTATATTAACAGAGCCACATATCTGTAAAAAAAAATAATTCATCAATCACAGGAATGGGAAATTTATCTTTAATGGTGAGCTTATTGAGCTCCCTATAATCCGGACACATTCGCCATGATCCATCCTTCTTGTGTACCAATACTACAGGAGCAGAGAAAGAACTTTGACTAGGTTGAATTATACCCGCCTATAACATTTCTGCAATCATGCGTTCAATTTCGCTCTTTTGGAAGTAAGGATATCTATAAGGCCGGATGTTTGGAGGAACACTTCCTGGAATCAAATGAATAGCATGATCATGATCACGAATAGGTGGGAGTCCTCTGGGAGTTTCAAACACCTTGGAATGATTGTCCAAGACTTGTTGGAGATCTGCAGAAATAGATGATTTTGATGTCGGAACTTCTAGTGAGCATAATTGTGCAATTACACCTCGTTGTTCTTTCTTTAGAAGCTTTATCATGACATTAGAGCTTATTATCCTTCCCGGCTTCCCTTCAATACCCCGTAATTCGACTTCCTTTCCTTCTGAAAAAAATTTCAAGAAAAGTTCTTGAAAATTAAAAGCTACCGTCCTCAAAGATTGTAACCATTGTACTCCTAGTACAACATCAGCACCTCCCATAGGAATGGAAAGCATTGGACTAGTCAATACATATTCCCCATGGTTAGCTTGATATTATGGAATTTTCCAGAGCAATTTATAGTTCCTCCATTTGCAACCATCACTTGACATTCTGGTGCTGGGTATAGGAAACAATTTAATTCCTTCGCTACCTTACAATGAATAAAATTATGGGTGCTACCTGAATCAATCAACACTATTACCTTTTTCTTCTTGATTTGTCCTTGTATCTTGAGAGTTTGAGGAGTGGTAATTCCCGCCAGTGCATTACACGATATGGTCGGATTCATTTCTTCCTCTTCTAGGGTTGGTTCCTGGTGTATATCCTCTTCTTGTTCATTTTCTTTTTCCTCTTCACAATCTATGTAAAATAATTTCTTCTCAGCACACTTATGACCTTTAGTGTATTTGCTATCACAACTGTAGCAAAGCCCTTTTGCTCTTTTTTCTTCCAATTGTTGTGGTGTCAACCTTGTAGGTTGTGGAAATCTAGACATAGCAACACTTCCTTCTTTATAGAATTTAGTGGTAGGCTTCCTTGTCGCCATTATTTTACATTCAACTTTTCTTGCCAACCTGAATGCCTTCTCCAATGAATCTGGTTCCAAAACACGAACTTCATGTTGGATGTTATCCTTTAAAGTGCCTATGAAGAGATCAATCCTGTGTTCCTCTGGAATATCAGTTACCCTTATATTCAATTTTTTGAATTCCTCAATGTGCTGCCCCACTAAACCCTTTTGTTTGAGATTTATCAATTGGCTAAAGAAGGTGTTGCTCTTTGTATCCTCATAATGTGCTATCATTTCTTCCATAAAAATAGACCAAGTGACAATTTTTTTACGGGAGCAAAGCCATCGAGACCATACAAATGTATTTTGTTCTAAATGTAAAGTTGCAATGCGTACCTTTTGTGTGTTTTGCACGTTATGGAGATCAAAATATTGCTCCATCTGTAGTATCCATGTTACAGGATCCTTTCCATCAAACTTCCTCATATACATTTTTGGAATATGGTGGTTCTTCCCGCCAACATTAGAGTTTATTAAATCACGATTAACATTTATTTTGTTCTCATCATGAGGTTCTTTTACTATCTTTTCACCATTAGGAAACCTTTCTTGTATCAACTTTGTCAAAACTTCGATGTCTGCTTTGAGATCATTCTTCATGCTTTCCATGTTGTCTTTCATGTCATCCATCGTAGCTTCCATGCCATCCATCTTAGCTTCCATGCCATCCATCTTAGCTTCCACGCCTTTCTTCAAAACTTCCATTTCATTTTTTGTCGCTCTTTGCGAGAGTGAAATTTGTCGCACTTGCTCTTGTAATTTTGATAGATCATGTTGCAATTCTTCATCTTCTCATGAGTCATAGTAGAGCCTTCGAAGGCTTAATGGGTGTTGAATTGTTTTTACTGGGACATATTTTATAACCCAATACCGATATTCTACAATATGCCCTTCGAATCAATTCAAATTGATTCTTCAAACAAGACTTATGCAATTCGGAAAAAAAATACACACCTTTTTCTTTTGCTTTTGAGGAACTTGATATTGAAATTGATTATATTTGTGATTGCAGCACTTAAATATTTTATTTTCAAACGTACCAAGGAAGTAGCCTTCTGAACTATCTTTCAAATGCCACAGGTATGATCTGATTTGGATTCTTCAAGACAAAGTTATTTCCAATCTCCCACAATGACCCAATTTTGGACTGGTTCAGTAGAGCGAACTTGTACGACTTGCCACGTGTCACTGTTTCATCCTTCGTCTCTGAAATTGATAGCCAAGAAACTGCAGTCCGTGTACTTGCAACCACTTTTTACGGCACTCCAATCCGATGCCCAGAGAGAGAGTTATTGAACTTTTCCCACGATCACCTCTTTGAGATGAAATTCAGGAGCCTGAAAAAGCACTACCTTCCACATATCATATCTCCAAAAATATTGCGAACCAAGCTCTGAAATTTTTTGATGAATTTCCTCAGGATTTCAGCTTCGCACCATATGAATTTCAGATTCTGAACCTTCGTAGAAAAAATTTATAGCGCAAATGCCACGATGACCTGTTTAGGAGCCTGAAAAAATACCTGACTTCCACAGATGATATCTCCGAAATTATTGCGACCCAAACTCTGAAATTTTTACACAGGCTTCCTCAAGATTTTTTCTTCGCACCCTAAAAATTTCAGCTTCTGAAACTTCGTAGAAAAAAAGTTATAGCGAAAATTCCACGATGACCTGTTTGGAGCAGCGAAACCCTAGAATCCAAAGCTCCGATACCAAATGTTGTGTAACCAGCTCCAAAAAGAGAAGAAAAGAGATATCAACGCCTTAGAAATGAGCCACTTCGAGGGGGCAACCTCCAATACATTACATAAATGAACAATTCTTGGATGATACAATTTACAAACCTCCTTTCTATATATAGGAGTCCATGGGGCCATAATGTAATCCTAGTGGGCCACAATGTAATCCTAGCCGACCTAAAAATAATAATTTAAGGGCACAATAATAACAAAATGGGGGTTACAAGGGTACAATAATAACAATAAGGGGGTTACACTAACAACAATAAGGGACTATACTAGTAATATAGGGACCTAACAAGGAAGCCTACCACTCACATCTATAAAGATGGAAGTGTTGCTACTCCTAGACTTCCACAACCTACAAGGTTGACACCACAAAAATTGGAAGAAAAAAGAGCAAAAGGGCTTTTCTACAGTTGTGATAGAAAATGCACTAAAGGTCATAAGCGTGTTGAGAAGAAATTATTTTACATAGATTGTGAAGAGGAGGAAGAAAATGAACAAAAACCTTCAAAAGAAGAGGATATACACCAGGAAGAAACCCTATAATAAGAAGAAATGAGTCCAACCATATGATGTAATGCATTGGCAGGAATTACTACTCTCAAAACTCTTAAGATAGAAGGACATATCAAGAAGAAAGAGGTAATAGTGTTGATTGATTCAGGTAGTACACATAATTTTATTCATTGTAAGATAGCCAAGGAATTGAATTGTTTCCTATACCTAGCACCAGAATGTCAAGTGATGGTTGCAAATTGAGGAACTATAAATTGCTCTGGAAAATGCCATAATATCAAGCTATCCATGGGGGAATATGTATTTAATAGTCCGATGCTTTCCATCCTTATGGGAGGTGTTGATGTTGTACTATGAGTACAATGGTTACAATCTTTGGGGATGTTAGCTTTTAATTTTCAAAAACTTTTCTTGAAATTATTTTCGGAAGGAAAGGAAATTGAATTACAGGGTATCGCAGAGAAGCCAGGAAAGATAATAAGCTCTAATTTCATGACAAAGCTTCTGAAGAAAGAACAGCGATTCCAACATCAAAATAATCTATTTCTCCAGATCTTCAAAAAGTCTTGGACAATCATTCCAAGGTGTTTGATACTCCCAAAGGACTCCCACCTATTTGTGATCATGATCATTCTATTCATTTGATTCCAAGAAATGTTCCTCCAAACATTCGGCCTTCCAGATATCCTTATGTCCAAAAGAGTGAAAATGAACATATGGTTGCAGAAATGTTAGAGGCTGGTATAATTCAACCTAGTCAAAGTTCTTTCTCTGCTCCAATAGTATTGGTGCACAAGAAGGATGGATCATGGCGCATGTGTCCGGATTATAGGGAGCTCAATAAGCTCACTATTAAAGATGAATTTATCATTCCTGTGATTGATGAATTATTGGGTGAATTACATGGAGTAATTTATTTTACCAAGTTGGATCTTCATTCAGGATATCATCAAATTAGAATGAAGACTGAAGATCTCCCGAAAACAACATTTCGAACTCATGAGGGTCATTATGAATTTTTGGTCACGCCTTTTGGCCTTACCAATGCACCTTCTACATTTCAAGGGTTTATGAATTCCATTTTCAAACCCTTAGAAAATTTGTGCTAGTATTTTTAGATGATAACTAATCTACAACAGGTCTTGGAAGGATCATGTTCAATATGTTGATAGGGTTCTCAAACTATCAAAGGAGAAACAATTATATGAAAAAACATCCAAATGTTTCTTTGGAGCACAAGAGGTGGAATATCTGGGTTATATTGTATCTCACGAGGGTGTTAAGGTAGATCCTAAGAAAATTAAAGCCATTAAGGAATGGAAAGTCCCCACAACCATAAAGCAGTTGTGAGGATTTCTCGGGTTAACAGGGTATTATCGCAATTTTGTTAAGATTTATGGGAGAATAGCAGCACCTCTAACAACATTATTGAAGAAAGATGCATTTTCATGGACTCCCAAAGCAACTAAGGCCTTTGAACATCTTAAAGAGGCAATGTTCCTAGCTCCAGTTTTAGCTATGCCAAACTTCACAAAAACATTTATTATGGAATGTGAAGCCTCAGGAAATGGAATTGGTGTTGTTTTAATGCAAGAAGGAAGACCCATTGCTTTTTAAAGTTGTTCAATCAAAGGAAAGTATTTACAAAAGGCTATTTATGAGAAGGAAATGTTGGAAATACTACATGCACTAAAGAAATGGAGACCTTACGTAATGGGAAGACACTTCAAGGTAAAAACTTATCATGATAGTCTTAATTTTTTTTTGGAACAAAGACTATCTTTGGAAGAGCAACAAAAATGGGTCACAAAGATGTTGGGTTATGAATTTGAAATCATCTACAAAAAAGGGAAGCTAAATGTTGTTGCAGATGCACTCTAAAGAAAGGATGAACAGGTGGAAGCATTGCTTTGTGCCATTTATATTATCCAACCAGATTGGATAACCGAAGCAAGGGATGAATGGAAGAAGGACGAAGAAGTTTGGACACTCATTCAAAAGTTGCAGCAAGATCCTGGTAAATCTGATACATTTAGTTGGGAAAATGATTCCTTATGGTACAAAGATCGCTTATATGTTTGCAAGAATTTCAAACTAAAAAAAAATATTCTTTTGGAATTTCACACTTCTCCTTTAGGAGGACACTCGAGAATTTTAAAAACTTACCACAGGGTGAAGAAAGAATTTTTTTGGAATGGCCTTAAATCTGATATTCAAAATTTTGTGGTGGAATGTTTGGTTTGCCAACAAAATAAAATTGAGATAATTAAGACCCTAGGTATTCTACAACCTTTTTCCATTCCAATTCAACATTGGGAGGAGATTTCAATGGATTTTATCACAGGTTTACCTAAGTCCGAAGGAAGGAGTGTCATCATGGTGGTAGTTGATAGACTTACCCAGTATGCACAATTTTGTGCATTATCTCATCCATTTAAAGCAAGTACAGTTGCTACTGCATTTATGGAAACAATTCAAAAGCTACATGTAAACCCGAAGATTATTGTAAGTGATATAGATCCCATTTTTACAGGAAATTTTTGGATGGAATTATTTTGTTGTTTGGGTACTCAACTAGCTCATAACTCATCTTATCATCCTCAATCCGATGGTCAAATAAAGATAGTGAATAAATGTTTGGAAGGGTATATTCGTTGTTTTGTATCTGATAAGCAAGAAAAATGGGTCAAGTGGTTACCTCTTGCTGAATGGTGGTATAACACTTCCTTCCATACTGTAGCAAAAATGACCCCATTTATGGCACTTTATGGATATCATCCATTGTCCATCACATCTTCTTTAAGGGAAAATTCTAGGGTTCAAGCAGTGGAGGATTACATTAAGCATCAACAAGAAGTTCTCCAACTCTTAAAGGATAACCTAAATTTGGCACAAAATCGAATGAAACAATAGGTAGATCAACATCGTAGTGAGAGAAGTTTTGATGTGGCGGACTGGGTATTTTTATGTCTACAAGCATATAAACAAATGTCCCTCAAGCAAGCTAAGAAGGATAATAAATTATCGCCAAATTAATATGGTCCTTACAAGGTGTTGCAAAATATTGGTACTATGGCATACAAATTGGAGCTTCCTGCTTCTTCGAGAGTGCATCCAATTTTCCATGTTTCATGCTTAAAAAAGGTTATCGGGGATGAACTTCCAGTTCAAACAATATTTCCAGAACTTGATGAGGAAAGAAAAACCATATTGGAACCTGAAGCAATCAAGGAAACAAGAACTCGACAGCTACGAAATCGATCAATTTCAGAGTATCTCATCGAATGGAAGAACTTATCCACTGAAGATTCTACATGGGAGGATGAGAATTTTATACAGAAGCACACGGAGCTACTCAAACATTGAGGACAACACTTTTTTGAAGAAGACGAGCATGTTAGGTCCTTATATTACTAGTATAGTCCCTTATTGTTGTTAGTGTAACCCCTTATTGTTATTGTTGTACCCCTCTAACCCCCATATTGTTATTATTGTGCCCTTACATTATTATTGTTAGGTCGGCTAGGATTACATTGTGGCCCCATGGAATTCTATATATAGAGAGGAGGTTTTGTAATTTGTATCATCCAAGAATTGTTCATTTATGTAATGTATTGGAGGTTGCCCCCTCGAAGTGCCTGATTTCTAAGGCGTTGATATATCTTTTCTTCTATTTTTGGAGTTGGTTTCATAACAGTTTTCCATGAAGAATGAACGTCTTATGTTGGCTCTCATAGTCCCTGGTAGAAGGAAAGTGAAGAATATGGGTGTCTAATTACAACCATTGGTATATGGATTGAAGGAATTATGGGAAGGGATACATGTGTATGATGTATCAAGACCCATTGCAACAGAGAGAAGTTTTATGTTGTATGACATATGTGCTTACACCATACATGATTATCCATCTTAGAAGTTTTATTTGGTAAATTACAATTTTATTGATTTTTTAATATATGTAGCAATATTGTTTCATATATATTTAATTTAATTCATTGTAATTATATTGATATGCATGGTCGCTAATGTTTCGGCTTGTATACAATAATTGTGCAGGTCTTGTAACAAAAGGTTATCATGGATGTAAATGTTGTGGACCTTCTCTGAAGGCTAGGTTGTGAGACCATCTACGAAATACAATGTACGAATGCTCCAAGGTATTCCTCCCAGAACAACACCCTTACAAAAGAGAAACATCATATTTCAATGGAAAACCAAAGAGAAACCAAAGCCTTGCAATAATGACACCATTTGAATGGCTTAGATCAAATGAGAGAGAGAAGGAAAAGGAGTTTGTAGAAATATTAAATTCAAATGGGGAGCCTATGTTCGATGATCCAGAATTATTCAACACCGATGTTGAGAAATTTCCCATCGGGATGAAAGGAAAATGCATCTTTTATGAGCTCCCATATTCAGAGAATCTTAAGATTACCACTTACTATATCCCACGCATATATTTAAAAATGTTTCATCTTCTTCATGGAGGCACATATCATCGAAAGAAAGTGACACATTTGTTGTTAGGAGAGATATTATTTCTTAAAAAACTAAAAAGACACATTGGCCAAGACAAGAAACTAGATGAGAGGTTGGTCCCTCTTGGTATTTCAAATAAGGTGATGTCCCATGGATTTTAAAGAAAGATGATATTTCTTTGGAAAAGGAAGTTATAATGAGTGTGAGGGTGCCTTCTTTATATAGGTCTTTACTACAGCACTACCTGGGCACTGCTTCACTATGGAATACCGTTTGCCAGGGTTGAAATCACATGACCATTATAACCTTCGAAGAGTATGTATTTCAAAAACATGATTTTATTATTATTTTATTATTTTTTATGAAATGGGATATTTTATAATTATTTTTTGTATAATGTACTATTTACTGTGCAGTGTCATTATCCCCTGCTCGTGCATGGATGTGTGAATCATGACTTCCCCCAAGACCTACGACGTGTCATATTTAAATTATATACATTTGTATGTTGGATCACATAAATGGATATTAATATGGCTAAAATTCCATGGTGGAGTCAAGACATAGATGAGCGTGTTTATATGTTTGAGAATGATATGCCAACGAGTTTCATGGAGTTGCAGGTTCATCTTCTAATTCACCTAGCAGATAAGGTTGAATTAGCTAGGGTGGTTTATTGTCATTGGATGTTCTTCTTAGAGAGGTACATGAAGAAATTGAAATGTTTTGTTTGACAAATGGAAAAAACCAAGGGGTCTATGGAAGATGGGTGTATATCCTATGAGTCTTTCTATTATGCCAATGAGTACATAAAGAAGATCCACAACACACCAGGTGCGGTTATCTAGGAGGATCATCAAATTTCTCCAATTTTAAAGGTCTCATTTGTTCCCAAAAATAATTCGAAGTGGTAGAGCTCATCGTTCTGAATCCGACAGTACCTTTAGTTTCTCATTTGGTCTTCGGATGAAGGAGAAATCGCTTGTCAAAGTTTATGATGAACAGGTGCATGTGCATATAAATTGGTTATAAAATATGGTGCACATATATATATATATATATATATATATATATATATATATATATATATATATATATATACTAACCCATTTCTACAGTCCTAAGGGCAGAATTATTACAATGTTAAAACATGTTCATGGTAAAGCGGATATATATATTAATGTGTTGGTTGACACTATGGTTAGAAATGTGACATACCGTTGCATAACCTTGTACCTGCCAATATGTAAACATGACAATATAACATTCACCAAATTTCGATGCCAGAGTCTTCAGATAAGTATCACGATGGCATGATGAGTTTGCGGTCCATTCGGCACAGAGTCAACCACTAATGGCGGGGTGCCATAACACACCACCTCTACGAGTAGCACGTCACTGCCAAGGTCATTGCCAAAAATTATAGTTTCATCCACTGGAGAATATTGATGTGCCACGGGATGAGGCCCATTCACCATTGGAGCCAATGGTAAAACAACGCGGAGGTGGCACGGAGCAAGTTGAGACCACTGGGGGTTAGGTGCCACGAGGCAGAACCTTGATGAACATCATTCATTGCTGCCATGTCACGAGTCGAATTTGGTTGGGAATATGATACCACGGTCCAATAAAAAAAATATGTAATGTTAAACATTAAATTTTGGTGTGCAATAAATTAACATTATGTGTAAAATTTAGTAATGGTATTTATGTTAAATGGTTTATATATGCACTAATCTAAGGTTGTGCATAATGTTGTAATATAATTGCACCACATATTAAGTTGTTCACCTAACCAAAACCATTTCTATGTAGAGCTCGGGAGGTTCGACCCTGGAACCTACCCGAGGAATTATAAAAACTTAGCCATCGCACCAATGCGTAGGGAGTTGAATAGTGAGTTGCAGAACAAAGTTTTGTGTATGCCATTAATTATTCATTTGGGCATAACTTGGCCATCCTTGGGAATTTTTGAGAACTAAGATAGGCGTTGGAAAGTTGAGATAAAGGCCCTCTTTCTGAAAGTAACCAGCAGTGTCCGCGATCACAATTCAGTTGGTGAAATTTTATGTAAAGGTACTCTTTGGAGGATTTCTAATATAACGAACACCCACTTGGAAGTGGACTCGGAGACGTAGTCCAAGAGGGATGAAATCTGTAATCAATTTTTGATGTGTTTGCATCTTTTATTTCTGTTATTTATTATTATTTGATGTTCTCAAGTCTGTGTTTAAGGCATAATAATAACTCAGTTTCCTTCATTCATTCACATAAAACAACCTTAGTTAAGTGTGCAAATAATCAATCTTGTAGATTTCATATCATATTTTGGCATCAAAGCGAGGTTGATAATGTATAAGAAGGATATTTTCCAATATGAATGTTGACTAGATCCAAGTTGCGACGTGGAGAAGGTAAACTTGAGGAGACAAATCCAGAGATTTGAAAGAGGAAAGTCACTCGAGAGATGGCAGATGAAAACAAAGGAGAAGCTCTTGAGATAAAGAGCGAGGATCAAATTCAGAAAATGTTCCTTAATATGCAATGGATGATTATATATATTTATGAAGACAAGGATACTAGAGATGCAACTTCATCTTCTAAAGCCTCAAAAGAGAAAAATGTCAAGGAAAAAGCTAATGGTAATGGATCCCATTCTTCTCCATCTTTTTCTTCTTCTTATTCTTATTCTTCTTTATCCTCACACAAGTCTAGTTCAGATTCAGATTCAAAATCGAAGAAGAAAAATAAATCTCCTTTATTAAAGCTTGATGTTAAGTTTGAATTTCTTATATATGATGGTGAAATGAATCCTGAAAAGTTAGATAATTGGGTTAAAAAACTTGAAGTATATTGTAGAATTTATAATATTGATGATGATTCTATAGAATTTAGTTAGCTACACTTAGAATGGGGGAAAAAACTTTGATTTGGTGGGAAATTAAAACTTGATCATGGTCTAAGTTTGTTAACACTATTAGAAAGCAATTCTATCCTCTAGGATATACACAACATGTCATAATGGATTGGCAGCGGATAAGGCAAAGTAAAGGACAAATCCTGCAAGAGTTTACATAGGAATTCAGGAAGGAGGAATTAGCACTTGATATTCCATTAAACACACATGAAAATTTGTTAAAGTATATTGGAAGTTTTCACTCTTATTTGAAACATACATTGCTTATGTTTAATCCAACTGACTTTGATGAAGTGTGTTTACAAGCCATTCATATTGAAGCAAGGGGTAGACTGTTTCAGTCAAACTTTTCAAAGAAAGCATTCAAGCATTCAGAGAACAAGGATTCCAAAGAAGACAATGGAAATAAATCAACAATAACTAAGAATGAAGGAGAAAGTCCTCCATATACTGATTTTCATAGGGTTGGACATGATGAATCCAAGTGTTGGAAGCTTCATCCGGAACTCAAGCCAAATAATTTCCTTAAGAAGAAGGTTGAAATGAAAGCTAATGATGCAGTCCAACAAGACTTGAGATCTGACTCCGGTGACGAAAAGAAGATAACCGCTATGGGTCTGAGAGGTAATCCTTCTGAAGCTAGTTCTAGTTCTACTTTTTTTTCATATTCTTCAAAATATAATGATGTGATTTAAGGTAAGAAGTGAACTGAGTTGTTTGACATAAGGATAATATCCAAGCACACTAAAATTGAAACATTATTTGAGAGTGGATCACAAGAAAACTTAATATCTGAGCAATTAGTAAGGAAATTGGAATTAGAAACTAAATATCATCCAAAACCTTACCCTTTAGGATGGTTGAAGGAAAACACTCATATGCATGTCACAAAATAGTGTCGATTAAGGTTTGTAATCAAAACTAATTTTGTTGATGAAGTTGATTTAGACGTGATTTCTTTGGATATATGTGGATTTGTGTTGGGTATTAATTATCTTTATGATCGAGATGCCATATTTTATAGAAAGGAGCATAAGTGTCATATATTTAAATATGGAATTGAATATGTTGTCAGAGATCATAGACTAAAGATAAACTTGGATTTAATCAATGTTAGTCAAATGAAAAGACTCATAAATTCAAGTAAAAAGTATTGTCTCATGTTTGTTAAGGAAAAACATAAAGATAAGTGTTGGTGTCCAAGTATGAAGGATATTATTCAACCATTTCCCACATTAATTATCAATCCAAGATGTGTTTGGTTATTGCAAGGCTAACATGCAAAGTATATGCAGGTAACAATTACACAATTTCGTATCAATCACGAATTTAATAGACTATGCAAAACAACAACCAAATGTAACGTCAATGGAAATTACAGCAACAATCAATTGTAACAGAGACTAGATTCACAACATTTAAGATTCAAAACAATCACATTAAACTATTACATCAATCAAGGAAAGATACGATACAATAAAAGAAACTAAGACGCATTAATTCATCAACACCTGGTCAGTAGAGCGAGCCCAACTCCCTGATTAGGGTTATGATAAAATCACAAACTCAAGAAAATATAAGAAATGTGAATTACATTAAACTGAAATGGCTTAAAAAATTATTTTTACAGACTCTCAATTATATCATAAGATAACCTCCTCTCCACAGCTCTGTAACCTTTCTTATACAAATTATCACAATGACAGTTCCTGAAATTACAACAGATGTTTGCCTACATTTAAATAGTGGTTGTGATAAACAAAATCGAATGCAAAAGATAGTAGAGAGATAAATATAAAGTTATTCCACCGTTGCAGCTATTATCCAAAGATATTGCTTCCAACTTGACAACTTTCCCCGGAATTATGAACTTGGTCATCTGACCTCCAAATCTGCAAGAATGATGGAGCTAGCAAGCCACTTTCGTAATAATCCTCTATGAATATGCTTCATTGATTAAGTAATCCATAAAGACATGACAAGAGGTATACCTCTGCAGTGTAGGACATAAATTGACTGTTAATGATACAAATGAGGAAGGGAAACATGATTAAAATTCAAGTAAATATATTCAAGTTTAGCTCCCAACATCTCCCACCAACTTGTATTTCTGCATGTCCTCATGCAGCTCATCGCCTACGCAAGTATGGGTTAGAGCGGATGTGATCAGAGTGAAGCTAAGAAAGATCATATTTCCCATAAATTTTTGTTCTTGGAGGTTTATACCCATCTGTCATGAGGATTTCCTTCCAGGAATCATCATTCACATGGTCATTCAGAGTGTACTGATCCGCTGGAAACCAGATAATGGGAAACTATAATCTCAAACCCATCCATTTGATCCCATGAGTGTGTATGCAGGAAATATAGCATGGTAGCCTTTTTAATTCCCATGCAAAATTAGGAGCCCCAAAAGGTTCCCATACCCTGACAATTGATGATGATAGCATCCACCTTTTCTGGCAGCTGTCTCAAGCTTCATCTTGACAAGCGACCACCTGTTTTGTGCACAAATTAGTGCACCACTTCTGGGTTGCCAACATCTGTGCTTTTCATCCCTCAAGTTGCAAAAAGGTAGCATGCTTGTTGTAAATATTGACAGACTGACCATTTTCCCTTCGAAGGACAAGTGGCTTAGTAGCTTGATTTTCTTCGAACGTGTCAAAGGATTTCTTCCACTTAACTTGATTTATTGTATAAAAACTAAAGGATATTAATTAAACATCTCCTACATATAGAACTGGGTTGAATGTCTGATCATTACTCAGGAAGTAATCGCGCATATACAGTTTTCACATCAAGTGTTGATTCAAAACATCACGAATTCTCAAAATACGCAGAAACTGTATGGGGTATTCTATCTCATGGATGACCTCATGAAAAATACTTTCCAAACAAAAGAGAAGATATTGTTCATGAAGAAACAGAGCATAGCTGTGAGCAGGGGGTCAGAAAGCCATTACCTATTGTACCAAAGTGAACATCTCTTCCTTATCGGCCTTCAGTATTCACACCTGCTCTTCCAATTCCTTGATCTTCTTTTGTTGTTTCTCCCTCTTTTGCCTCTCTCTGTCCATCTGGTCTATGTAACCAGTGATGGTCCACAAAGCCTGTTCACGAATCCTTTTCACTTATTCCTGGTGGGTTTTCAAAGTGATTGTCCCATGTTGGAGACAAGACGCAGCAGCCTGCCACTTCTGAATTTTTGCGACCAAAAATAATTCTCGGGCCTCAAATAAATATTCAAAGGGATTTGTTTGTGTAGCGGAAAAAATTATAGGATTATCCTCTGTTTTAACCATTGATGGAATGGCTTCAACCTTGGATTTTGTAGCCTTTTTCTTGTACCTCCTTTCTTTCTTCTATAAGCACAATACCCATTTCCTCAACTTAATAGTTTCCATTTTTAATTGCATTACTTCATTAAAATGGGACTGGTAGCTTTCTTTATGAGGGGGCCTCCTTTTTGCACATTGTTCAATGATTTCCCGTTTGACAGTGAATTCCTCTACTGGTTTTGTAGTTGGTGTGGGATTTGGAGGATTATTATCAACAAATGTGTCGACCTGGTCCTCCTTTACCTTGAATTATTTCATTTGTTCCTCCATTTGGGGAGGGACCCCTTCAATTTCTTTCTCAGGTCTTGCAACCTCTTCATTTCCTTCCTTGGGTCTTACGACCTCTTCATTTCCCCTTGCTAACTCTTGAATCACAATGATCAGCGGTGTAGTGTCCCTGACATCCTTCCCTTGTATCTATTCTGCAGTAAGGCCATATCCTATTTGTCTAAGAATTGTTTTTAACCCTTGTGGGTTAGTTTAGCAAGAAAATTTTCTTCTAGTGGCCTTGGAGGGGTGGCGTCAACTATTACTTCTTCGACATGTTCTCTAGTCAGCAATGGTTTTGTGTATTAGTGTTGACCCTTATGCTTCTAGTTTGTCCTGTATGTGTGCTAGCGAGTACTGACACCTAATGGTCGTATTAACCAATGTATCCAAGATTGTTCCAAGAAATTCTAAAATTGGGGGAATGGCTTCTTCTTCCACCAAACGCCGAGTGTTATACGAAATAATCCCTCTTGCGGACAAGAGCGATCTCCCTAGCATCCTAAGGATATATAGAAACAAACAGACAAATGTAGACCATTTTCTCTAGATCATTATGCTTACGAATTATTAATTAAATATAGGAAGATGCTCTTACCTGAAGTCCAACACTTTGCTCGGTCTTCAATCTAGTTGCTCCAGAAGTTATCGATCCAGCATATAAAATCTGCAATCAAAGACAAGAGAAAGGGATCAAAAGCATCTACGAGATATGATAATTCAAAAGCATAAATCTATCTTAGTGATCAAGGAATCCAAGAATTAAATTATCCAAAAGGTACATGAACAACTTAATGAGAAAATAGAATCCCTTTGTATTAACTTTGAATAAAAGAAGAAACCTTACAACCATGACGCCTTGATGTTCATATAGGTTCTTCCGGGGTCCCAAACAATTGTTTTCCCCAGTTTGACAAGAGTCTGACTCTCTTTATCGGCATAAAGCTTATGGCCATGATTTTGTAATCTCTCTCATGCCAATGATGCAAAATATGGAGAGTATGTTCACTCAGCAATTCCTCTCAAAACTATGAGTTCTAAGTACTCTCTCCAAAGCAAGAAGTAAGCACTTAGTACAAAGTAAAATCTATAATCTACCCTTGAGACTGAAACTTGGCCTCAATTTATAGCAGAAGGGAGGTAGTTTCAACTCCAAAAAGGAAGGGATAAAGCCCTCTCATCATGGGATTTTAGCTCCAAAAACCAAGGGATTACTCCATTAATGAAGAGATAATGGTTCATGAATGGAAGGGGCGAAGCTCGACCAGATAATGTTTCTAGAAGGCCCCAGCTGGGAGAATATTCGACCAGCTGGGTTTGTAGAACTTACTTTTCTCTTTTTTTACCTTTTACGGGGGTCTGCAATTTTAATGAGCTTTACATGTGGGATGTACCACAGTTTTTACAACAATTAGCTGCGGTACCGTAGGGAATGACTAGGAAAAGTGCGAGAATAGGCTTTTTAGGACTTTTAAGAGCTTCTTCCAGTTCCAATACTTGATTTGGGGAACTTTATGTTTTTATACTTCTAACGAAGTAGTGAATAGGTAATGATGAACCCATATAGACAGCTCAATGTCATGGTGAAAAATTTCAGTGTAACATATTTCCCCCTAAAGTACAAAGTCTAAAGAGTTTTTCAAAGAATTATGAAGAGTGAAGTGCTTTATCATTATGAGGATCGGGTTGTCGACACATCAGTTGAAACCTGGAAAAAACACTCAATGCAAGCATATATATATGTATATCATCGCTGAGGTAGGCATTCCCATACTCATATCAAAACTAACTACATGTTATGATATAGAAATGATTTTAGAATTACATGAAGTAGTAGACACAACATGGATGCAACCATTTGTTATGAGTAGTCTACTATATGATAAATAATAAAACTCCTCGCAGCCTGGATGGTGGAAACTAGATCCAGGGTCTTGATTTGCGCTTCTCGAACTAGTACGATTCTATCCATGCGATTGATTACATCGAAGTCAAACATGGTAGAAACCACTTGATTACCAGTCAATGATGTGAACTATTAACGAGTGTGAGAGAAACCATCAATAATGACAATGGTTCTCAAAGTAATTAGTACAATCTATGAAATGTGAATTTGTGATCTGAAGTCGAACATTTCACAGAGTCTTTCGATCGAAGGTAAATGATGCAACCTGTCGTTGAAAGTGAGAAATATGCCATTAGGGCATGCAAATCCCAAGGTATTGATAGGATTCTAGATCAACTTTCTAGATGATGAGTTGTCGTCAATAGAAAGTAATCCGTCGTAGGAAAGCCTACGACACAAAACCATTAGATCAAGTTTTGAAGAAATATATAGCAAGGACTGACTCAAGGATGGTCAACGAGAATGGAGACAAATGTTTGCAATGAATGGTTTATTGAAACTGATATCTTGAACACATAACGACACTATAGATGGTTTGGTTACGATTGACCTAAGCTAATACCCAGAAACTGGCTGAATACTTTCAATGTGGTTTGATCAACTATTTTTCCAAAGGATTTTCCCAACCCAGAAATGAGTGTGACAAAAGTGTCATGTTTATTAGTGGTATACAACTTTTTTAAAACGAAGTATGACAAGTGGATTCATTTTCTCTCTTTTCCCCCACCATTTCTGGCAAGTACCTCTTTATTTTTGACAAGCTTGAGGAGGATAAAATTTTCTTGTAATATAAGCTCATCCTTCGGATGAGTCCAACTTAGTATTAAAATAGAACCCTAAGAAGGAGTGGTTCGTTCTTTTTTATAATTGACAGGTCCTTTACTATTAAATTTTAACAAGTCTAGTATAGGTGAAACTCGATGCTTTTCAATTTTAGGGAGTCAGAAGAAAAACTTAAGAAAACTCCATGGGTGTACTTTTTCGTAAATTTAGTCTCTCAAGCCCAAAAAAGGATAAAATAATGCACGAGAGAACTCTATTGACCATGATTTAGTCAACATATACCTTTTTCATAAATAGTCTATTTCAGTCTGGAAAAGGGGTAAACTTATATTGAAGGGACGACTGTTCATTTCTTTTAACGAGTTTGAATAGACAAGTACTCGGCAATATTTTCATGTTTAGAGAGTCTAAAAAGGGCTTAAAAGAGAACTCCAGGGTTTCTCTTTTTCATATTTTTATAGAGCTCGGAAAAGTGATAAAAGTATACTCGGCATGGTTTCTCTTTTTCGTAATTTTTAACGAGTTAGAAAAAGTGATAAAAATTATACTCAATGGCCGAGTTTCAATTTAATTAACAAGGAGGAAAAGATGGAAAGAACTCGGCATTTACATGTGTTTTGCGAGAATGAAATATAGAAATGATTTTAGAATTACATGAAGTAGTAGACACAGCATGGATGCAACCATCTGTTATGAGTAGTCTACTATATGATAAATAATAAAACTCCTCGTAGCCTGGATGGTGGAAACTAGATCCAGGGTCTTGATTTCTGCTTCTCGAAATAGTACGATTCTATCCATGCGATTGATTGCATCGAAGTCAAACATGGTAGAAACCACTTGATTACCAGTCAATGATGTGAACTATTAACAAGTGTGAGAGAAACCATAAATAATGACAATGGTTCTCAAAGTACTCAGTACAATCTATGAAATGTGAATTTGTGATCTGAAGTCGAACGTTTCACAGAATCTTTCAATCGAAGGTCAATGATGCAACCTGTCGTCGAAGGTGAGAAATATGCCATTAGGGCATGAAAATCCCAAGGTATTGATAGGATTCTAGATCAACTTTCTAGATGATGAGCTGTCATCAATAGAAAGTAAACCGTCATAGGAAAGCCTACGACACAAAACCATTAGATCAAGTTTTGAAGAAATATATAGCAAGGACTGACTCAGGGATGGTCAACGCGAATGGAGACAAATGTTTGCAATGAATGGTTTAATGAAACTGATCTCTTGAACACATAACGACACTGCAGATGGTTTGGTTACGATTGACCTAAGCTAATACCCAGAAACTGGCTGAAGACTTTCAATGTGGTTTGATCAACTGTTTGGCCAAAGGATTTTCCCAACCCAGACATGAGTGTGACAAAAGTGTCGTGTTTATAGTGGTATACAACTTTTTTAAAACGAAGTCTGACAAGTGGATTCATTTTCTCTCTTTTCCCCCACCATTTTTGGCAAGTACCTCTTTATTTCTGACAAGCTTGAGGAGGATAACATTTGCTTGTAATATAAGCTCATCCTTCGGATGAGTCCAACTTAGTATTAAAATCGAACCCTAAGAAGGAGTGGTTCGTTCCTGTTTATAATTGATAGGTCCTTTACTGTTAAGTTTTAACGAGCCCAGTATAGGTGAAACTCAGTGCTTTTCAATTTTAGGGAGTCAGAAGAAAAACATAAGAAAACTCCGTGGATGTACTTTTTCGGAAATTTAGTCTCTCAAGCCCAAAAAAGGATAAAATAATGCACGAGAGAACTCTATTTACCATGATTTAGTCAACATATACCTTTTTCGTAAATAGTCCATTTCAGTCTGGAAAAGGGGTAAACTTATATTGAAGGGACGACTGTTCATTTCTTTTAACGAGTTCGAATAGACAAGTACTCGACAAATTTTCATGTTTAGAGAATCTGAAAAGGGCTTAAAAGAGAACTCCAGGGTTTCACTTTTTCATATTTTTACAGAGCTCGAAAAAGTGATAAAAGTATACTCGGCATGGTTTCTCTTTTTTGTAATTTTTAACGAGTTAGAAAAAGTGATAAAAATTATACTCAATGGCCGAATTTCAATTTAATTAACGAGGAGGAAAAGACGGAAAGAAGCATTTACATGTCTTTTGCGAGAATGAAATATAGCAAAATAATCTCGGGATTTTCATGAGTTTAATGAGTCTTGAAAATAATAACCGAAATGGACCCAAGATAGGTTTCATTTTTATACAAGCTTGAAACATAGGAAAAATTATGCTTGAGAGTGGTTTCATTTTTACACAAGCTTGAAATGTAGAAAACTTTGCTTGAGAATGGTTTCATTTTTACACAAGCTTGAAATGTAGGAAACTATGCTTGAGATAGGTTTGTTTCATTTTTACACAAGCTTGAAACATAGGAAAACTGTGCTTGAGAGAAGTTTTAATGCCCCTGAAGCATAACTTGCTAGAGTGCATCTGCCCCCCAAGCTTCATTCCATTCAACTAAGTAGATTAATGGTTCATAGGTGGATGGAATGAAGGTTCATTTACGAGATTAGATGAAAGAATCGACTTCATCAGGAGAGGATTTGTTTAATTTTTTAACGAGCTTGACAAAGGAAAAAAACTATGCTCACTGAAACTTGTTTTATTTTTTAACGAGCTTGACACAAGAAAAGGAACTATGCTCAAAGACATGTTTCATTTTTTAACGAGGTTGACACAATAAAAGAACTATCCTCATACCTGATTCATTTTTTAACGAGGTTAACTCACTAACAGGAACCATCCTCAGAAAATACTATCTCTAATCTATCAATCTACTCTCTACAATCTACCTACATAAGCCACTGATTCATTTTTTAACGAGGTTGACACAGTAAAAGGAACTTTGCTCATGGGAACCTGTTTCATTTTTTAATGAGGTTGGCACGGGAAAAGAACTATCCTCAAAGACATGTTTCATTTTTTAACGAGGGTGACACAGTAAAAGGAACTATCCTCATGGGAACCTGTTTCATTTTTTGACAAGGCTGGCACAGGAAAATAAATATCCTCAAAGACATGTTTCATTTTTTAATGAGGTTGACACAGTAAAAGGAACTATCCTCATGGGAACCTGTTTCATTTTTTAACGAAGTTGGCACAGGAAAAGAACTATCCTCAAAGACATGTTTCATTTTTTAACGAGGTTGACACAGTAAAAGGAACTATCCTCATGGGAACCTGTTATGGATTCTAATCGGAAGAAACACATGTCAAGGGACACTCCTTGATCATGGCTTCCAAGAGGTCTTCATCAGATGGAAGAACAGTGCTCTGGAAGGAACACATGTCAAGGGACTCAATAGGAATAAGAACATCGTGTTCAAATAATCCCATAGGATTTTCCATGTCAATTACCGGATCTAAGTCAAAGGAATTCGAGCAAAAAATGAGAGGCTCGCTTGCATTGGTAACTGAAAACATGGGACTAGCTGCCACATAATTAACCCGTGGCGAGGTAGATAACACTTCCGTATAAGGAACATTTACGGGTGTCAGATTAATGGTAGTTGAAACAGGACTAACGAATGAAAGTTGGTCAACAGTGACAATGTTCCCATTGGGATGGAAATACATCACGTGAAAGAGTGTCGATATGATAGCTTTCATTGCATAGACATAGTATTGCCCAAGGAGTAAATTGAAATCCAAGGGGCCTCGAACTACCATAAGATCAATACAGATAGTTTTACCTTCCAAGGTAATAGGAAAATTAGGAAGGATCCCTAAAGGTTCACTAATGGTTTTGTTAAAAGCTGATAGATTTTGTGTAACATGCACAAGCTGAGGGGAACCCAAAGATTGCCACGCAGTTGAGGATAAAATACTAACAGAAGCACCTTCATCTACATTTGTACGATACACATTCTTACCAAAAACCTTCGCAATGATCTGGAAATGAATGGAAGAGGGAAGACAAGGTTCTGTAAGTCTATTCCAATCAAAGGAAAAGACCTCATTACTTGGAGGGGGTTCTGTAGGAACAGGTGAAATGCCCCCTAGTGTAGAAGAATCTGATGTAACAAGAAGAACCTGAGTGGTATGAATTTCACCCTCTACCAGGAGAGTGGGATCGACTGAATGTGAAATTCATCAACTAATGGATCATCAACCTAAGTGATATGAGCTTCACTCTCCAATGGAAGAGTGGGATTGACTGTACTCGGAATTAGATCAATCACTCCGTCAGTTGACGGTAGGTTGGGAGAAAGTTTATGGTAACCAGTTGGAAGTTCTTGCTATGGAACAGTAAGGTTTTCCAATAATTTTGAGGCTTCATCCATGTGAGGGAAAACATGGGTGTGATGACTCCCTTTGCATAACCTACAAGAAAACCTAAATTTACCGTTTTTCCCAGGAACTTGACTAGCACTGGTTGATGGATCAATGGTAAGTTGATGAGAATTTTCTGACCATACTTCCAAGACCTTTGGAATACCAGGAAAATTGATAAGGAAGTGGTCACCCTTACAAAGCTTTCAAGGGTATTTTGGTTTACGATGCATGTTGGAGGTTTCCTCAACACAACTAACACTTACAACCATGGTTGGTTGGTTGACTTCTTTCTTATCTTGCTTCTTCTTCTTAGCCACTTGGTTACTAGCATCAGGACTTTTACCAAGCGAAGAGGAAGAAAGGGAGGAAGACATGTTGGCCGAAGAAGGTAAAGGGTCAACAAAAGGTTGGTGATGTTGAGATGGTGAACTCTATTGAAGTGAAGCATTCGATTAAGGTGGAACATTTGGAGTATTTGAGGCCAACGAAGTTGAAAATAACCATACCGGTAAACCTATTGTAAGTGCAGGTAATGACAATGTAGCCATATAAGGAGGACCAAAATTTCCAAATAAATGAAAAGTACTAGGATTTTCATTAAGAGGGGTTGCTTGGTTGGTAAATTTCGGAACAGTTGCCATTAAATTCAACTTCAGTGAATTTTATTAACAATTTAAAAATGTTCACAATTCACAAATCACACCTAAAAATTAAAATTCACAATTCACACCTAAGGTATCTAAAAATTAAAAACAAACAAATGAACATGTGCTATCAAATCTAGGAGTCAAACCACACACAAACAGTAGATTCACGCACTAAAAACATTAGTTGGTGATGAAATCCAACATCGTATAATTTTAATGCAGAAATGGCGGTTGGAACAGTTACCCTGACAACCTTCTTAATGAAACAGACCGGTGCAATTTTCTCCACTTAAACCATCTCAAGTGAAGAGAACCCTCCGGAGAGTCCAAGTGAGTCTAGTCGACATCTGTTCTAGGTACAGTGGGACCTTCCGTCCACCGTCACCTTGGGAAATAATCCTAAATTTTATGGCCACTAAGGTCACCAAATGAGACAAATGTACCTGGGGGAACAGTCTACGACCCGATATACACCCAAGGGCAGAGTAACAAGCTCAATCCCCTTGAAGGCTCCTTGACATAATCCAAGATTTACCAACAAGTGACCCCAGGCTCCTCAACAATGGTCTAACCGAGGTTTACCATTTTTAATATGTGCACATCTTCTATCATTCCCAATGAGATAGGTATGATTACCTCACTGGTTCGGATATGATCTCGTGCTTGACTCCTTTGAGAGGAGCTTCCCAGAGCATATATGATACAATTGGATTTTCCTACCGCAAGATCGACTACTTGTTTGTTTTTATTGTCTTGGAAAGTTAACTAAAACCTATTCCAAGACACTAGCCTAAGCTATGTTGGTGGAAAAGAGCCCTAAAAATGTAAAAAATTCTAGATGAATTTTATTAAGCGTGATGTTATTTGGCTGTTATTACTCAAAGGGTAAATGGATATGAAACCAATGATGTTATGACCTGACCCAAAACCAAATGAAATTGAATATGATAATGTAATCTTTTCAATTCGATGAATCCTAACTAAATTAAGGAGAGAGTTTCCATTCACTCACAACAATGCAAGAATTGATAAATAAGAGAAAATATAACAAATTCTCTAATGCACTAATTTTATCAAGAAAAACTAATGCAAATCAATTCCATTTTTTTTTATTTTAATGTTTTAAAACAAGCATAAAAACATGTAAATTCAAATCAAAGAGACTAATCTAAATCTACGATTGATTTTTCTAGAATGTAAACTATGCAGTTGTAATCTATGCACAATTCACTTGAAAAGTATGCAAATGTAATCTATGCACATTTTTCATTCATATTCTGAAAATGAGAATTCTAATTATGAAGATGTGATCTATGCAAGAGAATTATCATACACAAGATGATTATAATGTAATCTAAAGAACCAATCAAGTGTAAGTAAAGAAAATTGGGTGAGAGTTCCAAAGGTCAAAACATAAAAACACTCAAAGGCGATTAACACTCAGACACAATTTATGAAAAATTGTTAAGAGACTGAGAAAAATCTCGAAGTAATGACCAAAGGAAATAAAATTAAGAGTTTCTCAAAAAAAAAGATTCAAAACAGCCAATTAACTTAACAGAGACTAATGAGATTGTAAAATTTGCTGAAAGAAACTCACACATAAGACTTTGAGAGTCAAGACAAGTTGGGGAAAACACAGAGAATTTGGTAATCTAGCTCCTAAAAAGAGAATTCTTAAATTTTCAAAAAATTTCCACAAGTCGGCAAGTTTTAATGGAGAATAGTGCGGTACCGCACTGTTCTGAACTAAAAACTGTGGAGGCTGCTGCACTATTTTCAAATGAAAACTGTGGAGGCCAGGAAAAGTACTGAAAAAATAAAAATAAAAATTTTCTTTTCATGGATTCTAATAAGTTATCTACCCATCCTAGTTTTGAACTAATCAAAATCAAAGAAATCTTCCAAAAGTCAAACTAAAAATGAAAAAGAAAAGTAAGTTCAGATTTTTCCCCAGCGGAGTCGCCAATTTGTTAGATGGACTAATCCCTCTTGCGGACAAGAGCGATCTCCTAGGATCCTAAGGATAACTAGAAACAAACAGAAAAATGTAGAACATTTTCTCTAGATCATTATTCTTACGAATTATTAATTAACTATAGGAAGATGCTCTCACTTGAAGTCCAACGCTTTGCTCAGTCTTCAATCCAGTTGCTCTAGAAGTTATCGATCCAGCGTATAAAATCTACAATGAAAGACAAGCGAAAGGGATCAAAAGCATCTGCGAGATATGATAATTCAAAAGCATAAATATATCTTAGTGATCAAGGAATCCAAGAATTAAACTATCCAAAAGATACATGAACAAATTAATGAGAAAATAGAATCCATTTGTATTAAATTTGAATAAAAGAAGAAACCTTACAACCGTGACGCCTTGATGTTCGTACAAGTTCTTCCGGCGTCCCAAATAGTCGTTTTCCTCAGTTTGATAGGACTCCGACTCTCTTTATCGGCATAAAGGTTATGGCCATGAGTTTGTAATCTCTCTCACGCCAATGATGCAGAATATGGAGAGTATGTTCACTCAACAATTCCTCTCAAAAATATGAGTTCTAAGTACTCTCTCCAAAGAAAGAAGTAAGCACTTAGTACAAAGTACAATCTATAATCTACCCTTGAGACTGAAGCTTGGCCTCAATTTATAGCAAAAGGGAGGTAGTTTTAGCTCCAAAAAGGAAGGGATAAAGCCCTCTCATCATGGGATTTTAGCTCCAAAAACCAAGGGAATACTCCATTCATGAAGGGATAATGGTTCACGAATGGAAGGGGCGAAGCTCGACCAGATAATGTTTCTAGAAGGCCCCAGATGGGAGAATATTCGACCAGCTGGGCTTCTAGAACTTACTTTTCTATTTTTTTACCTTTTACGGGGGTCCATAGTTTTAATGAGCTTTATGTGTGGGATGTACCGCAAATTTTACAGCAATTAGCTACGGTACCATAGGGAATGACTAGGAAAAGTGTGGGAGTAGGCTTTTTAGGACTTTTAAGAGCTTCTTTATGTTCTTAGACTTCTAAGGAAGCAATAAGTAGGTAATGATGAACCCATATAGATAGCTCAATGTCATGGTGACAAAATTCAGGGTAACACCGAGGGGAACAAAATTTCTTTGCCTCTTTTGGTAAAGATGAAGGAAACGAGGAATGAGGAACATATTCTTCAATCTCTGCCTTGACTATGCTTGTTGACTCAGGTTATTCTTTTCCACCCCCCTTGTTCACTATTTGAACCATGCTTCCTTCCAAATTGTCTCCTTGTCCAGTAGTCAACACTGGTTCTTGTGGAGCAGTGTTGACTACAGGGCCTATTTCCTCTACATATTCCTGATTCTTTTGAGTTAGTGGTGTTGGTTCTTGTGTGACAAAACCACTTGCAATTCCTGGTTCAAGTCCCGAATTTTCTTGGACAGGTGGTGTTGGTTCTTGTGTAACAGCGCGCTTGCACATTCCCATGTGGACTCCTGATATATTTGAATAGGTGGTGGTGGTTCTTGTGTAACAACACCACCTATTGATCCTCTGGCTGGTGACAATTCTTCCTGTGAATTTTCAGTCGACATCGGTTCTTGTGGAACATCACCAACTACATTTTCTATCTCCATTTATTCCATTCCCACTAAATTGATAGGCGATGCTAGTTCTTGTGGGGCACCATCGACTGTGGTTTCTTCTATTTCTATTGCTTCTCCTTTGTCCTCCTCCCTTGTAGATATCATAACCTCAAGTTCTTCTTCTGACAATTCAACGAATTGTGACCAAGGCACAGGAGTTCAAACAAGAGCATGTATTACCAATAGCTGGACCAACTAGTGATTTATAAGGACTTCTAATACTTGTCAAGAGCAACAAGGGGATTTCTCCATCAGGTGAAGACTCTTTCTTAGGAAGAAAGGCATATCCAATGAATGGATTTGCCCATGCCTGAACTGAAGATACGCCAGAACCTTGGCATCATATTTGAATAGAGTAGCAAATCTCCCTTCACAGGTGATGTAAATTAGCACAAAATACGCCACCTAGCCCCTTGGATATGGAAAATACTTACGATCATATCCCCTTCCCTTCTGAATTTTTGTTTCCCCGGCTTGTAAAAACAATTCCAGGAATTCTGGCAAAGGGGATTTCTGAGAGAACCATTTCTTCTCTCCCTCTGGAAATCTAATAACAATCGAGATGGCTTCCTCTATGATATATATATCCAAACCTCGCACTCTAGAGTGATTTTTCTCCAATTTTAATGCAAATTCAGTTGTGATAGTCTCGTTGAATTCCTGCAAGCTTTCAAAATACATATCCTAGCCTGCATCTAAAAATATTTTCCATACATCTACATTACTGCGAACGAGAATTGTATTTTTTGGTTCATGTCTCACGGCCAGTCCACCCATTACGATATATCTTAGTAACAACACTTTGGAGTAGTAGAGGACTGTTAGGGGAGAGTATTGGTAGGTAAATTCTTGCGATGATGAAATGGTAGAAAATATAGTGTGGTAATAGTGAAATACGAAACATAATTTTTGAGAAATGGGGAAAAAATCATGGTAGATTATGGTAATGATGAAAGATGATTATGGTAATTATTCCATGGAGTGGGAAAGTATTGTTTAGGTAAGGTAAATTCACTTATCTCAAGTTCTAATGCATATTAATGGTTGTGTAGAATATGATAAGGGTCGTGGAGTGCACGTATTAGCACAAGTTTTGATGACGACGTCGGAAAATCATCATTATGATTTGATTATGTCATTGTTTCGGTTATGAAAATACCTCCCCCCAACTAAGGGATGAATGTACACGTTCATGTAAAAATAATTATTAATCAAATCCGCAAAATTTGATTAGGGGCCTACCTGGTGACTTACCTTGGCAGAGTAACAGCCTCAGAGGAGTAACCACATTTAAGGAGTAACAACTATGGAGGATTAATATCACTGAAGGAGTAACAACACCGGGTACTTGGAAATAATTTTTCCACGGAGTAAAAACACCGAAGGAGTATTAAAAGTGGGTACTTAGAAAAATTCTATGGAGTAATAGCATCGGAGGTGTAACAAAATCAGAGGAGTAACAAAACTGAAGGAGTAACAACACCAAATACTTGGAAAAATTCTATGGAGTAACAACACTGGAGGAGTAACAACATTGGAGTAACAACACTGGGTACTTAGAAATTTTTTATAGAGTAACGACACGGGAAGAATAGCAACATCAAAGGAGTAACAACACCAAAGGAGTAACATCACCGCATACTTAGAAAATTTTGACCTCCACAGAATTGCACGCTAGTGATAGTACTTGCAATAAAAAAAAATTGAGTAGTAACAATATTTTATTTATATAGATTATTATATATATATATTTTTTTTATCAGTTAGAGGATGCAGAGGAGGAATTATCTGCACTAACAACCTTCAAACCATATTTATCAGAGAGATGTTTGATGAAGGCACCCTTAGAATATGGGTGGTGATACAATCTAATACGATGTCCATTTACTATGAAAGAAGCACGTGTATCAGCAATTGTGACAAGTCTGACAATTCCATTATCAAACACCGCATCAAATTCATAAGGTCCCATTCAACGAGAGTAGAGATTTCCTTTAAAGTCTTTAAAAAGGGAATCATAGAGTAGTGCCCAATCCCCTCTGTGAAACACCTTATTCTTGATAAATTTATCATGTAATTTTATTCTTTGCTGCTGAATTGCAATAGTTTTCTGGACAAACATTAAACTAATTTCATCCAACTCATTAAGCTATTCCAGTCAGTGTTTCTAGGCTTCTGAAAGATATAATCCTACCTCAAGAGTTGTTCAGAGTGTGCTAATATTAAATTACACTAGAAACAATGGGGATTTTCCATAGACAATCTCAAATGGTGAAAACCCTGTTGTATTCTTCCATGTTGTTCTGTACACCTAGAGAGATTCAAGAAGTTTTTCAGCCCAATATCAGCGATGTCTTACCACAGTATTTGTGAGAATATTTTCTAATACCTTGTTCATTCTTTCCACTTGATCGTTCGCTTGAGGGTGGTATGGAGATGTCACCCTATGCTTAATTCCATACTTTTTCATAAGCCTTGTTATCATATGTGATGTGAATTGCACTCCCCCAACTAAAACTATCTCTCTAGGAGCACCATATTGAGCAAAAATATCTTTGAATAAAAAGTCTTAAACGACCTGTTATGTTTCTTTCACAACTACCTTGGCCTCTACCCACTTTTTTACATAATATGTGCAAACAAAAATATGAAATTTCTGATGTGAAGATGGATTAAAAGGGAAAAAAAATCAATAGCCCATTTTTCAAAGGGCTCGAGGACTACTTGAGACTGTAACGACATTTCATCTAATCGACTGGGCTGACCCATTCGATGGAAACTATCACATCTTCGGACATAATTTCTTGCATCCTGAAATATTGAGGGCCAATAGTATCCCATCCGTAACACCTTATAACATGTATTTTTATCTACAAAATTTCCTCCATAGGGACCATCATGAGAAGCCTTCAGGAGATCATAGATTTCATCTTCTCCTACATAACATTGGATTTTCTGGTCAAGCCCTGTATAAAAAATATATCCTGCTATCCATGATTAACGAGCACTATGATGAATAACCTTCCGTTGCTCCCTGTATGAAAAATTATGAGGCACCTTCCCTGTAGCAGGGTAATTACCAATATCTGTATACCACGGAGTATGAGTAGAAATTGAAAAATATGTTCGTTTAGAAAAATATCTTCTATAGGTGTACCTTCATCGCTAGTATCCAGTCTAGATAGGAAATAAACAACTACATTATCTTTCCCTAGTTTATCTACAATGGAAATGTCAAATTCTTGAATTAATAATAACCACCTTGTAATACGATCGAGGGTGATAGGTTTGTTCATCAAGTACCTGATTACTGTGTGATCAGTGTGCACAAAAGTAGGATATCCAGTAATGTAGTGCCAGAATTTATTAACAACATAAATAACATCCATAAACTATTTTTAAGTTACTGTATAGTTTAATTCAGTAGGAGTCAAATTTTTTCTAACATAATAGACTGCATACAACTTTTTGTCCTCATGTTGTCCCAAAACTGCCCCAAATGATGTCTAAGAAGCATCACTGTGGATATGAAATGGGAGTTTCCAGTCAGGACCTCATAAGATCAGCGCTTCACAGAATAGCTCGTTGATCTTCGCAAAAGCTACTTCACACTCATATGTCCACAAAAATTCTCCATCTTTAGTCAACGAATGAAAAAGTGGAGATGCTATTTTGGAAACTTTTTCTATAAAACGTCTATAATGTCAGTGCAACCAATAAAACTACGTACCTGTGTTGGTGTCTTGTGTATAGGAAAATGTAATATTACCTCTACCTTGGCAAGATCAACTCGAATTCCAGTGGCTGAAAGAAAATGTCCCAGAACTATTCCCTCTTCCCTCATCATGTGAAATTTTATTGTACTCTGAGAAACTTGTGTTTGTTTGCATCTTTTGAGTACCTTTTTCGAATTTTTCCAATCCTTATTCAAATGAATCCTTGTATGGGGTAAATTCATCCATATAAATCTTGACACTATCATCGACTATATAAAAAAAAAACCTAATATTTCCCTCTGAAATGTTGAAAGCACATTACAAAGACAAAATGGAAGGACTTGGTATGGAAATGTTCCCCAAGGGCATGTGAAGGCAGTTTTTTCCCAATCCTCAGGAGCTATTTGGATTTGGTTATACCCACTAAATCCATCCAGAAAGGAGAAAAACTCCAGCTAAAGTATCTAGGACTTGGTCAATGAACGGTAAGGGAAAATGATACTTTTGGGTTGCTTTATTTAGTTCCCTATAGTCCACACAAATTCACCATTTACCATTCTTTTTAGGAACAATAACTAGCGGGGATACCCATTGACTGTCCGAGATGGGGTAAATAAATCCTACATCCAGTAACTTCTGAATTTCATCTTTGACAATGTTCTTTAAGGCAGGGTTCATTCTTCTCTGGGGTTGTCTCATAGGTCAACAATTTTATTTAATATATTTATATATGACAGGTGCATAAGTCTGTAGGGATTCCCTTCATATATGTATAGTTACAGGCGAAAGCTTCCTTATGGTCTCAAAGGACTTTCAAGAGCTTTTTGGTCTGAGATGACGAAAGGTTTGGGGTAATGTTCAATGTATTCCCTGGTTCAATTTCAATTGGGATATTGTCACAAGGTGAAGCTACAGAAATAGCTTCAAATTTAGTTTATGGTTCAATGGTTTCCTTCATATTACAACTCATGACAGATTCTAAGAACTGATGAGTTGAATCAAAAATAGAATAAGGGTTGTTGATAAAAGTATTGTTGGCATCATCCTCCATTTCATTTTTAAAATTAAGGGCTTGTCCAATGGTAAGGACTGGTCTGAGTTCTTCATTTTCAGATTTTGGCCCTTCTAAAGGTAGGGGGTTTTGTTTGAATGTTGATTTTTTTGATGGGCTTGGTTCTGCAGGGGGATAAAGAATGAGATTCTTTCTGACCTTCCCATTATATATCACCATGTTTCCTGATCGGCACCCGATATAGGCATTTGCAGTTGTAAGCCAAGGTCTTCCTAAAATCAAAGGGTGGCCACCAGCTGGGGACTCTGTTTGTAATACCAAGAGATCAACGAGATAATGCCATGAGTCTGCTGAAATGGTTATGTCTTCCAACTTCCCTATTGGTCTTACTGTAGATCTATCTACCAATTCTAGGACGGTAGAGGTTGGTTTAAGATTTATTAGACCTAATGTAAGCATAGTTTCAGAGGTGATGAAATTTATTGTGGCTCCAAAATCTACCAGCACATTTAGGATTTCAACCCCGTTAATTTGCACTGTCAGAATTGGGTTCCCTGGATCCCCAAATTTAATAGGTATAGACTTTCCCATCATGATGTCAGACAACTTCCCCATAACATGAATGGCGAGCATGTCCTTTTATTTTTCTCCAGGCTCTTTGGAACATTATTATTTGATTTTCTTAGCTTAAATTGGTACATCCCTCATAGCTTGAAGTAAGGGGATTTTTATAAACAAGTTTTGTAGTTCCCCTAAAAATTCAAACTCTGATCGAGGATTTTTTTTACTCAAGGCTAGTCTTTTAGGATAATGTTGATTAGCTTGGCATCCCTCAGTAATAGTTGGTTGAGGAGGTGTTTGTTTTATAGAGTCTTGGTTTGATTCATCCCCAACTATTTGAGGTTCTGGTTCGGAAACTTCGTCATCAACTTGTTCAATGATAATTGGAAAAGTTTGAGCATTCACTTCCCAACCAAATCACAGATTTATCTCACTACATTCTATGGTAGAAATGCGATATGAAGGAATCTTGAGAGTGTCAGCCTGTTGAAGTCCCTTATTATTAGGATTTGGATTAGGTTGAATTGGAAGCTGAGGACAAAGGGGAGGATTACTGGAGGGAATATTAGAAGGTAGTTGTAGATATTTTTGTGGCATAGGTTGGGGGAACTATCAAGGAGGAGAAGGTCCACACCAATTCTAAGACCATGAAGGCTTTGAGCTAGACTAAGGGAAACAAGGTTCCGAAGGTGGGTATTGACAATACTGAGGCCATGTAAGTGAAAAAGGTACCGAATGAGGGCCAATATTTAAATTACTGAAATATTGAGAAAGGTCCTGAGGCACCCCTTGATTCATATTTGGTGGTCATGGTTGCCATGGTTTCCTGGAACCCATGAAGTATAGTTGATATACATCTTTATTTTCTCCCTAAAATACTTCCTTTAGTCCAGGGAAGAGAAGGACATGAGCTAGTAGAATGACTCTATTCACATATTGCACAAGTCTCCATAGTATTCAATGGGCATTCCTTCAGCGGATGTTTCTTCCTGCATTGAGGGCAGAATATGGCCATGTAATTCTCCAATTCCATTTAATTTTGTTTTACTTGTAAAGTATCCATCTGAGAAGATAATGTACTCAAGATATTGATCCTTAAATTATGCACAACTACGCATGGAATAATAGGATTTCAATGACCTTAGAAAATATCCTCAATTCGAGCCAATAAGGTATCTTCATTCTATTTATTATCAAGTTGTTGGAGTGACAAGGGTAGAGCCAATGAAGTGGATGGCAGGAATTCAGAATGCAGGATGGTTGAACATGCTATATGTTCTGCACTTTAGGCATTTTATCATTAACACAATATGTGTGCACCAGCTGCTGACCTTGGTGCACGATGATAGTCTATGGCTGGGGGAAAGAGTCCACATTGATGCGATGTTGATCTGGAGAATCATTGCACTTCCCTATCAAGGATTGGACCCTGCAGAAGAATTGGTAGGAAAAGACGAAGATAAGAAACTAGACAACACGATGAAGCAGGATTATGGCATCACGAAGGGAACCTGGGGATATTCCATTAGCTCCATTAAGGATAAGATGGTGCAATTTTCTACACATATTTTGGCAGGAAAGATCATGTGGAAGTGTCGTGCAGATGAGGTTTCAGCGCCAGTAGTATCTTTGGTTGCACAGTGCAGCAAAGGAGTACAATACAACTGGGTCAGGTATTTAAGCAAGGAATTCTTGGATGATTGCAGAGAAGATTAGGAGGGAAATAAGGTTGCAGAGTTATTACATGAATACCAAGAGTTTCTTCCAACGAAGTTCTCTAAATTAAAAGGCATAGTAGGAGATTTGGGATTTATGCGCATTAATTTGAAGCTAGATGTGAAGCTGGTGAAACAACACCCATATCGGTTAAACCCAAAATGGAAAGAGAAAGTGAAGGATGAACTCAAGAAGATGCTTGCTGCTAGAATTATTGAACCAATAGAGGAATCTGAGTGGGTTAGCCCTATGGTGGTACAGGAGAAAAAAACCTAGGGAGAGATAAGGATTTTTGTCAATCTCAGAAAGATAAATGATTCATGTGTGCATGATTTGTTTCTGACACCAATCACATATGAAGTTTTGGGGAATGTTGGAGGGTAGGAAGCCTCCTCCTTTACGGATGAGTTCTTAGGATACCATTAGATGAGGATTGCATTGGAAGATAGGAGAAATACAACCTTCACCACTGAATGGGGCTCATTTTAGTATATGATAATGCCATTTGGATTGAAGAATGCATTGAAAATATTTTCCAGAGTCGTATTCACCGTGTTTAAAGAATATATCCAAAAATTCCTAGAGGTGTATTTTGATGACTGGACCATCTTCGGATTGTTTAAGAAGCATGTTTCGAGCCTTCGCTTGACGTTGGATACATGCAAGAAGTATCAGATCACCTTGAAATTGAAGAAATGTATTTTTTGTGTGTCATATGATATATTATCGGGGCATATAGTTTGCAAATAGGGCTTGATGGTATACCCTACGAAGATTGATTTCATTATCAATCTAGAGCCACCAAATAATGTGAAGCATCTACGAATGATGCTTGGACATATGGGTTATTACAAAAATTTCATAAAGGCCTATGCGCAGATCACTACGCCGATGGAAAAGATCTTAAATAAGTATGCTTCATTTTGCTGGAATGACGATTTCAAAAAGAGACTCGATGTGTTGAAGGAAAACATGGTAACTGTGCCAATTCTAGTCTTTCCAGACTGAAAGAAGGAGTTCCACGTACATGTCGATGAATCCTACATAGCTTTGAGAGTCTTGTAGCTTTTTCAAGTAGGAAATTGTCAAAAGTGGAAAGAAATTATTCCACAACAGAGCGTGAAGGTTTAGCGATGGTATATGCACTGCAGAAATTCATACACTACTTGTTAGGAGGTCACTTCAAGATGTTCACGGATTATTCTGTGTTGAAATACTTGTTGAACAAGCCTATATTGGGGGGGAATATTTACAAATGGATATTGTTGTTCCAGGAATATGATTTTGAAGTAATAGTCAAACCAATATTTTTGAATGTTGGGCTTGATCATTTGTCCAGGATCAAGATAGGCGAAGAGCCAACGAATATTGATGAAGGATAGCTTGATGCGTAGTTGTTCGCAATTCGGGTTGGAGATGAGAATTTTGTCGACATCATCCAGTTTCTGACCATAGGAGTTACACCTGTAGAGCTTACTACACACCAAAACAAAGAGCTGGTAGTGAAGGAAACATATTTTTCTCTGATTGTGGGACATCTATATAAGATGGGGGTCAATGAGATACTATGAAGATATGTCCCTGAGCATGAAATACATAAAATTTTGACTGAATCACATGGTGGAGTTGCTAGAGGTAAATACGCAGGGAAAGCCACCACACAAAATATTATGAGGGCTAGACTATGGTGGTCCATGATGCATAAGGATTCGAAGGAGTATTGTAGCACTTGCAATGTATTTCAAAGGACTGGAAGACCTTCACGAAGGGATGAACTAGCACTGCATCCTCAAGTCACTTTGCAGGCATATGATAAATGGGTGATTGAATTTGTGGGGCCAATTGATCTCGTAGGGAAGAAAAAAGGTGTGTGGTACATTATTACTATGACATATTACCTCACTAGATGGGTTGAGACACAACTCATGAAGAATCACAGCGCAGACACAAATGAAAAGTTTATTTTTGAAAATATTTTGATGAGAGGCATAGGTATGTATTCCTTGAAGAACACTATTAAGAGCATTGACCGCGGAGTTACGAATGCATCACCAGAAGAGTACACCATATCACCCATAAGCAAATGGAATGGTGGAGGCCTTTAACAAAAGTTTGGAGACCGCTTTGACTAAGGTGTGCAATGTCAACATGGATGACTAGGATTTGTGAATTCCTGTAGTCTTATGGGCCTACAGGACTACCTGTAACAAGTTGATGGGTGAGACTCCGTTCATATTGGTGTACCAATAGGAAGTAGTGATGTTGATGGAATATATCGTGCTTGGTATCACAATTGAAACAACTACAGATATGGCAGACATCGATATTATGGAGCAGCGACTGGAACAACTTCTCGCACTGGATGAATATCAGATCATTGTTGGATTTCACTAACATGTGAAAAATTAGAGGGAAAAATCCTGGCATTACAAGCATATTAAGCAGAAGAGTTTCAAGCAGGGGACTTCGTTATTTTATATGATAGTGAGTTTGCGAAGTTTCTGGGTAAGCTGCAAATGCACTAGTTGGGGCCATACATTTTCAGAAATATTTCAGAGGGGGGAAAATTTTAGCTCAAGAAGTTGAATGGTGAGTTGTTCCTTGGATGTATCAATGGAAACAGGCTAAATTTATATAGGGACGAATCCACCCCCAGGGCTTCACATTGACTATATGGCTGGAGAAGAGTCTTAATGATCCACACAGTTGAAAGAGAGCATGGGAATATAAATTACTCTGCCGGAGGAAGGCTTTGTCATAGTAGAAGTACTGCGTGAGATGGAGGATCATGGCACAGCTAGAGGGAACTGCGTTGAAGGAAGTAGGACTGCACCGCAAAGAAATTTCTGATGAATTTCATCCATATTGTGACCATTGGAACTAGAATAGTTGATTTTGACAAGGACTTGGTTGTTAAAAGGAGTGGGAGGGATGTATTTAATGGGCATGTCTAGGTGGATCTGCCACCAAATATGCATTTATGAGGCACATATGAAGGAGATCATGGAGTTTGAATTTCAAATTCACTATAAATTTGGCACCCCACTCCACATTTATACACTTTGAACTCTGAACAGTTGACTTGTGATTTTTCGCCTAAGAGAGAGTCGAGAAATCTGATGTATGTCGGATTATAGTTTTGAATTACTTAAAGAGGCATTGATCAAGGTAGGTTTGGGACACACAATGATGTCTGCACCACCAGCCAATGTAAAAGGGCCGAGGTCTCCCAGGAAATAGACCACTTCAGGAGAAGCACCATCTAAGAAGCCAAAGGAGCCAGTGCTTCGAACATCTCTCAGGAAGAAAATTCCAAAATAACAGTGATCTAAGGTGACAAATAATAGATAGAAGTAGCCCCTCAAGGTAGAGGAATTGAAATAAGAATAAGTTATGCCAAAATGCCTTGAATATATTAATGCCGAGGAGGTGGAACCTATCTCCAGGTTTCCCCCATATATTCCACCAAGGAAGCCAACAGTTGGAAAGCCCATGAAGGACCCACATGCAGTGAAGTATAAGATATTTACATAATTGTTTCCTGAAGAAGTACTAGTTGAGGGAAATTTGTGGGAAAAGTGCCACAGCTACGCATGGAATAATGGGATTTCAATCACTGTAGAAAATATCCTCAATTCAAGCCAAGAAGGTATCTTTGCTCTATTTATTATGAATTTGTTGGAGTGACAAGGGTAGAGCCAATGAAGTCGGTGGCATGATTTCATAATGCAGGGTTGTTGAACATGTTATATTTTCTACACTTTAGGTTCAATATCATTAACACAAGATGTGTGCACCAGCTACTGACCCTGGTGCACGTTGATAGTCTATGGTTGGGGGAAAGAGTCCCCATTTATGTGATGTTGATATGGAGAATCATTATGCTTCCCTATCAAGGATTGGACCTCGTAGAAGTATTTGTAGGCAAAGATCAAGATAAGCAACTAGTTGACATGATGTAGAAGGATTATGGAATCACGAAGGGAACTTGGGGATATTCCATTAGCTCCATTAAGGATAAAATGGTGCACTTTGATGTACATATTTTGGCAGGAAAGATCATGTGGAAGTGTCGTGTAGAAGTGGTTTTGGCACCAATAGTATCTTTGGTTACGCAGTGCAACAAAGGAGTAAAGTACAACTGGGTCAAGTATTTACGCAAGGAATTCTTAGATTACTGAAGAGAATCTCAGGAGGAGGGAAATAAATTCCACTATGCATGGCTCTTGCTCTTAATTGCATTGATGGCATGGAAAGAACCCGATGAGTCACAATTCCCCATTATGGACCTAAACATATGTGAGGCTGCGAGGTATGCCTTGTTGTGGAATTCAAAGGCGCTGACATGAGCATTGGAGAAAAAAATCTTTTGGGTTGGTTTTGAGATGAGTCTGCGGACGGTGATCAGCCAGAAGCCAAGGCTATCACCAAGTATTTTTTCGGAATATCTCCAGGTCGCTTAATTTAAATCATATTTTCATCATGTGCACATCCATGCAAAGAAGGACCTTGCAGAGGTCTAGTACGAGCTTCCATAATTGGTGACCAAGGATGATGTTGCACACATTTTCAGTGAATGGCCAAGTGATTGGTTAACTCCATCCATGAAAGGGGCGGAGACGGAGTAGTCAGGAACCAGTGGCATGAACACCATGTAGAAATTATATACCATATGCATGTATATATCCAGATTCCCCTGATCTAACAATATTTTATCTTCTTGCTAAATATAGAATCCTTCCACTGTTAATCTTTTGCAGAAATTTAAACTCAATTGCAAACACATGAAGCAATAAAAAAAATCGCACATAACACAGTTGTTTAATGGGAAAGCCTGAAGCTAAAAACCCCAACTATCATATATTATGTATCATGGAGATCATGTAACAATCTCATACAGAGCTTAGTACATCAAGCTCTCAGTACAATATAGATTCATTACACACTATCATGCAAAAATTTGCATCTCTATGCACCGATTTCTCGCCACCTAACAACCTGCCTCCACTGCGCAATCCATGCTTAAGAAGACCCCTGAATGAATTCAAATTGGCCTTTCCTTGACTGTGAAATCCTCATTGGCAACTCCAATGTGTGTGTGATGAAATAAATGCATCACTATAGTCACAACAGATAGTCCATCTCACCCTTTCACCTACCTCTCTTGTAATATCCCCAAAAGGGAGAATGCAGTAATACTTCACACAATATAAGAACTTACAGCAAGATAAGAAATAAATATAAGTAAAAATCAGAATATGTAGAAAGAGATGAGCCATTGTATTATATTGGAGATGAATCAGTTATGCAAGTACAAGATATAGGTAGATCTAGCCAAAAAGATGAGCTAGGATCACCCTGGAAACATGTGTGAAGCAAGTACAACGTAACTATTAAGGCTCTGCAGCAAATACTGCATTGTCTCTTTAGCAGAATATAAACATGGAGTTGTAGGCTGAAAAGAGAAATGCAGATCTACTCAAAATTGGAGCTTTGATGATGCCAAGATTCAAGATCTGGCCACTGTGATGGATTCCCAAGATAACCCAGAAAGGATTTTCCAGATCTGCAACTTTGGAAATCACCTCCCTAGGATTTGATCCTTGATCTGCTGGGAAATATAGATCTGAAGCTAGATCTGAAGAACATATGGCTGAAATGTGTGCTCAGATCAGATTTATGCTTGAAGGGCTGATCCCTTCATCAAATCTATGAGCTGGAAGCTCTAGATCTACCTTCTCAATCCTCCAATGATGATTTTAGCTGCTACAACACATCTCCCAATAGAAAATGCACTATGAGGGAAAGATAGGCCTTTTTCCTGCTGAAAAATGATGTAATAAGCTCCAGGATGATGGTGATACTAATGGAAATGTGAAGGAATGATCCTCCACTGGATTGCTAGCTGAAGTACTAGCAACTTCCTTCCTCCTTTCAGATCTGCAATATGGACAGTGTAATTCCCGAAGGGAATACTACTGCTAGGAGGTCAATAAAATTTGGTCTGATGCTAGATCTGCAATGTGGATTTGGGAGTGCTGATATATAAGCCCAAGTGATGGGAATAATCCCTCACCTTTTTCCCCAGCTGAAGTACTGAAGACAACCTCTACCTTCCAACTTATCTTCAGAAATCTGCAGATTTTTGAATATGAATGTTCTGCAGAAAGTAGAAAAAAGGAAATGGCACTTAAAGCCTGATGTATAATAAAGTACAAACCTCTTCCTTAGAGATCACTCAAGGAAAGAGGAGGGATTCCCGCCCAGGAACACCCTATGCTGAACAACACCTGCAATCTTTGCTAAATAGCCCAAGACTGCGGTGGAATGTCACTTGACAATTCCAGATCTAAAAGATCATACATCAAATAATCCAAGATGCATTCCACCTTTACCTTCATCTTTTTTATAATGATTAATCCATCCCAAGCCTTAGCCCTAATCTCAATTGTGTTGTCTCATGTGGACAAGATCCTCCAAGTGGGACTGTGCTGTTTGACCAAATCAACCAAACAGTCTAGGTGCAATGTACGCCTACTCCATCATGTGTGCTTCATTTGCACATGATCCTCCACCACTTGATCATTAATGCTCAATGACCCTTTTTTTGACATCTTCAAGACCTTAGTTGACTAAATCAACCTCCATGATCTCTCTCATTAAATGAGACATGATCTCCAATCTCATTCACTTTAGTAGTTGCTCAACTACCTCTTTTTGTAGATCTAGTCTAGATTAATCCACATTCACACACAAAAAGTGGATATTTATTCTTATTTAGGACTGTGGGTCCCTTCACCCTTTTATTTACTTAATTCATTAAGAAAATCAAGGACTCTAATATTCCAAATACGATGTGAAAATTTGGGAATATTACAATCCCCCCCCCCGGAAAAATGTTGCTTGTCCTCAAGCAACTCCAAAAGTAGATGCAAAGCCATCTATTCCCCTCCAAATGGCACCCACATAAGGAAGGCTTCCTCCATTTTCTGCAATAGGTTATGCATGTTTGGTTCCAAAGTTGTCTTTTAAAAGCATAAAAAATGACCTCCAACTGTTTGGTTAGATGTCCTCCTCCTATCATGAAGTACCAAGTGACAACCATATGATGTCCAACATCATCATCAATACATGAGGTGCAAACAAGAAGGTGGTTCTCTTCACAAAGGAAAATCTCCATCACACAATACACATCTTCATCCCATGTTTCATGAATTAGATTGAGCATTGAGATGCTCTCATGCTTAGCCCTGTTGGCCTTGTTGGATCCAAAATCCATCATTCCAAGGTTATGCAAAATAAGAAGGGAATAAGTAATATGGGTAGACAAAGATGTCAAACCATATTCTCCTAACAATAACCACCAGAGTAAGGCCCTTTGCTTCCATCCTCCATCTCCTCCATGCAAGATGGACAAGCCAAACACCCCCAAAAGCAATCCAAGCAACAAGAGATCTTGCTTCTTTCTCTCCTCCTTATGTGCATCATCGAAAAAAAGCATACTAATGGACATATGAGATGTCACATGAGCCCTATACAAAGAAACATCATCAATGCACATCATGAGATCATTATGCCAAGTTTTACACAATGTAAAACACATAGACATAGGAGATGTCATGTGGTGGCCAAAATCTCTCAAGTGAAACCAAAATGAACATGCCTCCCCTTGCTACAATTTATCATTGAAAAACAAGCATGATTCAGAAAATGATGAGCTATTGGGTGGTATTCATACTCACCCAAGAGCAGCCAATGTAGCCATGCCTCCTTCATTTCATACATGTTTTTCAAGGCACGGATCAGAAAAATAGGTGCCTTTGGAGAGTGACAGAAATATCCCAATGGAAACCAATGTAACCAAGCATGCTGGCCCATACAAATATGCAATTGGCTTTGCAACCCCTTGATTATCATCCTTACCCATTCACTCCCATGGGGATAATGAATGAGGTACTACATAATCATGGCATCCTCCATTTGTAGAATGCCATTCTTCCCAAACTGTTGAAGAACTTTGCATTCCATGAAATTTTGAAATGCATCTCTAATGAGATCTCTTAATGATATTCTCTCTCCATCAAAGGCCCTCCAAAACCAAAGAATGCAAGTATAAGTTTCTCTTTGAGTAGTGAGAGGCTCATTGAGAAAGGGTCATCTAGAAGGGAGAAAAGGTTTCTCATTTCAAGATGTCTACCATTTGTCATCTTTGCTTCCATTGCTTCATGAGTGAAGCTACCTCCAGAATGCTCCAAGAATGATGAAGCCCTTTATTTTTCATAGCTACTAAGTGACAGTGCTGTAGATCTGCAGGGTAATACATATGTTGTCTCAAAGTAAGGCGCAATACTGATCTCATATAGGATAATGCTAATCCCATTTTCTGAAACTCTACATCTCAACTCAAGGGGTTGAATGTAGCTCAACAATGATGAATATGGATAGTTTTCAGTCATCTCCTTTGTTCTAACCCTTGGTTATGCATTGATATTGAAAAAATATGTACAAAAATTCTATGCATACCTTGGATCAACTGATATGTGGTAACCTCTTGAAAGAATACAAGAGTTCCTCCAACCGGGACAATATTATCTCCAACTGATGGTAAGAGTGATGGCCTCTTTTCTTCAAGTGTACCAGCGCTGATATCCTCCTCCTCTTCCTCATGCATCTCTTGATCCATGCATGGGACTCCATAAGTCAAGAGCTCAAGACTATTTTGCAAAGATGCAAGTGTCTCTTCTCCAGATACAAGTACTTCTGTAGCAAGTGGTGAAAGTAGTGACCCCTTGTCCAGAGTGACAACATCGACATTCTCCTTGGTTTCCTTGGGAGATGCCCCTTTGTAGCACAACTCTGTCTTCTCCACATCAAACTTCTTTCTCAACTTGTGAAAGAAATCTAAATACTTTTTCACCTTTGCATGCTCTAGGTGCCCAAACCACCAATATTCTGCTTCATCTAAGAGATGAAGTGCTGCAATTTGAATAGCCTCCTCTTCAGCCACAAAATGTAGCTTGAAAAATGAATCTAACTCCCTCCTCCAAGCCTTGACATTGCTTGAGGAAGATCCATCAAATTTAGGCAAATAGAATCTATTATGCCTCTTCCTTCTATTGATGCTAAGGATCCTCTTTCTTCTCTAATCTGGAAGAATTGTTGGAGAGTTAGCTTCTCCTTGAAAGCTCTATACTATGCTTTGTACTCTTCAAGATATAGACTGCGATTCTCATGAGTCTCAGGTTCATTCCTTTCTTCACTCCTATACATCTCACCTTCTTCAAATAAAGTGGGCATATTGGATCTATGAGGAGATCTAGGATTCTCTGGTCTTTCTTGCTACTGATAGGAAGTGCTTTCCACATCATATCTTCTTCTTGGATCTTCTCTCTGTTCTTCCTCCTTAATTTGATTGACCTCCTTGGAGAGATATTTCATGGATCTGAAGAAAGGAGTGACAGATCTCACATCCTCCATGATAGATCTCATATATCTGTTCTTCTTTCAATGTAAAAATATGAAGTGTCCACAAGCTGAGCCAAAGATCATGCTTTGATACCACTGTAATATCCCCAAAAGGGAGAATGCAGTAATAATTCACATAATATAAGAACTTACAGCAAGATAAAAAATAAATATAAGTACAAATTAGAATATGCAGAAAGAGCTGAACCATTTTATTATATTGGAGATGAATCAGTTACGCAAGTACAAGATATAGGTAGATCTAGCCAAAAAGATGAGCTAGGATCACCCTGGAAACATGTGTGAAGCAGGTACAACGTAACTGTTGAGGCTCTACAGAAAATACTGTGCTGTCTCTTCAGTATTATATAAACATGGAGTTGCAGGTTGAAAAGAGAAATGCATATCTACTCAAAACTGGAGCTCTGATGATGCCAAGATTCAAGATCTGGCCACTATGATGGATTCCCAAGATAACCCAAAAAGGATTTTCTAGATCTGTAACTTTGGAAAATCACGTCCCTAGGATTTGATCCTTGATCTACTAGGAAATACAGATCTGAAGCTAGATCTGAAGAATATATGGCTAAAATGTGTGTTTAGATAAGATCTATGCTTGAAGGTTTGATCCCTTCATCAGATCTATGAGCTGGAAGCTCTAGATCTACCTTCTCAATCCTACAATGATGATTTCAGCTGCTGCAACACAGCTGCCAACAGAAACTGCGCCATGAAGGAAAGAGAGGCCTTATGCCTACTCAAAAATGATGCAATAAGCTCCAAGCTGATGGTGAGACTGATGGAAATGTGAAGGAATGATCCTCCATTGGATTTCTAGCTGAAGTACTAGAAACTTCTTTCCTCCTTTCAGATCTGCAATATGGACAACGTTATTCCTGAAGGGAATACTGCTGCTAGGAGGTCAATAACATTTGGCATGATGCCAGATCTACAATGTGGCTCTGGGAGTGCTGATATATAAGCCCAAGTGATGGGAATAATCCCTCACCTTGTCCTCCAGCTGAAGTACTGAAGACAACCTCCACCTTCCAACTAATCTTCAGAAATCTGCAGATTTCTGAATATGAATGTTTTGCAGAAAGTAGAAAAAAGGAAATGGAACTTAAAGCTTGATCTATAATTAAGTACAAACCTCTTCCTTAGAGATCACTCAAGGAAAGAGGAGGGATTCCCACCCGGGAACACCCTGTGCTAAACATCACCTGCAATCTCTACTAAACAACCCAAGAATGTAGTGGAATGTCACTTGACAATTCCAGATCTAAAAGATCATACATCAAATAATCCAAGATGCCTTTCACCTTTGCCTTCATTTCCTTTATAATGATTGAGCCATCTAAAGCCTTGGCCCTAATCTTAATTGTGCTGTCTCATGTGGACAATATCCTACAAGTGGGACTACGCTATTTGACCAAATCAACCAAATAGTCTAGGTGCAATGTACACCTCCTCCATCATGTGTAATTCATTTGCACATGATCCTACACCACTTGATCATTAATGTTCAATTACCCTTTTTTTGACATCTTCAAGATCTTAGTTGACTAAATCCCTCCATGATCTCTCCCATTAAATGAGACATGATCTCCAATCTCATTCACATTAGTAGTTGCTCAACTACCTCTTTTTGCAGAGATAGTCTAGATTAATCCACATTCACACACAGAAAGTGGGTATTTATTCTTATTGAGTATTGTGGGTCCCTCCACCCTTTTATTTACTTAATTCATTAAGAAAATCAAGGACTCTAATATTCCAAATATGATGTGAAAATTTGGGAATATTACATCTCCACTGGGTCTCCACTGGGACTGACATGCACTGTTGTTAACTGTTGTATTTGTTTAGTTGATTAGTGAGTTATTATTTGTGAATTAATTAACTAATTAATTCACTCCACTCTCACTAGTGTATCATTCAGTTAGACTATATACAACTAGCTCAACTGAGTTTAACTCCAATAACTAAGTTAAACTGAATAAAAACTCCATGAACTACTCTTCCAACTCTGTCATAACTTTTCCAATTTAGTTCTAACTAAGTCCTCCATGCATGAAACACCAGTAAACCCTAGGAATTGCGTAATTCCTTCAGCCCACTGATTTTCCAAATCTCTATATTGAAATAAAGTGCTCCAAGAGAATAATTTGATATTTAGAGTTTGATTATTATTAAGGGCTAATAATAATAGACACATCTACTTTTAGATTGACGATCTATAAATTGACTTCGCCCAATATTCTAAAAATATAATTTCATCTATTTTTCCAACTTGACCAACCATCCAAAAATAACATCCTGCAAATTCTAAAATATGATCACCATGTCTTAAAATAGACTTACACCTAAGAATAGCCTGCGGGTCCACTTAGTGAAGGTGATTGATTTTCACTAAGCTTCATCATCTTGTTGAATCTCAACACTCCCTCTCAACAAGATAGGGATTATCCTTCACCCCGATCCTGCCTCTATGGTATTTGAATTTTCTCCTGGTGAGTGCCTTCGTCAAAATGTCTACATCTCGATCTTCCATAGGAATGTACTGAAGCAACATGATCTTCCACTGCACACAATCTCTGATATGATCTCTGATATGATGATACCAGATACCAATATGTTTAGATCTATCATGAAACATAGGATTAATCGAGATTTTAATGAAACTCTGATTATCACAATGTATCGCTGTAGGATCTAAATGTGAACTAAGCAAACCGACCAAGATCTTCCTCATCCAGATACCTCACATGCAGCTTGACTCGCTGCCATGTATTCTACTTCCGCTGAACTAAGTGCCATGGATCTTTGTTTCTTGCTTTACCAAGAAACTGCTATAGATCCGATACTGAAAACCGCTCCTGATGTGCTGTTTCTGTCCATTGAGCTACTTGCCTAATATGCATCCATGAAGCCATGCAACTTCACCTCATCCATCTGTCTGTACCATAATCCATACTCAGATGTGCCCCTGAGATACCTCAGGACATGCTTGCCTACCTTCCAAAAGAGCTTGGTAGGCTTAACCATCGCTTGTGAAATCTGGTTCACCACATAGCATATGTCCGGTCTTGTATTAACTAAATATATGAGCGAACCCACCAACTTTTGATAAACAATGGCATCCACTATCTCTACCGATTGAATATCCTCTTTCTTCCAATTTCCTGGAAGAGGAGTGTCGATAGGCTTGCAGCCTTGCATGTGAAACTTCTCCAGTATCTCCCGGGCATACTTTCCTTGAGATACAAATAGTTCACCTTCCCGCTGCCATATTTCTAATATAAGGAAATAATGAAGGAGGCCCAAATCCTTCATCTCAAACTCCTTTGCAAGATCTGCCTTGCATGAGTGTATCAAATTCTCATCACCCGTTAGTATTAAATCATCAACATAAAGAACAATGATTAAAATCTTACCCTCCACCACAATTTGATACAGGTTTGCTTCCGCCTCACTCTTGGTGAAGCCAAGTCCAGTGAAATAGTTGTCGATCTGAGTGTACCAAACACGTGGTGCTTACTTCAGCCCATACAACGCTCTTTTGAGTTTGCACACATATGAATCGCTGCTGAAGATATTAAATCTTTCAGGATTCTCAATGTACACCTCTTCCTCAATGATCCCATTAAGGAACACAATCTTCACATCCATCTGATTAATGTGCCAACCCATCTGTGCTGAGAGAGCAAGGATGGTCCTTATGGAAGAATATCGTGCGACAGGTGCAAAGGTTTCTTCATAATCAATCCCCTCAATCTGTGAGAAGCCCCAGGAAAAAAATCTTGCCTTATACTTCTCGATGCTCCCATCAGTAGCTTGCTTTACCTTGTAGATCCATCTTGATCCTACAAATAATTTACCCAACGACCTTGGAAAAATCCCCCGAGCACTATTTCTGACAATGGAGTCATACTCCTCCACCATGGTATCTACCCATATGGGCTCCTACACTGATTCTTCAAAAGAAGATGGCTCTATCACGATACACTTGCTCATAAGAGCCATGTATCCAGTAAAATGGTTAGGTGGCTGTCTCTGTCTATGCTGTGATGTAGGGACTCCTACATTATGTGCCACATCAAGCTTCAGTTTCTCAGCTTCTGTGGTACTCTTCCTGCTAGTTCTAATGTTTGGGTCTGCGTGAGTGGACTCCTCCACTCCATGAATCTCCTCCTGTGGCTGATCCACATCTAGAGGCTCATCTTTGGGAACAAGAAGTTCCTCCTCTGCATGCAAGTGTAGCTCCCTCCCAAGCAACAACTTCATGGCTTTCACCTCATTTAATTTTATATCCCGTCGCAACACAGTCATCCGATTGTCTGGAAAATACACACGATAATTATGGGGTGTTTCTGTGTACCCCACAAATATCCCAAATTTTGCAATCAGCTCCAGCTTCTTCCTGGCGTCCTTTGTCACATGAATGTAAATAGATGAGCCAAAAATCTTCAAATGAGAAATATTAGGCTTCTTACCAGTAAAATATTCTTTAGGTGTACTCATGCTAAGTACTCTATGAGAACAACGGTTTTTCACATAAACCGCATTGTTGCATGCTTCCACCCACAAGTGCATTGGTAGGCCCTTGTCATGCAGCATAGCTCGCGCAACACCCACGATCGTTCTGTTCTTCTTCTCTACGACCCCATTCTGCTGTGGGTTATGAGGCGCTATGAGTTCTCTTCGAATTCCTTCTTTTCTACAAAATTCTTTGAATTCACTCGAGATATATTCACCACCATTATCACTCTGCAGAGCCTTCACTTGCTTCCTCGACTCCTTATCCACCAATGCTTTAAACTCATAGAACTTTGATAATGTTTCGCTCTTCTTCTGCATGAAGAAGATCCAGCATCTACGAGAATAGTCATCAAAGAATATAACATAATACCTGTGTTTTTCTATTTAAGCAACCGAGAAAGGTCCACACACGTCTTTGTGAATTCTCTCCAGGATCACCGAAGCACAGTTATCCTTCTCATGAAAGGTGCTCTTTAAAAACTTACCCATAGTACATCCCTTTCACTAATCTGACTACACAAGAGTACCCTTGGGAAGTACAGTAGAAATATGCTGCAAAATATTCAAAGAGCCATGGTGAAGATGGCCCAATCTCCTATGCCATAATTCACCCTCATCCTGGCTCACCAATTCTTCTGCTTTTCCCATCATTGCAGCGCAACCATCTACTTCCAGCTTGTAGAGATTCTTAACTTGAATCCCTATCCTCTTGGTTTGACCCATTGTTTTATGTCAAAGGAAGGCTTTTCCTTCATTGAAAAACAACATCATAACCTTTGTCTTCCAACATTGCGACTGAGATCAAGTTATTCTTCAGACCTAGAACATGCATAACATCTTTTAACATAAATGGTTTAACTGAATCCCTCTCAAAGGTAATGGTCCCGATTTTGGTCGCACTGTATCGACCATTGTTGCCCATCTCTATATGCATTTGGAGGTCCTTCTTCTCTAAGTCGCTAAACAACTCCTTGTCTCCCATCATATGGAAAGACGCACCACTATGAAGATACCACACTGATCCCATAGAGCTTGAAACCAAGCATGTGATCAAAGAGAAATCAAATTCAAATTGTGAGGCTAAGGCCTCACCCATTGTAGCTCCAGCAGCCTTCTTGTTCTTCTTCTTCTATGGGAAGTTAGTGGTGAAATGCTTATGTTTGTGACAGTGAAAACACTTCACCTTGGACAAATCCTGCTTCTTGCCTTTAGCCTCAGATTTTGAAGGGAATTTATTCCCCTTCCCTTTTCTTGCTTTGGCAGCCAAAGAGAAATTCTCTTCATCTTCATTATTTGATGAAGAGCCATCCCTGGTACTTTTCCTTATCTCCACCTACACAAGATCCGACCAAAGTCGCTCCCAACCTGACAGTTTCTCCCGTCCATTGACAGAGTCTTCATAGCTATGCCGACTCTTCGAAAGCCCAAGGAGAGCCAAGCTCACCAAGTCATCATCATCAACAGTAATCCCCACACTTCCTAGTTCATCCCTACAATGGACAAACTTCGTGAGATATTTTGGAATACTGTCGCCCTTCTCCATTTTTATTTTTCTGAGCTTATCTTTCAGCGCCAACTTCCTCTGGTTGTTGCTGATTTGGAAAAAATCTGTCAAAGCCTTCCACATTGAAAATGGAGTGGTTTTCCCATGAAGCCTGGACACAATATGGTCCTTCACACCTTCCAACAGAATTATTCTTGTCTTTGCTACCTTCTTCTGCCATGCGTCAAGTAATGCAACATCGCTAGAACCAGGCTTAGGAACATCGCTATCGATGAACTCCTTTAGTCCATTATCTTCCAGCACCGCCTCCATCCTATCCTTCTAGGATATGTCATTAGAGCTTACCTCAAGGGAATACTCCAATCGCAACCCATTGAAAGACATTTCAATGTATACTCAATTGTCGCACCAAGAATTTTCTGCAGCAAATTCAAATTGTCCACCAACACAAACTCATAAATTCTTCACAATTGCAATCTTCAAGGATTAACACTGCTCTGATACCATGTAGAAATTATATACCATATGCATTTATATATCTAGATTCCCCTGATCTAAAAATATTTTATCTTCTTGCTAAATACAAAATCCTTCCATTATTAATCTTTTGCGTAAATTTAAACTAAATTGCAAACACATGAAGCAATAAAGACAATCGCACATAACACATTTATTTAACGGGAAATACTGAAGATAAAAACCCCAAATATCATATATTATGTATCATGGAGATCATGTAACAATCTCATACAAAGCTTAGTACATCAAGCTCTCAATACAATATAGATTCATTACACACTATCATGCAGAAATTTGCATCTCTATGCACCAATTTCTCGCCACCTGACAGGCTGCCTCCATTGTGTAATCCCTGCTGAAGAATACCCCTGAATGAATTCGAATTGGCCTTTCCTTGACTGTGCAATCCTCATTGGCAACTCCAATGTGTGTGTGATGCAATCAATGCATCACTATAGTCACAACAGATAGTCCATCTCACCGTTTCACGTACCTCTCCACTGGGTCTCCACTGGAACTAACATGCACTGTAGTTAATTGTTGTGTTTGTTCAGTTTATTAGTGACTTATTATTTGTGAATTAATTAACTAATTAATTCAATCCACTCTCACTAGTGTATCATCCAGTTAGACTAGATACAATTAGCTCAACTGAGTTTAACTCCAATAACTGAGTTAAAATGAATAACAACTCCATGAACTACTCTTCCAACTCTATCATAACTTTGCCACTTCAGTTCTAACTGAGTCCTCCATGCATGAACCACCATTAAACCCTAGGAATTGTGTAATTCCTTCAGCCCATTGATTTTCCAAATATGTATACTGAAATAAAGTGCTCAAAGAGAATAAGTTGATATTTAGAGTCTGATTATTATTAAGGGCTAATAATAATCGACACATCTATTTTTAGATCGACGATCTATAAATAGACTTTGCCCAATATTCTAAAAATATAATTTCATCTATTTTTCCAACTTGAACAACCATCCACAAATAGCATTCTGCAACTTCTGAAATATGATCACCATGTCTAAAAATAGACATAGTCTAAAAATAGACTTACACCTAAAAATAGCCTGCTGGCCGACTTAGTGAAGGTGACTAATTTTCACTAAGCTTCATCATCTTTTTGAATCTCAATAGACCAGTACCTTAGGTACACAGAATGGAAAGAAAGACACCAAGAAGAAGCCTAAGAAAGTCACATTCATGACCGATAAGAAGGATGGAAAAGAAGCATAGCAACAGACAGAGAAGGATGCTCATGAGATGGGAGGGGGCGATGATCAGGGTGGTGAGGAAACGTTTTTGGATCCAAACCCCCCCCCCCCCCCCTTCCCTTACATTCGAAAGAGATGAAAAAAATTAGGTGGCGGAGGTGCGTGGAAAAAGATGAAGCAAGAAAAGTTCATTGGCCAGAGTCAATGGTCCTCAGTGAGGGGGACTTCGATGATATTGGTGACAATGTTTAGCACATCACCGAGCATATGTGGGGAAATATTGAGGACCCATAGAAGAGTGTATTGGCAGAGGTCCATAAGGGCCTCAAGGAATTACATGTCTAGACGAGCGTAGTGCAAGTGAGCGTGATTCAGGCGAGCAGGTTCCAAGAAAGCGCAACTCAAGAGAATATGTCATCAGCAAGTATGGGTATAACAATTCAGGAGCTTGAAATTATGACTGACATTCGCGTTGTTCAGATCCTTGCAAGAACTTTTCACTTTGACATTGTTGAGAATTAGGCACAAGCATCACACTGGCAGAATACTAGGCTCAACCTTGTTTCACTCCCTTTAAAGGTGTTGCATGATTTTCACAAGGGTGTCACTGAATAATTGCAGATCCGCGAGGAGCGTGCCTTATTGGTTATCTAGGATTTTAAGAAAGAAAGAAATAAAATGGGTGAGGAAAAGTAGAAGGAAGTACGGGAGCAAGATGAGGAAGTTGCACACAGACAGAAGTTGGAGGCGGTCATCTCCAAAGTTTGCAGCGAACTACTTGACCTGCAGATTTGAGTCGAGGTAGCACTGGAGGACAAAGTTGAAAAGCTTGCAATGTCAGTAAAAGACTGCAAGGCTAAAATCAAAAGGTATTGTTGTGTAACCAGCTCCAAAAATAGAATAATAGAGATATCAATGCCTTAGAAATAAGCCACTTCAAGGGGGCAACCTCCAATACATTACATAAATGAACAATTCTTGGATGATACAATTTACAAAACCTCCTTTCTATATATAGGAGTCCATGGGGTCATAATGTAATCCTAGTGGGCCACAATGTAATCCTAGCCAACCTAACAATAATAATTTAAGGGCACAATAATAACAAAATGGGGGTTACAAGGGTACAATAATAACAATAAAGGGGGTTACACTAACAACAATAAGGGACTATACTAGTAATATAGGGACCTAACATGCCCCTCTCCTTCAAAAAAAGTGTTGTCCTCAACGCTTGAGTAGCTCTGGGTGCTTTTGTATAAAATTCTCATCCTCCAATGTAGAATCTTCAGTGGGTAAGTTCTTCCACTTGATGAGATACTCTGAAATTGATCGATTCCGTAGTTGTCGAGTTCTTGTTTCTGTGACCGCTTCAGGTTCCAATATGATTTTTCCTTCCTCATCAAGTTCTGGTAATATTGTTTGAACTAGAATATTTTCACCGATAACCTTCTTTAAGCATGAAACATGGAAAATTGGATGTACTCGCGAAGAAGCAGGAAGCTCCAATTTGTATGCCATAGTACCAATATTTTGCAACACCTTGTAAGGACCATAGTACTTTGGCGATAATTTATTGTCCTTCTTAGCTTGCTTGAGGGACATTTGTTTGTATGGTTGTAGCCGTAAAAATACCCAATCTCCTACATCAAAACTTCTCTCGCTGCGATGTTGATCTGCCTGTTGTTTCATTCGATTTTGTGCCCAATTTAGGTTATCCTTTAAGAGTTGGAGAAATTCTTGTTGATGCTCGATGTGATCTTCCATTGCTTGAACCTTCGAATTTTCCCTTAAAGATGATGTGATGGATGGTGGATGATATCCATAAAGTGCCATAAATGGGGTCATTTTTGCTGCAGTATGGAAGGAAGTGTTATACCACCATTCGGCGAGAGGTAACCACTTGACCCATTGTGTTTGTTTATCAGATACAAAACAACGAAGATATCCTTCCAAACATTTATTTACTATCTCGGTTTGACCATCAGATTGAGGATGATAAGATGAGCTATGAGCTAATTGAGTACCCAAACAAGAAAATAACTCCGTCCAAAAATTTCCGGTAAAAATGGGATCTCTGTCGCTCACAATAACCCTTGGGCTTCCATGTAGCTTTTGAATTCTGTCCATAAATGTAGTAGCAACTGTACTTGCTTTAAATGGATGAGATAATGCACAAAAGTGTGCATACTTAGTAAGTCTATCAACTACCACCATGATGACACTCTTTCCTTCGGACTTAGGTAAACCTGTGATAAAATCCATTGAAATCTCCTCCCAACGTTGACTTGGAATGGATAAAGGTTGTAGACGTCCCGGGGTCTTAATTGTTTCCACTTTATTCTGCTGGAAAACCAAACATTCCGCCACAAATTTTTGAATATTAGATTTAAGGCCATCCCAAAAAAATTGTTTCTTCACCCTGTGGTAAGTTTTTAAAAATCCCGAGTGTCCTCCTAAAGGAGAAGTGTGCAATTCCAAAAGCATCTTTTGTTTTAGTTGGGAATTCTTACAAATATATAAGCGATCTTTGTACCATAAGGAATAATTTTTCCAACTAAATGTATCAGATGTACTAGGATCTTGCTGCAATTTTTGAATGAGTGTCCATACATCTTTGTCCTTCTTCCATTCATCTCTTGCTTCGGTTATCCATTCTAGTTGGATAATAGAAATGGCACAAAGCAATGCTTCCACCTCTTCATTATTTCTTGAGAGTACATCTGCAACAACATTAAGCTTTCCTTTTTTGTAGATTATTTCAAAGTCATAACCCAACATCTTTGCGACCCATTTTTGCTACTCTTCTGAAGATAGTCTTTGCTCCAAAAAGTGTTTAAGACTATCATGATCAGTTTTTACCTTGAAGTGTCTTCCCATTAGGTAAGTTCGCCATTTCTTTAGTGCATGTAGTATTGCTAACATTTCCTTCTCATAAATAGGTTTATGCAAATACTTTCCTTTGATTGGACGAATTTCAAAAGAAATGGGTCTTCCTTCCTGCATTAAAACCGCACCAATTCCATTTCCTGAGGCATCACATTCCACAATAAATGTTTTTGTGAAGTCTGGCGTAGCTAAGACCGGTGCTAGGCACATTGCCTCTTTAAGATATTCAAAGGCCTTAGTTGCTTCAGGAGTCCATGAAAATGCATCTTTCTTCAATATTTTTGTTAGAGGTGCTGCTATTCTCCCATAATTCTTAACAAACTTACGATAATACCCTGTTAACCCGAGAAATCCTCGCAACTGCTTTATGGTTGTGGGGACTTTCCATTCCTTAATGGCTTTAATTTTGTTAGGGTCTACTTTAACACCCTCGTGAGATACAATATGACCCGGATATTCCACCTCTTGTACTCCAAAGAAACATTTGGATTTTTTTGCATATAATTGTTTCTCCTGCAATAGTTTGAGCACCCTGTCAACATGTTCAACATTATCCTTCCAAGACCTGCTGTAGATTAGTATATCATCAAAAAATACTAGCACAAATTTTCTAAGGAAGGGTTTGAAAATGGAATTCATCAACCCTTGAAATGTAGAAGGTGCATTCGTAAGGCCAAAAAGCATGACCAAAAATTCATAATGACCCTCATGAGTTCGAAATGCTGTTTTTGGAATATCTTCAGTCTTCATTCTAATTTGATGATATCCTGAACGAAGATCCAACTTGGTAAAATAAATTGCTCCATGTAATTCATCCAATAGTTCATCAATCACGGGAATGGGAAATTTGTCTTTAATGGTGAGCTTATTGAGCTCCCTATAATCCGGACACATTCGCCATGATCCATCCTTCTTCTATACCAATACTACAGGAGCAGAGAAAGAACTTTGACTAGGTTGAATTATACCCGCCTCTAACATTTATGCAATCATACGTTCAATTTCGCTCTTTTGGAAGTAAGGATATCTATAAGGCCTGATGTTTGGAGGAACACTTCCTGGAATCAAATGAATAGCATGATCATGATCACGAATAGGTGGGAGTCCTTTAGGAGTTTCAAACACCTTGGAATGATTGTCCAAGACATGTTGGAGATCTGCAGAAATAGATGATTTTGATGTCGGAACTTCTAGTGAGCATAATTGTGCAATTACGCCTCGTTTTTCTTTATTTATAAGCTTTGTCATGACATTAGAGCTTATTATCCTTCCTGGCTTCCCTTCAATACCCTGTAATTCGACTTCCTTTCCTTCTGAAAAAAATTTCAAGAAAAGTTCTTGAAAATAAAAAGCTACCGTCCCCAAAGATTGTAACCACTGTACTCCTAGTACAACATCAACAACTCCCATAGGAATGGAAAGCATTGGACTAGTCAATACATATTCCCCCATGGTTAGCTTGATATTATGGCATTTTCTAGAGCAATTTATAGTTCCTCCATTTGCAACCATCACTTGACATTCTGGTGCTGGGTATAGGAAACAATTTAATTCCATGGCTACCTTACAATGAATAAAATTATGGGTGCTACCTGAATCAATCAACACTATTACCTTTTTCTTCTTGATTTGTCCTTCTATCTTGAGAGTTTGAGGAGTGGTAATTCCTGCCAGTGCATTACACGATATGGTCGGATTCATTTTTTCCTCTTCTAGGGCTGGTTCCTGGTGTATATCCTCTTCTTGTTCATTTTCTTCTTCCTCTTCACAATCTATGTAAAATAATTTCTTCTCAGCACACTTATGACCTTTAGTGTATTTGCTATCACAACTGTAGCAAAGCCCTTTTGCTCTTTTTTCATCCAATTGTTGTGGTGTCAACCTTGTAGGTTGTGGAAATCTAGGCGTAGCAACACTTCCTTCTTTATAGAATTGAGTGGTAGGCTTCCTTGTCGCCATAATTTTACATTCAACTTTTCTTGCCAACCTGAATGCCTTCTCCAATGAATCAGGTTCCAGAACATGAACTTCATGTTGGATGTTATCCTTTAAAGTGCCTATGAAGAGATCAATCCTGTGTTCCTCTGGAATATCAGTTACCCTTATATTCAATTTTTGAAGTCCTCAATGTGCTCCCCCACTAAACCCTTTTGTTTGAGATTTATCAATTGGCTAAAGAAGGTGTTGCTCTTTGTATCCTCATAATGTGCTATCATTTCCTCCGTAAAAATTGACCAAGTGAAAAAATTTTTACGGGAGCAAAGCCATCGATACCATACAAATGTATTTTGTTCTAAATGTAAAGTTGCAATGCGTACCTTTTGTGTGTTTTTCACATTATGGAGATCAAAATATTGCTCCATCTGTAGTATCCATGTTACAGGATCCTTTCCATCAAACTTCCTCATATCCATTTTGGAATATGGTGGTTCTTCCCGCCAACATTAGAGTTTATGAAATCACGATTAACATTTATTTTGTTCTCATCATGAGGTTCTTCTACTATCTTTTCACCATTAGGAAACCTTTCTTGTATCAACTTTGTCAAACCTTTGATGTCTGCTTTGAGATCATTCTTCATGCTTTCCATGTTGTCTTTCATGTCATCCATCATAGCTTCCATGCCATCCATCTTAGCTTCCACGCCTTTCTTCAAAACTTCCATTTCATTTTTTGTCGCTCTTTGCGAGAGTGAAATTTGTTGCACTTGCTCTTGTAATTTTGATAGATCATGTTGCAATTCTTCATCTTCATGAGTCATAGTAGACCCTTATGAAGGCTTAATGGGTGTTGAATTATTTTTATGGGGCATATTTTAGAACCCAATACTGATATCTATTCTACAATATGCCCTTGGAATCAATTCAAATTGATTCTTCAAACAAGACTTATGCAATTCGGAAAAAAATACACACCTTTTTCTTTCTTTTGAAGAGCTCGATATTGAAATTGAATTATCTCAGTGATTTCAGCACTTCAATATCTGAATTTCGGTACCAACATAGCCCTCTAAATTATCTTTCGAATGCCACAGGTCTGACCTGATTTGGATTCTCCAAGACAAAGTTGTCTCCAATCTCCCACAATGACCTAATTATGGACTAGTTCAGTAGAGTGAACTTTTACGACTTGCCACGTGTCACTGTTTCGTCCTTTGTCTCAGAAATTGATAGCCAAGAAACTAAAGTCTGTGTACTTGCGACCAATTTTTACGAAACTCCAATCCGATGCCCAGAGAGAGAGTTATTGAACTTTTCCCACGATCACCTCTTTGAGATGAAATTCAGGAGCCTGAAAAAGCACTACCTTCCACAGATCATATCTCCAAAAATATTTCAAACCAAGCTCTGAAATTTTTTGAAGAATTTCCTCAGGATTTCAGCTTCACACCATATGAATTTTAGATTCTGAACCTTCGTAGAAACAAATTATAGCGCAAATTCCACGATGACCTGTTTAGGAGCCTGAAAAAAGACCTAACTTCCACAGATCATATCTTCGAAAATATTGCGAACCAAGCTCTTAAATTTTTAGAAAATATTCCTCAGGATTTCGGCTTCGCACCCTAAAAATTTCAGCTTCTGAAACTTCGTAGAAAAAATTTTATAGTGAAAATTCCACGATGACCTGTTTGGAGCAGCGAAACCCTAGAATCCAAAGCTCTGATACCAAATGTTGTGTAACCAGCTCCAAAAATAGAAGAATAGAGATATCAACGCCTTAGAAATAAGCCACTTCGAGGGGGAAACCTCCAATACATTACATAAATGAACAATTCTTGGATGATACAATTTACAAAACCTCCTTTCTATATATAGGAGTCCATAGGGCCATAATGTAATCCTAGTGGGCCACAATGTAATCCTAGCCGACCTAACAATAATAATTTAAGGGCATAATAATAACAAAATGGGGGTTACAAGGGTACAATAATAACAATAAGGGGGTTACACTAACAAAAATAAGGGACTATACTAGTAATATAGGGACCTAACAGGTATGACTAGAACTCCAAATGAAGATCGTTGAGCTACAATTGAAATTACAGCTCGCTACTCCACCAGAGGTCTGAGAGTAGTGCGCAACAGATATTAAGGCTACAACTGAAAATATTGAATCGGTAGTCCAGGATTGTAGGAAAATGTTTGAAGACATTATGGATATCTGGGCCTCACTATAGGATGACCCTCATGTGCAGAATAGTGAAGTATAAATCCATGAAAAATTGGAACAGATGGATCACATTAAGGCTACAACACGGACCTTAGCACTAGCACAGAGGTGTGCCTGTCTCCAAGAGGGAAAGTTTTTGTAGGGATATATTGATGATATGCGTAGAAAGGATCATCTTATCACCACCAGAACACGGCCATGGGAAGCCTAGTCTATTCATCTATCAAAAATTGTGGAAAAATATTTGAAAGCACTGCGCCAGACATAGAACGAAATTGCTTAGAAGATAGTTGGGCCAACCACCAAAAAGTTGCTGACTGAAGTACATGAAGTTGAGAAGTAGTGCATTGAGATAGTTCTAACACTGAAGGATGCCTTGAGTAGCATCAAATCAAATATTAAGAATGCACCGGCTGAGTGACTCGGGATGAGTCAAATCTTTGTGTTCATGGCTTGTTGGATAGGGTGCCCCTAGATTGAAGTTTTGTAAAAGAATCTCCATTTTGAGGAGCGAAGCGCGCAGCACGCAGATATGTTAAAGTATTAGGGGATCTAGGGTGAGTCAAATTCCCTTATTTTGTAAATGGATGTGAATTTTTTGAATACTTAGAGCTCCACCCATGGTTTTCAGAGCATGGTATTGTAAAAGAAAATACTATATAAGGAGTCTAGGGATATCTCTTGAAAATCAATTAATTAATTAATCATAGAATGCATTTGGATGTAAGGTTGCATTGAGTCTGTATTCTCTGTTTTTTGTGAAAAGGAAGGCTCCTGTAGCTAAGTGTGCAAAGACCTTATAAATTCTGCAACTGAGTGCGCAGATCCCTGCAGCTGAGTGTGTAGGGTGGAAAGTGTTGTATTAAGAAGATATGAAGTAATAGAAGAAGACCTTGAAGACAAATTTGTGTTCTTTAATTATATGTTTTATTTATCTATATTTTGATGTTATCCATGCCAAGTTAGGGTTTTTATTTATATTTTCATCGTGAAGTCTAGGTTATGGTTTCTTATGTTGATTGATGCATGTTAAAGTAGAGTCATGCAGTCTAAAATATATTTAACTAGAAGTATTAAACAACGATTGTGTAGTTAGCATATTTTTTCTGTGAAGCTCTGATAAGTGTTAAAGAGAATATAATCCCTAAATCCACACTCCATAGTCCTTATGGATGAAGAAACCTTGTTATAGCATCCCCTAATGTTGCCTCAAGTGAGATTTCAGTCTGTGCAGTAGATAGTTGCCGAAAGGGCCAATAATAGTGGGTTTTGTTGGTTCGCGCAGCCATATCTGAACCTGGGTCTAGGCCCCATTAAGCCAACAATTACTCTCTCTAAAATCACCCTATATTTCTTTTATTATGTGTGTTTTGGAAATTTCCTTTGAAATCACACCTATAAATTATCCTAGAAAACCTAGCAATCCTATCTTCAAAATCCTCCTTAAACCCTAACTATTCAATATTTTGATTGGTGATAATAGAAGTATAAAACTTGTGGGGATCTCACTTGGTTTGATTGGCCATTAGATCCATAAGAGATACTAGGGACAAACTACCTTAAGATGTATGAGAGATGGATATAAGTGAAAATAGGGTTGGTGAGGTGATAGTGGTCCTCTCTTTAATTGTATGGGATCTCAGACTTGAGCTTTTGGAATTTATATTTAGATGTGTGAGATTTTTCTATAATAATTTTTGGTGCCATTGTTGAGGATAAACTCCATTTCTCAGTAGATGAAATTGAATGAAGCTTAACCTTGAATGTATTTCCATCTAGGCAACACCGTTGGAAGAATAAATTCTTTGTTCTTAGAATATTTTGAGGACTTGATGCTCATGAGGTGAGACATGCATCATTATGAATGCATTAAAATCTTACCTTGGAAACTCCATTATGAATTTATCATCAAATATAAATTTTCATGGTTTAAAATTGTAGGGGTTAAATATGGCTTCTTGGTAGTTTAATGAAATGTATCCTACTGTTGATTTTGAGGAGATCCTAAGATACCCAACCTAGCATCCACTTGAGTTTGAGATATGGATTCCAAATTTTGATGGTGGTTTGTATTTTTTTGTCCCATGTGATGTTTCATTCGTGAGGCATGTCTTCAGATTGAATGGAATACATGAGGATGTTTTAATAATACTTATTATTTATATATTTGTGAAAAAATCAAAAGGGTTAGGTCAAGAATCATTGTGATCCAAAAAGCATACCCTCCATCAAAATTTTCCCTAAAAAAAATTAAACACTAGGATATAGTACTTTGGTTTAAATATATTGGTCCAATTGTATCAGAAGGCTTGCAAAGGAAGACCTTCTTTACCTCTTGGAAGAGAATGATGAAGCCTTACTAGAAGAAAAAGTCCATATGGTTCCCTTTGAAGAACATAAATTTGATCAAAGTATTATTATGAGGGACTTTCCAAACTTGGTATAAAGTATTTCTTTTTACTCCTTTGATGAAAATGGGATAGATCAAAATCATCATGAAGAAAACAAATAAGATGTGCCAATCATAGAACAAAACAATCATGTATTTTTAGCCAATTTTCTAGAAATTGATGGTGAGTTTACTATCTAGGAAGACAAAGTTGATGACCCTACTCCAAAAGAAAATTTACACCAAAAATTTGAAAACAACACTACTAACCACACAGATGAAGATCATCATGAAAGTTAGGTTAACACCACTAAGAAAACTATACTAAATTATGGTATCATTTTTTTAGATACCATTAAAGATGATATTACATATTTGGAATTTTGTGAAGAATCCTAGGAAGGAAGCATTAAAATCACAAATAAAATATGGTTTTTATGTTATGAATGAGTTTTGTTGTTGAAGCAGTATCCTTTGTTTTATTTAAGAACACAAGAATACAATAATGTAATTTGTGATGGTGTAAACAATCTTAATAAACAATATTCTATTGTTCTTAAGGATCAAATCTCTATTGTAAATACTTAGCACAAGGACAATTTTTCTTGTCACGATGATGACAACATGAGTGTATCAACTAATTGGGTGACAACAAATCATAGATACTATACCCTACAATCTAATGCGATTGTCATTTACCTATGATCATAATAACAATTATTTGTAAATTTCCATGGATATTCTATTGGATAGTCATCAATATATCTAATAAAATAAATTGAAATATATAGAATGAAAGGAAAATTCTTTTAGATTCCAAATTTTTTTATTAATATTTTTTTTATTTTATTTTGCATGAAATAAATAAAATACAAAAAATAGAGAATAAAAAATACAATCACATGAAATCCAAAATGAACATAAATATTTGCTCTGGGAAACCCTTATGGGAGAAAACCCAGCTAGAAGGTGAGTTTGTTCTAGTTTCTTTTCTAGTATGGAAATAATGAAAGTAAATAGGATAAGGCACTCTCTATGGACTTATCTGAGACTTGTGGCCCATAGGGATGTTTTTTTTTCTAAGTAAAACTATTCTATTAACAGATAAAAAATATTTACAGCAAGCCAGAGCCTGAACATTGCCCTATGCAGTGGCATTTGAACATAAACTCCTGAGGAGCACTTCCTTGAAGTAGGGAAACCAGTGCCAAAATAGAATTCACAAAAAAATCCCTCGCAGGGGAAATATAAACATCAGTTTTTGGATCCCATAGCTGATAACAAGCTATAAGGTAGGCGAGATAACAATATAACAAGCTGATAACAAAAAAATTGAGATAGACAATAGCAGACCCATAAGAGAGGGCCGAGCCAGAGCACAAAAAGCAGTAGGAGAGGTTGGAACTACTCATCGGGATCTTCTTGGACGACCCTGCACCAGAATTCATCAGGGTTTCCATCTACATCATACAGGTCCTCAACTGAATGGATAACTTTCCCGGTCGAAGAAGGAACCATCCCTCCGCTAACGAGATCAGCAGTGTTCCGCTTCGGGCACATAAGACCACCATCAGTCTGCCCCTCGCTCACTTGACCACCAGCATTTGGCATCACGCTCGCTTGATCGTCGGCTGTCTGCATCCCGCTCGCTTGACCTTCAGGCATAGAGATATCCTTCATCTTCCCCTGCTGGGCAGAGCTTCCCAATCCCTGCAAATTCAAATTAACATTGTGCATCGACCCTGCCTGCAAGTCAGAGGACGAGACAAGACCAGAAATGGGATCCACATTTTGAGGTTCTTCCAGAAAGGCAATCGTGATTGAGGTGGTGATAAGAGGAAGGTTAAGATAACTGAGGAAGGAGAAACGTGCCTTGTGAGTTTGATCAGGGGGAGGAGAGGGAACGGGGGTGCCAAGACAATGCCCAGAGCGAAGCCTACGTCCACGAGGAGCACTGGAATGACTATCATCATAAGAAGAAGAAGACGAGGTGGTGCTAGGAGTGAGCGAAGGACGACACAACCGGCCACGTGAGGATCCTCTGCGGCATCGCATTCGATGCTGGAGGCGCGGCATGGTAGCAGACTCCATGGGGATATTAGGAAGAGGAGAAAAAACCTACTCAGGGGCTGAGACCAACTTGTTAGGAAGCAATAAGAAGGACGCGTGCATGCAATTTCCTGCGAGAGAGAGGTGAAAGTTGTTGCTGAGGTCAAGACAGCAGTTCAAACTTCTTCTCAAACCAGTTGACGTTCACTTGAAAGAAATACCTGTGTCCGGAGAACAGTTCTGAGCGATTGGCATGGGAACATTCACCATATCAATGAAATTATCCATAATATCTCCAGAGTACCGAAGAATCCAGAGCCGAGGACCTGCAATTAATTTACCAGAGGGCTGGATCATTTTACAATGCTACGAATCATTTCGAAATTCGGACAGAGGATTGTTACCAGTGCCAGGCATAAATGCCATAACACCACACACAACCAAAATTAAATAACCATCGTCCTCCAGCTCGCGGGGTGGCAGGTGGCGCTCAAACTTACTCCACCCCCATCCCATCATCTTAAACTCTCGCCTCTCCACCCGCATCCGGGGGGCCCATTGGGATGTTATATAACACTAGCCTCCTCTATTATTTTCTTTAAATCATGTTGAATATTGCAACAAGAAATAGTGAAAGAGGCATTCGGAAACATCATCCTTGATCCTAGTGAAAAATAATCACTTAAACTAGGTGGGGCCCACACAAGATATTTTTTGGTGTATGTCTATTTTTAGACATGTTGAGAAAAATCTAAAATTAGCAGGAGGTTGATTCTAAATGATTGAGAAAAATATATTTTTAGATTTATTGGCGAAGTCTATTTATAGATCGCCTGTCTAAAATTAGAATGCATGTCAATTATTATTAGCCCTTAATAATAGTCAAACAATAAATAGTAACTTATTCTCTTGGAGCACTTGATTTTAGTTAAATGATGTAGCAAACTAGTTGATTGAAGGAATTTCAAATTCTAAGGTTGGTTGGTGACTCATGCATGGAGGACTTCATTATAACTGACAGTGGCAAGTTGTAACAGAGTTGGAAGAGTAGTTATGTGAATTGTTATTTAGTTTAACTCAATTCAGTGAGTTAAACTCAGTTGTGCTAGTTGTAACTAAACATACACTATTGAAATATGAGTTAATTAATTATTTAATTAATTCACAAGTATTGTCTTACTTGCAAATGAAGAAATACAATAGTTAACTACTTGCATGTCAGATCCAATGGAGACCCAGTGGAGAGATAGGTGAAAGGGTGAGATGGACTATCTGTTGTGACTATAATGGAGCATTCAATGCATCCACACACACATTGGAGATGCCTATGAGTATTGTGCAGTCAAGGCAAGGTAAGGACGAATTCATTCAGGGTTCTTCTTCAGCAGGGTTTGCGCAATGGAGGTAGGCTGTCAGGAGGCAAGAAATTAGTGCATGGAGGTGCAAATTTCTGCAAGACAATGTGATATGATTGTATATTGTACTGAGAGCTCTATGAGCTGAGCTTTGTATGAGATATATGAGATTGTTTCATGATCCATTGATACACATAATATATGATAGTTGGGGTTTTTAGCTTTAATCTTTCTCGGTAAAACATCTTGTTATGTGTGATTGATTTTTCTTCATGTGTTTGCAATTGGTTATTTAATTTCCTCAAAGAATTAAGTAGAAGGACTCTGTATTTAACATAGGATTAAATTGTTAGATCAGGAGAATCCGGTAATATACATCATTTTATTTTTTAAATTTCTACATGGTATTAGAGCTGAAGAGATTGCAATAGTGAAGCAGTGCTGAGTTTTTTGTTGGTGGAAACAATTCGAAATTGCTGCAAGAATTTCTTGGTGCAACAATTGAGTATACATTGAAATGGATTTCAATGGTTTGCGGCTGGAGTATGCAATCAATGGAAGCTCAAACTACATAGCCTGGAAGGACAAGATGGAGGTGGTGCTTGAAGATAATGGCTTGAAGGAGTTCATCGATATCAATGTTCCTAAGCCCACTTCGATGGATGCTACAGTACTTGACGCATGGCAAAAGAAAGTAGCAAGGGCGAGGAGGATTCTCTTAGAAGGAATGAAAGACCATATTTTGTCAAGCCTTCATGGGAAAGCCACTCCATATACTATGTGGAAGGCTTTGACATATATTTTCCAAAGAAGCAGTGACCATAGGAAATTGGCGCTGAAGGATAAACTCAGAAAAATCAAGATGGAGAAGAACGACATTATTCTAGTATACTTGACAAATTTTGTCCAATGCAAGTATGAGCTTTGGAGTGTAGGAGTTAGTGTTGCTGATGATGATTTGGTGATCTTAGCTCTCTTTGGGCTTCCGAAGAGTTGGCACAGTTATGAAGACTCTGTCAATGGACGGGAAAAACTGTCAGATTGGGAATGACTATGGTCGGATCTAGTGCAGAAGGAGTTCAAGCGAAACACTAGGGATGGCTCTTCATCAAAGCATGATGATGAAGAGGAATATGCTTTGGCTGCCAAGGTGAAGAAGAAGGAAGGGAAGAAATTCCATTCTATATTTGAGGCCGGTGAAGATGGCAAGGAGCAAAATATGTCCAAAGTGAAGTGTTTTCACTGTCATGAGTTTGGACATATTGCCACAAATTGTCCACATAAGAAGAAGAACAAGATGGCTGCCAGAGCTGCATCTGGTGAGGCTCTTGCCTCAAAATTTGAGCTTGAATTCTCATTGATCACATGCATGGTGTATAGTGCATTGGGATCGAGGTGGTACTTTGATAGTGGTGCTTCCTTTCACATGACGGGAGATGAGAAATTGTTTAGTGAATTGATGGAGAAATATCTCCAGATGCATTATGATTTGGGCGACGATGGACGATACAGTGCGACTGGAATTAGTACCATTACCTTTCAGAGGGTGTCACGTAAACTCCTTCATTTAAAAGATGTTGTGCATGTTCCAGGTTTAAAGAAGAATTTAATCTCAGTCGCAATGTTAGAGGATAGAGGCTATGATTTTTTCTTTAGTGAAGGAAAAGTGTTCCTGCAACACAAAGCAACAGGACAAGAAAAGAAGGTTGGGATTCGAGTTAAGAATCTCTACAGAATTGAAGTAGATGGGATTTCTACGGAGCTTCCTACTATTGGGAAGTGTGAGAAAGACATGCAATTGAAGCTTGAGAGGGAGCAGGATTTGCATGTAGGTAAGAGTGAACCTCCAGATGTGGAGAAGCCATAACATGAGGATCATGGAGTGGGAGAAACCACTCATGTAGAGAATTTTCGAGCCAGACGGGCAAAGGGAGTGCATGCAACTATACCACCAGGTGAGAGGTGGGGCGACATGCATGAGTAATCCTAAGAGGATATTTCTGGGTAGGATTCATTGAGATGGTGTGGATCTCATGAATTGAACCTGGGTATGAGTCTCCCACAGAGCAACAATAGCATGATCAGTTGGATTGATGCAGTCAGATGAAAGTGACAGTGTCAGATACTGGAGCGCAGATCAGAGTTGACGGCAAGTGCAGAGTGCATGGGTGAAGAGTTAAACAACGCAATGCTTCCTGAAGACATGTGCAGTAGCCAAGCAGAAGTTAGAATAATTTTATTACAAATGCATTATACTAATTGAGTTGTTTGGAGGCTATTCAGTTTCGGTAGTGTTTCATGCAAGTATTGCAGGGCGGATGCATGGAGTTTTAGGGCGCATGCAAAGACATACATTTCTTGTTGAGAGGGAGTGTTGAATATTGCAACAAGAAATAGTGAAAGAGGCATCCGGAAACATCATCCTTGATCCTAGTGAAAATTAATAACCTAAACTAGGTGGGGCCCACATAGGCTATTTTTAGGTGTATGTCTATTTTTAGACATGTTGAGAAAAATATTAAATTAGCAAGAGGCTGATTCTAGATGATTGAGAAAAATCTATTTTTAGATGTATGGGCAAAGTCTGTTTATAGATCGCTTGTCTAAAATTAGAATGCATGTCAATTATTAGTAGCCCTTAATAATAATCAGATAATAAATAGTAACCTATTCTCTTGGAGCACTTGATTTCAATTAACTGATGTGGAAAACCAGTTGATTGAAGGAATTTCAAATTCTAAGGTTGGTTGGTGACTCATGCATGGAGGACTTGGTTATAACTAACAGTTGCAAGTTGTAATAGAGTTGGAAGAGTAGTTATGTGAGTTGTTATTTAGTTTAACTCAGTTTAGTGAGTTAAACTTAGTTGTGCTAGTTGTAACTGAACATACACTAGTGAAAGATGAGTCAATTAATTATTTAATTAATTCACAAGTATTGTATTACTTGAAACTGAAGAAATACAACAGTTAACTACTTGCATTTCAGATCCAATGGAGACACAGTGGAGAGATAGGTGAAAGGGTGAGATGGACTATATGTTGTGACTATAGTGGAGAATTCAATGCATCCACACACACATTGGAGATGCCTATGAGTATTGTGCAATCAAGGCAAGTTAAGGTCGAATTCATTCAGGATTCTTCTTCAGCAGGGATTGCACAATGGAGGCAGGCTGTCAGGAGGCAAGAAATTGCTGCATGGAGGTGAAAATTTCTACAATACAGTGTGAGACGATTTTATATTGTACTTAGAGCTCTATGAGCTGAGCTTTGTATGAGATATATGATATTGTTTCATGATCCATTGATATACATAATATATGATAGTTGGGGTTTTTATCTTTAATATTTCCTGGTAAAAAATATTGTTATGTGTGATTGATTTTTCTTCATGTGTTTGCAATTGGCGATTTAATTTCCGCGAAGAATTAAGTAGAAGGATTATGTATTTAACATAATGATTAAATTGTTAGATCAGGAGAATCCGGTAATATACATCGTTGTATTGTTTAAATTTCTACAAATCCCACTCCTACCTTTTTTATTTACTATGGAACAAGATACAATAGAATAAAATGGAACCCCTACTCCTCCTAGTGTTCCAGTTCTAACATAGCTTGATAAAAAACTAGCGATCAATTTTAACTCCTTCAACTCTCAACTAGAGTTACAAATTTTACCCTTCTAAATTCTTCTTCATTTTCGAAATATGGATAGCCCCTTTTTAGGACTAATGGGGCTAATGTGTCATCCCCTCAAACCATGGAAGTCTAACTAAAAGGTCAACTTCTAAGATACATAACTTTTGCATATGAAATATGATTAAATATTGCACAATTGGAAGGGTATCTAAGTGTATAAAAATACCAATTGGTCTTGTACAAGTGGGAGTTATTTTACCCCAAAAAAACTTCATTTAATGCCTCAAAATGGATTCAAAAGGTTTTAGACCCCAATACTCTAAACTGGGACCCACTCTCAGAGCATCAAAACAGATAACAAATAAGACAATCTTCCAATCTGGATCAAACAATGAAATTTTTGGAGAGATAATACATATATAAATGGAGACAAAAAGTTAAATGAATTAATTTTATTATGATATCATAACTAACAACCTAGCCAAAAGAGAAATCAAAATATAATGAATGTATCAAAAGAATATGTTATGCATATTATTGCAAAAATTGGTGGGTCTATAGGTGAATAGGTGATTTATACAACTAGCTTATTAGATATTTTTCTTGAAACACTATGCTTAGAGGGTAATCAGAAGTAATCCAAATATATTGTACAAACACTTGCGACAATAAGAAAACATGGTAGGTTGAAATAACTCTTTGTATTGTACGAACAACTTCTAGAAAGTGGCACACATATTCTAGCAATATGATACTCCTTAGGTTGTGTTACCCAGAATGCAATATTAGTTTTGAAACACATGAGGATGACATGATTCACATTCTTTGTGAAATTTTTTTTCTAAGTATTAACACTGTTAATTTGTTAAATATTAAATGGGAAAAAAAGGATTAATGAATGTTTGTTGAAAATATATGGTATTACAACTCTTGTGGAAATCTTACCTAAAATGATTCCCATTAGGACAAAGAATAAAACCTATATTTGTGGTAATTTCAAATCATCTTATTTCTGAAGAAATATCCAAAAATGTGGTGTCAAGTGAAGTTGATAAATCTCATATAAGGTTTTGTGCTACAAAGGAACTGTTAAGGTTGTGAAAACAATGGGATGCTCATATAACTCTTAAACTATTTCATTTTATATTAAGAACTACATAAGATACTTATTTTTTAGTTACGAAAGAGTTTCTTAGTAAGGTCCATAAATATCTCAAAGATTCGACTCATTATCAAAAATATAATTGCACCTTTGTTTTGGCATATCAGGAGAAAATGAAGATGCACAGATATTAACCAATATCTAGTTGATTTTATTGAGACATGTTGTTGACAGACATAGTTAGAACAACCATATGCCCAATTAGGTGGGAATTCCTTCACAATTATTTTACAGTATTTTTTGGATTATTAGTTCCATGCTCTTGCACACCATCATGAATTCCCTTCACTTACTAGAGATTTACATCTAGGAGAAATTGGATCATAATATCAACAATTACACTTCTTTATTTTAGTGTCGGTGCATCTAGATGAAGACCTACATCATGACCTCACGATGTAAAGGGAACAAGAAAGCTTTTCCTTAATTGAGGTAATAGAGTCACGAGATAAATATTTCAAAATATGTAGTTGAGAAGTCCAAATTGGAGGAAAATGTAAGACATTTGATCGTAGGTATTTTTGTGCTTATATTTTTTTGGATTATAAGGAATCGATTATGGACTGGACAACCTATCTAACTCCATAACAAATTACAAATATTAATATCGATGAAAATGTGGCTAAAGAAAGAGATGAGGATGATTTAGAAGTTCCTTTGAAAAATATGTAATGTACCAAACTACAAGGCATGTCATGTTTTGATAGAGACAATAGAAAAATCCACTTTTGGCACCCATTTGGAGGTGTCCTTTATGAAAAAAAGCTTAGATTTAGATTTAGAAAAACAATGATAAAAATTCTAGCTTACAAATACTCTATTTTAAATATTGATCCATTTTCTATGATGATCGAATGCAAAGGAAAGGGCCACTGTATTGATGAATCAGGATGTGGTTGCATTGGCTTGTTGATTTAATTTAGCATTTTTTTATGATGCATGTTTCATTTTGACAAGATAATGGCATTCTTATGCACTCCCATGAGGATCACATGCCTCTAAGTGGTAGCTAGATGTACACACCACTTTGAAATGACAATTTTGAGAAAAAATTTACAAATATTTTATTATGGTACAAGTGCCTATGTTAAAATGAATGGTTGTTGTCAAATGGGCACTACAAATACAAAATATGGTTACATGGGCAACTCAAAAATTTCATGTGCTGATAATATACTATGTAGAAGGTAGAATTTATGAACATGAAACTTGGCCTTCAAATGAGGTTGCACCAATTCACTAATTTTGTAAAGAAAATGGGTTCCCTTACAGTTATAAAAATGACTCTAATTCAGAAGAAAATGGTTTGTTAAGGAAATGTGAAGTTTACGAATATTTTTCTTCCTAGAAATTTGGATTCGCAATTATCAAATTATCACTTGTAGTGATGTTGTTATGAAACCATCTCAAAAAATAGAAGAAAAGAGAGATCAACGAATTAGAAATCAACCTCTTCGACAGAGAGGCCTCCTTTACATTACATAAATGAACAATTCTTGGATGATTCAAATGACAAAACCTCCTTTCTATATATAGGAGTCCATGGGGTCACAATATAATCATAGCCGACCTAACAATAATAATTCAAGGGCACAACAATAATAATAGTGGTCTTTTACGGGGCACAATAATAACAATATGGGGACTACAGGGGTACAACAATAACAATAAGGGGGCTACACTAAAAATAATAAGGGGCTACACTAGTAATATAAGAACCTAACATGCCCCTCTCATTCAAAAAAGTGTTGTCCTCAACGCTTGAGTATTTTTGGATGCTTCTGTATAAAATTCTCATCCTCCCATGTGGAATATTCAATGGGTAGGTTCTTCCACTTGATGAGATACTCTGAAATTGATCGATTTCGTAGCTGTCAAGTTCTTGTTTCTATGACTGCTTCAGGTTCCAATATGATTTTTCCTTCCTCATCAAGTTCTGGCAATATTTTTTGAACTGGAAGTTTGTCACCTATAACCTTATTTAAGCATGAAATATGGAAAACTGGGTGCACTCGAGAAGATGCAGGAAGCTCTAATTTGTATGCCATAGTACCAACCTTTTGAAACACCTTATTAGGACCATAATACTTTGGTGATAATTTATTATCCTTCTTAGCTTGCTTGAGGGAAAAATTTTTATATGGTTGTAGTTGTAAAAATACCCAATCACCTACATCAAAACTTCTCTCGCTGCGATGTTGATCTGCCTTTTGTTTCATTCGATTATGTGCCAAATTTAGGTTATCCTTTAAGAGTTGGAAAACTTGTTGTTGATGCTTGATGTGATCTTCCACTTCTTGAACCTTATAATTTTCTATTAAAGATTATGTGATGAATGGTGGATGATATCCATAAAGTGCCATAAATGGGATCATTTTTGCTCCAGTGTGGAAGGAAGTGTTATACCACCATTCAGCCAAAGGTAACCACTTGACCCATTGTGTTTGTTTTTCATATATAAAGAAAAGAAGATATCCTTCCAAACATTTTTTCACTATCTGAGTTTTCCCATCGAATTGAGGATGATAAGATGAGCTATGTGTTGAAAAGTGTAACTAGGATCGGTCTTCATATTGACTATGTAATTATTTATTTATGTAATGAAGAAGACAAATATAATAAAATGTATTTATTTATGTTTGCTTCATGGGCTTCATGAGCAAGGTTTTATTATAGGTCAATATACTTCTTCTTCATGTCTATTAGGATTTTTCTTCTAGTTATAAATGTAATTAAGATTCGTGAATATGAAGAGTCTAGTCAACAAAATATGATCCAAGACCTTGTCATGAAACCGTGAAGAAAATGGCTCATGAATGATGTTCAAATCTACCCTCATGTCATCCTCTCTAACGTCGGAATGTAAGTCCTCCATGTCAGCCTAAAATATAGTGGTAAAATTCGGCCTACCAAGCAGCCTGGAGAGTCAACCTAAATTTGGAAACAGTGCACTATATATAGTGTTAGAGCTGCGGCTCATTTGGACACATAAAAGTGCGGATTGCTCTGATGAAGATAAGTGAGGATCATAGTGAAGAAAACATAGTTAATATCTCATGAAGATAATTGTGAATCACAGTGAAGACAATGTGGTTAATTTCTGATGAAGATAAGTGAGGGTCACTGTAAAGACAATATGGTTAAGTTCTGAAGAAGATAAGTGCTGATCACAGTGAAGAACCTGCAGATTAGTCTAAAAGGAACATGTGACTAAATGTGTAGCAAATTCTGTGACTTATTCATAGTGATATGCACTTAGAAAAATATAATATATATTGTCTATCTATGGAAGGCATTCATATGATGAATTGTGATATAATGCGAAAGACTAAAGTTTGGTTTGATGCAGATTCTAAGGGCTATATTGCAGTGTGAGAATAGAAGGAAGGTAAATTTGTGATCTACCTTCCTATCTACAATATGTAAAAGATAATGTATCTCAAAGGAATAATTTAAAGTATATTCAAAATAAAGTATAAGGTCTCAAGTAACTTTGTAATGTTTTGGTAACCAAGAATGGATCAAAGAAGATAGAGATCGAGCTCTCTAGTGTTGGTGTTGGTCAGTGCAGATTTGTGAAAAAAAAGAGGAAGGATGAATATTGGAGGACAACAAAGAAGCAGTGAAAATGTCTTGGAAGCATACATAAGTTAAGTGTTTGAGTCTTGGTCATGGTACTTGTCATTTGAAAATCTATAAGAATAATTGCTCGTGGGTTTTCCTTTCCAAGAGGGAGAGGTTCTGCCTTGGCTCGAAGAGCCTAAATTTGTGTCTCTTGTATTTTGGTAATTGACTTGATGAAATACTAAATAAGCTAAGAAGAGAAGACATAATTAAATCAAGTAAGCTCACAAGTAATTATCAAGAAGAGAATTTGAATTAATCACCAACCCTCCAAATTCTCAACATGATATCAGAGCTAAGGTTCTAAAAGACAAGGGCTACTTAGCAAGAAGGAGATCCTGACTTCATCTTCATCATCATCAAGGAAGCTACAAGTCACTCTACTCAAGTAAGTATATATAACCTCATTTAAATATATCAAGATGACTTATTGTAAAGAGAGCAACAAATTGGTCGAGTCATCAAACTTTAGTGCATGGAAGAAGAGGATAAACTTGAATCAAATTGAAGACGAAGTTATAGACTACATCGAAGGATCTAAAATTCAACCGATGATCTGGATTTATGCAGGAACGCAATAGAATACATAAATAACAATAAACATAGAGATGCAGCAGAAATAAGGCTTCATTTCATTAATATCAAATAACATAAATATTCTTACAAACATAATGGAAATAAAATAGCTAGGGTGCTCGTACTGAATCTCTCAGAAGAGATGTGGCAGCTAGAGACCTCTAAATTGTGTTACAATGAAGATCGAGGGCCTATTTATTTTGGAGAAACAATGGAGAACTCTAAACGTAAACATCCAAAAACCTAACCCTTGGAGATTAAGCGCCAAAACTATGGGCACCGTTTGGGTAAATTGGTGTTTCAACTCCCCGGGAATGTAACTTCTGCATACTATCTCCGTTTGAGGCACATGATACCTCGTTAGAAATATCTATCCGAGGAAAAAAAAAATTTCCACGAATATAAATTCTGAAATGGAATCATATTCATTGGGAAAACGATGCCCAAAAAACGTCATTTAGGGCCTCAAAACGCTCCAGAAGTTCAGGACCCAAAAAACTGCTAAAAATAGTAAGTTGTGAAAAACTGAAAGAGACAATGGTGGGGCCCCAAGTGGAATAGGCGGGTGGCCACCAATATCCACCTGGACCATTCTTCCCCCCTTAGGAGGAAATGGTCCCCATTGCATTGAGTTCCTCTATGAGATGAGGAAACTTCTGCTGAACTTGGTCCCTAGTGAACCACTTTCCTTGGTCTAGGAGCTAGCCAGATTTGACAATCCGATGCAGTTATATCTTCTGTTGGCGAGTGTTCTTGATTTTCATGTCCATGATATAGTCTGTGATGGCCTGTTCCATTCAGTCTAGGTTTAACTCTTTTGGTGTGAGTTCTTCTGCAATGTCAGAGGTGTCCAGTAGAGGTGGGAAGTAGGGACGAAGGCGGTCTACATTGAATACTGGGTGCAGACCAAGGAATGGTGGAATACTCAGCTCGAAGGAATTATTCCATACATCCTTGGTGATGGTGTACGACCCATATCGGAGTGGGTGAAGCTTGCAGTGGGGTCCCGTGAGGCGCTCCTTCTGCAAATGTAGCCACACTTTTTTGCCCACCTGGAAGTTGTGTGGCACCCGATGTTGATCATGTCATTTCTTTTACTTAGCATTGGCTCTATCCAATATGTCATGAACCTATTAGCAGATGTGATGAATGTGCTTGATGAAGTTGTTTGCTTTTTCATCTTCAGACTGGACATGAGCTGAATCGGCCTGAGTAGCCGCAAATGGCATGGCTACATCAATGGGACATAGTGGCTGGAACCCCAAACCCACCTAAAAGGGGTTGTGGCTAGTTGAGATATGGAGAGATCGGTTATAACTAAGTTGTACATAGGGGAGGCTCTCATCCCATGTGCATGGATGCTTTGAATTGTACATGCACAAAATTTATGCAATCATCTCGTTGACAACCTCTATCTAGACATCAGTTTGGGGATGGAAAGTTGTGGACTTTATCATGATCTAATATGATAGACGGTGGGATCCCAAAGTGCACCCAAAATCGTTCAAAGAAGAGTTTAGCAGTGGCTTCTGCTATGATATTCTTCTTGCAGGCCGCCATAATGGCCATCTTTGAGAATTTGTCGATGACCACGAAAACACAGTTGTTTCCATGCTTAATAGAAGGAAGGCCTGACATGTAATCCATGGAGATGGATTCCCAAGGTTGACTAGGGGTAGGTAGTAGAGTATACAACCCTTGCTTCTTGATGGTCGGTTTGGAAATGGTGCAAGTAGTGCAGGATCTGATGTACTTCCCGACATCTTGTCGAAGGCTCAGCCAATAGAAATACTTCTACAGTACTGCCACTATTTTCTTGACTCTAAAATGACCAGCGACTCGACTATAGTGCACTTCCCATATCATCTTGGCACGCTCGCTTGAAGGAACACAAAGGTGTCCCAGGTGACATAACAATGCGTCTTGGGGGTGAAAATTTGGAACTTGCATACCCCCCAAGAGTGCCTTGTATGTGTGGTTGAATTCTAGATCGCTCTTGTAGAGAAGCGGCCAATCAGAAGTCTCATGCCCACAAGAGTTGAGAATGGTGGTTATGGCCATGATTGGTGGTCGGCTAAGGCAGTCTGCAACATTATTGGTGCTACCCTTATTGTACTTGATGTTCAAATTAAATTACTGTAGATATGTAGACCACTTCTGATGGTGATCGTTCTACAACTTCCCTTGTGTTTGTATGAACTGCAGGGGTCGGTGGTCTGTTTAGATGATTCTCTCCTTCCCCAAAATGTAATGCTTCCATTTTCGAACAGCCTGTACAATAGAATACATTTCTTTGTCATAAGTGGGATACTTTCGAACTGTGTTATAACAATGTCTCACTGTGATATGCCACTGGATGCCCCTGTTGAGTAAGAATTTCCCCATTAGCATAGTCAAAGGCATCTGTCTTGATCTCAAATGGTTGTTGCAAGTCTAGTAATGTGAGCACTCGGGTAGAACAGAGGTGATGTTTCAATTATATGAATGCCTTCTGTTGAGATTCCAACCAAAAAAAATTTTCTTTCGCTCCTCCCTTGGTGACTTGACTCAAGGGCCAAGTGATATGAGAGAATCTGAACAAAAAACTACGGTAGAAATTAGCAAGACCTAGAAAGCTGCGAAGCTCTGTTAGGGAGGTTGGCGCTGGACAATCCCGAATGAATTGGATATTGGTTGTAATCCGCATGCACCCCCCTTTCATCAATAATGTATCCTAGATATTGAACCTAGTTCATGCCAAAAGTGCACTTCTCCAAATTGGCACACAAATTGTGTTGCCGTAGTGTTTGGAGGACTCCTCGGATGTGGTGGAGGTGCTCTTCCCAAGTCTGGCTAAAGATCAGAATGTCATCCAAGTATACCACTACAAATGAATTGGTGAATGGATGCAAGATGTCATCCATCAACCTCATGAAGGTTGCAGGAGCATTTGTCAACCAGAAAGGCATGACGAGCCATTCGAAAAGGTCCTCCTTGGCTTTGAAGGTAGTCTTCCACACATTAGAGGGTTCGATTGGTACCTGGTGATACCCAGACTTCAAGTTGATCTTCCTGAAATATTTTTCCCCTTTGATTTGGTCCAGAAGGTCATTAATCCGTGGGATCGGGTACCTATTCCGGACAGTGATCTTATTCAGCGCCCGATAGTCAATACAGAGTCTCCAAGTCCCATCCTTCTTCTGTACCAACACGATCGGGCTCCCACAGGGTGATGAACTTGGCTGGATGTGACCTTTCTGCAGCAACACTTGAATCTGCCTCTTGATTTCATCATTCTCCAGAACAGAGTGCCTATAGATCGGTCCATTGGGTAGCGGCGCACCTGGGGTCAGGTTAATGGGGTGCTTGACCTGATGGTGTAGAGGTATCCCTGTGGGTGAGGTGAAGATGTCCCCGTACTCCTCCACAACCTTGTCCATTTGTTGTTGTCGTGTAGAGGAGCCATGTCTAGAGGTCATGGCCACAGTCTTCTTCTTTCCCTGGGGGCGGAACATCAAGAAAAAAATTTCCTGGTTTGGTAAATGAGCTTGTTGCATTGTTGTGCAGTAACCAAAGAGATAGTGGGAGGCGGTGGTACCTCTGGTATCCTGTATAACTTATTTCCCAAAGTAACAATAACAACGTGAGGCTAGGACTCATACACAGCATGTCGCTTCCACAAGTATGGTTGGCCTAATAATACATGATAAACATCAATAGGGGAAATGTCACACAATACCTCATACATGAAGGGCTTGATGCTATAAGGAAGGTGGCACTGTTGGCTGACACGGAGATCCCGTCCTTGGTGAAGCCACCCGATGGTGTATGGTTGTGGGTGCACTGTGGTCGGAAAGCCTAACCACTTCACAACATCTGCTAAAATGAGGCTCTTTTGGCTCCCATTTTCGATAATGAACCGTAGCGGGGAACCCTTTACCCACATCTGGGAGTGGAAGAGACGCTCTGCCTCCTCTAGATCTTCTGGTTCCTCCTTCTGGATCTTCGTAGTGGCAACAATGGCATTGGGAACTGCATTAATAATTTTATTCCCTTTTTCTTTCCCATTTTCAGGTTCTGATTCAGAGTCGAAGAATGCATCTGATTCAGAAGCCCTCATCTCGGCCACCAGCGTCTGCTTGGCTCGACACTCACTTGTGTTGTGAGTGTAGCTCTTATGGAACACACACCACTTTCCCGTGTCCTTCTTTGGCTTTGCGGTGTTGTTCTTTGCTTGTGGCTTTGGCAGGTTGTCTTGGGCTGCCATGCCTTGGCTTTGTCCTTTGTTCTGCGGTTTGGGGACACCTTTCCCTTACTTTTGATTCGCATATCCAAAATCTTGCTTCTTCTGCTTGAATTTCTGCTCAATCTTGGCAGCATACCAGTATGTCGTACCAAGCGAGGAGATGTCGAGGAACTCCATTTCCTCTTGAATATATATGTGTAGACAACTGCAATACTTTAGCACCAAATTTTTCTCTGAATATTTGATACCCAACTTTGTGCGCAGGTTATGGAACAAATTCATTAGCTCATGCACATCTTGATCCCTTTGTTGCCGCAGCGTGGTCCATTGTATGTACTTGTCCTCATAGATCCCCACGGGATAGTATTGTTCCTTGATGGCATCTCGGAAAGAATTCCAAGTGGGTATGGCTGAGAACAGAGAGGGTTATTTCTCGTCCTTTTTCTCACAGTAGGTTTCCTACTAGTCCTTGAGATGGGGGTAGCTTTGAGGAGTGCAAAAATAATCTTCTCCTGGTCGGAAAAGTTTTGAACCAAGAAATATACTTCTAATAGATTAAACCATCTACCTATGGCATATTCATCTATTTTACCCTCAAATATGGGAGTGTCAAATTTTACTTGTACCTCAAAGGGAGTCATGCCTCCAGAGTGGCTGTTGGATGCAGATGCGTCGCCGGTGGGCAGTCGTTGAAGGATCTGGGCAAAGTTATCCATCATCGCATTCCTTTGTTTTTCGAGGGCCTCCTCGAGCAATATTTTGATAGGATCTCCTGCTCCTTCATCAATATTTTCGTCCCCCATGGGCGTTCGTTGGGGTTTGCGAGCCTGATATTTTAAAGGTTCCACCAGATCGAGCCCTAACTCCATATACCCTGACCTCGTTGGGTATATGCAAGGAAGGATCGAGAAAAAGCAAACTGCTCTGATACCATTGATCCAAATTTATGCAAGAACACAAAAAAATACAGAAATAACCATAAACATAGAGATGCAGCGGAAATAAGGCTTCATTTCATTAATATCAAAAAACAGAAATATGCTTACAAACATAATGGAAATAAAATAGCTAGGGTGCTGGTCGCGAATCTCTGAGAAGAGAAGTGGCAGCTAAGACCTCTAAACTATGTTACAATGAGGCTCGAGGCCTATTTATTTTGGAGAAACAATGGAGAACTCTAAAAGTCCAAAAACCTAACCCTAGGAGATGAAACGCCAAAGCTATGGGCCCCGTTTGGGTAAATTAGTGTTTCAACTTCCTGGGGACGTAACTTCGGCATACTATCTCCATTTGATGCACATGATACCTCGTTATAAATATCTATCCGAGGACTACAAATGTTGCCACAAATATCAATTTTGAAATGGAATCATATTTGCTAGACAAACGATGCCCAAAAAACGTCGTTTAGGGCCTCAAAACGGCTCCGGAAGTTTAGGACCCGAAAAACTGCTAAAAATAGTAAGTTGTGAAAAACTGAAAGAGACAATGGTGGGGCCCCAAGTGGAATAGGCAGGTGGCCACCAATATCCACCTGGATCAACCCTCAAAAGAGGATGCTCCATCTCATTCCAAGTACATGAAAGGATAAATCAGATCCCATAGGATTCTCATAGAATCCATTAAGGACTCACTCATACCATATGTATAAAAACTAAAAACTACAAAAAAAATATATATGAGAAAATGGTGGAGATATTCTCTGTGAGTACTGCAGGAGAAGTAATCTCTCTGAGACACGAACTATACAAAATGAAATTGTCAAGAGAAGAAGGAATCACTTCATACTTTATGAGGATTTCTGAAATAAGAGATCAATTGTAGGAACTGGGAGAAGTAATGTTTGATACTGAGATGACTATAGTGGTGTTGAATGCTCTACCATAAAAATGGGGAAACTTCACTTCAAGCTTATACGTGAAGAAAGAAGCAACACCATTCCATGATCTATGGTCTCTATGCAAAATATAGGAAACAAGATTGAAAGACAAAGCTGATACAAGATTAAGTGAAGGGAATCAAGCCTTTGCAGCCATATCTAGGAAGAAAGGAAGATTTGAAAATTTTGGTCCTTGGAATAAAAGAAGAAGTATGGACAAAGTATGATGCTTTAGATGTAATTAAATTGGTTATTATAAAAGCGATTGTCCTAAATATGGAAAGGGCAAGAGGAAAAAGGATGAATCCCATGTCATAGATATAAGTGAAGAACCTAATATAAATAAATCTAAGAAAGAAGAAGCAAGAGATCTCTGTTATGATTGAGATAATATTCCTCTTTAAGTGATTTCTTTTGGTTTTAAAATAGTATGACGAGAAGTAGTGTATATTATTAGCATCATGATAGAAGCATGGTAGGAGATCTTGTTGAAACAACTCCTGGAAAACCTCACTAATAAACAACATTGATAGAAGGCAGTCATCAAGATCAAGGGTCATCATGGAAAGAGGTGCTGAAATTTTCTAATGGAGTTCTCTATGGATTCACTGATTAGAAAGAAAGAAGAAAGGTTTCATAAAGAATTATATACTGCATAATCCTAGGATTAGGATGTGACTACATATTGATGACAAAAGTTCAATGGAATGAAGTTCTGCATTCTAGTAAAATTGCTATAGGATGACTCAAAGGAAAAAGGTATGAGGTATATATATTTATATGTTGACACTAGATGTTGTGAAGTCATGTCATATGGTTGTAGGTAATGAACTTCTATCTTTAGAAGTATGATCATAGAAAGGAGGATCTCTTCCATTACACATGTTGTCATTATTAGATGAAATCAACATAATATGTCCTTGTATGGAATATGAGGTGGTTGTATACAAACAAGGAACTGGAAATTGGAAGTTCTTGGGAATGAAGATGTGTGGAGAAAGAAAGGAAGAGATCATGAAGTGTAATCATGTCAAGAGGCAGTAATCACCCGAAATCAAAGAATATGTGACTAGGAGATCTCGTGGGAGGATATGTAGACTCTGATAGAAGTATGGTAAAGAAGAAGAACCTTGAGAAGACATATCTTTAGGAGATGTGTCAATTTGAATAGAGGATGTCGATGCCTAGAGGAAGATTTCATGGTGAAATATCATCACTGAGGTAACTTTTGATTTAAAAGTTCATATGTATATATTTATCTAGATGAAATTATGCAGATTTGACAATCATGTGAAAGGATGTAATATCCTTGGGAGATGGTGTTAGCACTAGATAATTTTTTTATAAAAATTTGAAAATTTCACCAAAATTGGCTAAAAGGATCATTTTTCTCTCAAAATTAAGGAAGGCTTCAGAAGGTTGTGAAATTTTAAATATTCCCCTTGGCCTTTTAACTCATTCATTGAAGACATCTATCTAATCTTGAGGTGTGTAATGTTCCCAAATTGGAAAAGCAGGAATATAGTGCAAAATGCTGAAACAATAGTGTTAATAATCATATAAAAGCAAGAGGCCAATATGGAGACCTTCTAATCATTAAAAAAACAACAAAATATGCATAATAAATGGGCCATAAGATGTACAAGAAGATATAACAAGCCTCCAATGGACAAAACCCTCAAAAGAGGTGCTACTACTATATATCGAAATGTCGGGAGAATGCTACAGCGTTGTTTAAAAGGCACTGCTACAACAAATGAAGATAAAAAATAAAATGGGATGATATATGCCTCAAAAGATAGATCTAATACAGATCTAGGCACTATACAACCTCCAATGAAGAACCCCCAAAGGGTTTTCAACAAAACACCATGTACAAGATGGGAATCTAAGCCCTAGGGCTGAAGATCCACTACAACATATAGATTTGAAAAGTGTGGCTGATATGATATAAGAAATAGTGCAGCCTCCTCCAATATATCTCCTAGATGAAAGGAATATCCCCTCCACTAGAAAACCTCCTCTCCAAATAGTGTATTGAAACCACAGCAACTCCTCCCTCAAAATAACGTAGATCTGGAAAGAAACTATGCTGTAGGGGAAAATAAATATGTGGCCTGATGCCAAGATCTGAAAATATGCACAAGGGCCTTCCTTACTGTCCTCCCAATGGAAAGGAACCCTTCTACAATGAAAATAATTACTGAAGTGACCCAAATATGGTCTCCACTACTGCAACCTGCAAAACAACTCAACCCTCAACAGGATATGCGATGTAGATGTAAGATGAAGCTTTGGCCAAAAACCTGATAGTGGAAGTGAAGTAAAAGACTCCTCCAAGAGCTTCTCAATGGAAGAGGTGGGATTCCTGATCAGGAACACCAGTGCTAAACAACACTTGCAATCTTAGCTAAACATCCAAAGAAAGCTATATGTCTAAACAAACCATATATTCAGAAATATAATCATCAATACATAATGAATATGGTTGCCATCCTCTTCCTTTTATAAGATGTGAGCTTCCAAACCCTAAGCCCCATTCATTTATGACCCTACTTCCATGAAAGGTGTCTCCATCTAAAACTGCGTTGTCCCTCATTGATTTCCACTCCTCCATGACAACGTTGTTGATTTGGTCAAAGTTGACCCAGTCAAGATGTTCTAGCCCCTTTTCACACCTAAGGGTGCTCAATTAAGTTTCCAACATGTTTTCCTTTTACATTGGAGTTGATTTATTCATTATTAAGGAGATTTATGGACCTCCATTGTCCTCTAATTCATAAAACAAAGCAGCAAAACAAAAATTAATATTCCAACTAGCTCATGGCTAATTGGGAATATTACAGTCCTCCCTTCCCAAATGTTGCTAGTCCTCAAGCAGCTAACAAGGTGAGTGTCGAAACTCATCTTCTCCACCATTGGTGACACTATCATGTGATAAGCTTCCCTCATAAGCTAAGTGTCTCCCAATCCATCCCTCCATGAAATTCTCCTCCAAAGTTCTCATGAGATGAAAATGATTCATCCCACGAGGAAGCAATAGTTCCAATGAAATAATCATGGTTTGCCCAATGTTCTCCCTAAAACATGTAACCTAAGAAAAATGGATAATTTCTCTCCCATAGGGCACATACATTCCTCCCATCCTTCCCCCATTCATTCCCATAAAAATAATTAGTACATCATCAATGTATGGGATCAAAACTAAGTACATACAAATAGAAATATACAAATTGTATGGAGGTGGGTCATAGTCCCACATGTGGAACCAGTGCATTATATCTTCTGACTGCATCAGATAATGGTATGTTAAGTGGTTTCCCCGCCACTTACTTTCTTCCCAAGTCTTCTCACAATGGCTAAAAATGTGAGATACGTTTGGTTCTTTTGGAGTGCACCAACAATGATACAACATCTCCCTATATCCTCCAAGGGAGTGCCCATGTTCAGAAATGTTTATGGCCCAAAGTTGGCCATGAATTTTATACGGAAGAATTCTCCTCCTTTGAGCTATCTCTTGCATATACATGGTAAAGGAATGCAAATATTCATCAAATAAAACATTATGTAAATAAGCATGTTCCTCATCAAAAGTTCTGCTCATACAAATGGAGTGGTCCATAGATAGATCCCCTCTCATTTCAAAAAAGGAAAGAGGTGGCTATGATAACTCCTTCATTGAGTTATGTATCTCTTCCAACTCCACATGGTTCATGCATCTTTGAAAATTCTGATATAGTTCCTCTTCAAAGCCTTCCCAAGTGTAGTTCTCCATGATATTGTTGCAGGCCCTCATGGAATAAGTATGGCTGAAAAGGAATTCTTCATGTGATTTTTGTAGCAATGTCTCCTTGAGCTTGGAGACTCTAGATAGTAAGATCCTTCCATGATAATAGATGACTTCATCTTGGATTGAATATCCCTCTTCATGTATCTAATCATCAAGTATCATGCATGTAAAAATATCCTTGGAATAATCCACCAACATTTGGGATTTCCAATATGGATCTATCCTCCATAGTGACAACGTTGATGATCTATCACAAAGAACATCTGTCATATGGCTGCCCTTATCCTTGACATATCTCATGCCAAAGGTATATGTTGTAAGGCTGTTATCCTTCCCATGCTTCTCCTCCCACAGAGCAGGGGTAATGATGATGTTGGGAGAATGTCTCCCTCCTCCTTGAGTCTACCCAAGACTCTCAGTGTTGTATCATGGCCTCCTGATGCTCCCATTCCTCCTAGATAAATGAATGATGCATAATTATGTGAGACATGTCTCACCAAATCTGGATCAGGTGGCCTCCCAGGTGGTTTCCCACAAGATAGTGATGTCTCGCGGACCAATCTCATATGCATAATAGATGGAACTATCATGTCCCTGCTTCCACTACGCAAATTCAAATATGTTTCTTGAGTGGAAGTTTTATGATATTTGGGCACCACTCTTAATGATGAAGGAGTCCCTCTAATTGGAGCAACTTATCCATCCTTACCTCCTGGTGGTGGTGGATCATATCCTGCTATTCCAGTGTTGTGACCCCTATCTTGTTCTTATTCTTCTTCCTCCTCATCATCTGAGAAGACCTCTATGTAGTGTGCCCATCCTTCTGCACATTTATGTCTAGGTTCCCATGATTCTTGGCATGTGAAGAAAATATTCCTTCTCCTCAAATATCTTCAGACATCATCATCAAGAGGTTTTTTTATTTTGGCTCTCCTTTGAAAGAGGAGCCTTCTCATATTTTCCCTTTGATAGAAAAGAGGCCTTGTGCTGAAATGTTGCCTTTGCTTTTGGCAAGGAATCTTGAAGATCTCTAGCCCTTTCAATGGCATATTGAAGGGTATTGGGCTTGGTATAATTAACCAACCCATGAAGAGGTTTATCTAACCCATCAATGAACATATAGACCCTTCTTGCTGCAAATAAATCAGGAACCATAATAGAAAGTTTCAAAAACTCAGAAATATAAGTTTCTGGATTACCTAATTGTTTAAGCTTTTCAAGCCCCATGAATGGTGCTTCAGATCTCTTCTGTAAAACATCTCCACCAACCTCCTTGTGAAATATGAATATGTAGTCACATTGGCATGACCCAATGTAGACAAGCCATGGAACCACCAATCATGTGCTTCACCCTCAAGGTGGAGCGCTGCTATCTTAATGGCCTCCATCTCTGGTACTTTGTTCAGTTGGAAGTAGATGTAAAGCTTCTCTACCCATGATTTGACAGTGCATTTAGATGACCCTTCAAAGTTGGGTAAGAAAACTCTTCCCATAGTGCGGTGTAGATCATGATTCTGAATGAATCCTCCACTTCTATTGTGATGCCTGGGTCTCCTATTGTCCTTGATTTGAAAAAATTATTGAAAACTCAAGTGGTCCTTGAATCTATGAGTTTGAGAGTCATACTCCATGAAATAGTCTTCAAGGGATTCTTGTTCTTGAAACCCTTCATTTCCCACTGCCAAGAATGTAGGCATTGTAGAGCGTTGGGAAACTTATTGTTGATGCACTGGTTGATCACTCCAGTGATGAGAAATGCTGGAGCCTTCACCATGTTGAAATCCTTTAGGAGATTCCTTGTATCTATCCATTCTCATCTCCTTTATTTCTCTAGCAATATCTTGCATAGCTTTGAGACGAATCTTAGGAAACTCCTTCTCTTCATCTTCTCCTCCAGATAAAGGGGGTTTACCCTTGTCTTCTTTTTCATTTGCATAATCAAAATTTCGGCGTCTTCATCTTTGATACCTCTTATTTTTATCAGTAAGAGGATCTCCTTCATCATATGATATATTGGCTTTTAAATATGCATAGGTTGTGCCAAGATTATGCTATGATACCACTGCAATATTCCCAAATGGGAAAAGCAGGAATATAGTGAAAAATGCTAGAAGAATAGTGTTAATCATCATATAAAAGCAAGATACCAATATAGAGACCTTATAATCATTAAAATGGTAGAAAAATATGCATAAGAAATGGGCCATAATATGTACAAGAAGATAGAACAAGCCTCCAATGGACAAAACCCTCAAAAGAGGTGCTAATACTATATATCAAAATGTCGGGAGACTGCTACAACGTTGTTTAAAAGACACTTCTATAGAAAATGAAGATACAGAATAAAATGGGCTGATATATGCCTCAAAAGATATATCTAATACAGATCTAGGAACTATACAACCTCTAATGAAGAACCCCCAAAGGGTTTTCAGCAAAACACCATGTACAAGATGGGAATCTAAGCCATAGGGCTGAAGATCCACTAAAACGTATAGATCTGGAAAGTGTGGCTGATATGATATAAGAAATAGTGCAACCTCCTCCAATAGATCTCCTGGATGAAAGGAAGATCTCCTCCACTAGCAAAGCTCCTCTCCAAATGGTGTACTGAAACCACCCAGCAACTTCTCCCTCAAAATAACACAGATATGGAAATAAATTGCATTGTAGGGGCAAATAAATATGTGGCCTAATGCCAAGATATGAAAATATGCACAAGGGCCTTCCTTACTGTCCTCCCAATGGAAAGGAACCCTTCTCCATTGAAAATAAGTACTGAACTAACCCAAATATGATCTCCATTGTTGCAACCTAGAAAACAACTCAACCCTCAATAGGATCTGTGTTGTAGATGTAAGATGAAGCTTTGGGCAAATGCCTGATAGTGGAAGTGAAGTACAAGACTCCTCCAAGAACTTCTCAATGGAAGAGATGATATTCTCGATCAAGGAAACCTAGTGCTAAACAACACTTGCAATCTCAGCTAAACAGCCAAAGAAAGCTATATGTCTAAACATACCATATATTCAGAAATATAATCACCAATACATAATGAATATGGCTGCCATCCTCTTCCTTTTATAAGATTTGAGCATTGTCCCTCATTGATTGCCACTCCTTGTTATGAAACTAGCTCCAAAAATTGAAGAGAAGAGAGATCAACGCCTTAGAAATCAACCACTTCGAGGGGGAAATCTCCAATACATTACATAAATGAAAATTCTTGGATGATACAAATGACAAAACCTCCTTCTATATATATGGGTCCATGGGATCACAATATAATCCTAGCCGACCTAACAATAATAATGTAAGGGAACAATAATAACAATATGGGGATTACAGGGGCACAAAAATAACAATAAGGGGGCTACACTAATCAAAATAAGGGACTACACTAGTAATATGGGGACCTAACATGCCGCTTTCCTTCAAAGAAGTGTTGTCCTCAGTAGGTAAGTTCTTCCACTCGATGAGATTCTCTGAAATTGACCGATTTCGTAGTTGTCAAGTCCTTGTTTCCGTGATTGTTTTAGGTTCCAATATGATTTTTTGTTCCTTATCAATTTTTGGCAATATTGTTTGAACTGGAAATTTGTCACCTATAAACCTATTTAAGCATGAAACATTGAAAACTGGATGCACTCGCAAAGAAGAAGGAAGCTCCAATTTGTATGCCATAGTACCAATATTTTGCAACACCTTGTAAGGACCATAGTATTTTGGCGAAAATTTATTATCCTTCTTAGCTTGCTTGAGGGAAATTTATTTGTATGGTTGTAGTAGTAAAAATACCCAGTCTCCTACATCAAAAATTCTATCATTGCGATGTTGATCTGCCTGTTGTTTCATTTGATTTTGTGCCAAATTGAGGTTATCCTTTAAGAGTTGGATGAACTTGCTGTTGATGCTCGATGTGATCTTCCATTGCTTGCACCTTAGAATTTTCTCTTAAATATGATGTTATGGATGGTGGATGATATCCATAAAGTGCCATAAATGGGGTCATTTTTGTTGCAGTATGGAAGGAAGTGTTATACCACCATTCCGCCAGGGGTAACCACTTGACCCATTGTGTTTGTTTATCAGATACAAAACAACGAAGATATCCTTCCAAATATTTGTTCACTATCTCAGTTTGACCATCATATTGAGGATGATAAGATGAGCTATGAGCTAGTTGAGTACCCAAACAAGAAAATATTTTCGTCCAAAAATTTCCAATAAAAATGGGATCTCTGTTGCTTACTATAATATTTGGGTTTACATCTAGCTTTGTAATTGTTTCCATAAATGTAGTAGCAATTGTACTTGCTTTAAATGGATGAGATAATGCACAAAAGTGTGTGTACTTGGTAATTCTATCAACTACCACCATGATGACACTCTTTCCTTCATAATTAGGTAAAACTGTGATAAAATCCATTGAAATCTCCTCCCAAATTTGACTTGAAATGGATAAATATTGTAGAAGACCCGGGGTCTTAATTGTATGAAATTTATTTTTCTGGGAAACCAAACATTTTTCCACAAAATTTTGAATCTCAGATTTAAGGGCATCCCAAAAAAAATCTTTCTTCACCCTGTGGTAAGTTTTTAAAAATCCCGAGTGTCCTCCTAAAGGAGAAGTGCACAATTCCAAAAGAATCTTTTGTTTTATTTGGGAATTCTTACAAATATATAAGCGATCTTTGTACCATAAGGAATAATTTTTCTAACTAAATGTATCACATGTACTAGGATCTTTCTTCAACTTTTGAATGAGTGTCCACACTTCTTCTTCCTTCTTCCATTGATCTCTTACTTCAATTATCCAATCTGGTTGGATAATAGAAATTTCACAAAGCAATGCTCCACCTCTTCATCCTTTCTTGAGAGTGCATCTGCAACAACATTTAGCTTCCCTTTTTTGTAGATTATTTCAACGTCATAACCCAACGACTTTGTGACCCATTTTTGCTTCTCTTATGAAGATATTCTTTGTTCCAAAAAGTGTTTAAGACTATCATGATAAATTTTTACCTTGAAGTGCCTTCCCATTAGGTAAGGTCACCATTTATTTAGTGCATGTAGTATTGCCAACATTTCCTTCTCATAAATAGCTTTATGTAAATACTTTCCTTTGATTGGACGACTTTAAAAAGAAATAGGTCTTCCTTCTTGCATTATCGCAACACCAATTCCACTTCCTGAGGCATCACATTCCACAATAAAGGTTTTTATGAAGTCTGGCGTATCTAAGACCGGTGCTAGGCACATTGCCTCTTTAAGATGTTCAAAGGCCTTAGTTGCTTTAGGAGTCCATAAAAATGCATCTTTCTTCAATAATTTTGTTAGAGGTGCTGATATTCTCCCATAATTCTTAACAAACTTGCAATAATACCCTGTTAACCCGAGAAATCCTTGCAACTGCTTTATAGTTGTGGGGACTTTCCATTCCTTAATGGATTTAATTTTGTTAAGGTATACCTTAACACCCTCATGAGATATAGTATGATCCAGATATTCCACCTCTTGTACTCTAAAGAAAAATTTGGATGTTTTTGCATATAATTATTTCTCCTCCAATAGTTTGAGCACCCTGTCAACATGTTGAACATGATCCTTCCAAGACCTAGTCTAGATTAGTATGTCATCAAAAAATACTAGCACAAATTTTCTAAGGAAGGGTTTGAAAATGGAATTCATCAACCCTTGAAATGTAGGAGGTGCATTGGTAAGGCCAAAAGGCATCACCAAAAATTCATAATGACCCTCATGAGTTCGAAATGTTTTTTTCGGAATATCTTCAGTCTTCATTCTAATTTGATGATATCCTGAACGAAGATCCAACTTGGTAAAATAAATAGCGCCATGTAATTCATCCAATAATTCATCAATCACAAGAATGGGAAATTTATCTTTAATAGTGAGCTTATTGAGCTCCCTATAATCTAGACACATGCGCCATGATCCATCCTTCTTGTGCACCAATACTACTGGAGTAGAGAAAGAACTTTGACTAGGTTGAATTATACTAGCTTCTAACATTTCTGCAATCATTTGTTTAATTTCGCTCTTTTGGACATAAGGATATCTGTAAGGCCTGATGTTTGTAGGAACACTTCCCGGAATCAAATGAATAGCATGATCATGATCACAAATAGGTGGGAGTCCTTTGGGAGTATCAAACACCTTGGAATGATTGTCCAAGACTTTTTGGAGATCTAGAGAAATAGATGATTTTGATGTTGGAACTTCTAGTGAGCATAATTGTGAAATTATGCCTCGTTGTTCTTTCTTCAGAAGCTTTGTCATGACAGTAGAGCTTACTATCTTTCCTGGATTCCCTGCGATACCCCATAATTCAATTTACTTTCCTTCTGAAAAAAAAATTCAAGAAAAGTTCTTGAAAATTAAAAGCTGCCTTCCCCAAATATTGTAACCATTGTACTCCTAGTACAACATCAACACCTCCCATTGGAATGGAAAGCATTGGACTATTCAATACATATTATCCCATGGTTAGCTCAATATTATGGCATTTTCCAGAGAAATTTATAGTTCCTCCATTTGCAACCATCACTTGACATTCTGGTGTTGGGTATAGGAAACAATTCAATTCCTTGGCTACCTTACAATGAATAAAATTATGGGTGCTACCTGAATCAATCAACACTATTAAATTTTTCTTCTTGATATGTCCTTCTATCTTGAGATTTTTAGGAGTGGTAATTTCTGCCAATGCATTACACGATATGGTTGGAATCATGTTGGATGTTATTCTTTAAAGTCCTTGTTAGGTCTCTATAATTTGCAAGATTGGAAAATACAAACTATAAAGCCTATGTTAGGTCCCTATATTACTAGTATAGTCCCTTATTGTTGTTAGTGTAACCCCCTTATTGTTATTATTGTACCCTTGTAACCCCCATTTTGTTATTATTGTGCCCTTAAATTATTATTGTTAGGTCGGCTAGGATTACATGGTGGCCCACTAGGATTACATTATGGCCCCATGGACTCCTATATATAGAAAGGAGGTTTTGTAAATTGTATCATCCAAGAATTTTTCATTCATGTAATGTATTAGAGGTTTCCCCCTCGAAGTGGATTATTTTTAAGGCGTGGATATCTCTTTTCTTCTCTTTTTGGAGCTGGTTACACAACATTTGGAATCAGAGCTTTGGATTCTAGGGTTTCGCTGCTCCAAATAGGTCATCGTGGCATTTTAGCTATAACATTTTTTATACGAAGGTTCAGAATCTGAAATTCATATGGTACGAAGCTGAAATCCTGAGGAAGATTTTCTAAAAATTTCAGAGCTTCGTTCACAATATTTTCGGAGATATCATCTGTGGAATTTAGGTCTTTTTTCAAGCTCCTAAACAGGTCATCGTGGAATTTTCGCTATAATTTTTTTTCTACGAAGGTTCAGAATCTAAAATTTATATGGTGTGAAGCTGAAATCCTGAGGACATTTGTCAAAAAAATTCAGAGCTTTTTTCACAATATTTTTGGAGATATGATCTGTGGAAGGTAGTGCCTTTTCAGACTCCTGAATTTCATCTCAAAGAGGTGAGTGTGGGAAAAGTTCAATAACTCTCTCTCTGGGCATTGGATTGGAGTGCCGTAAAAAGTGGTCGCATGTACACGGATTTTAGTTTCTGGGCTATCAATTTTAGAGATAGAGGACGAAACAGTGACATGTGGCAAGTCCTACAAGTTCGCTCTACTGAACTAGTCCAGAATTAGGTCATTGTGGGAGATTGGAAACAACTTTGTCTTGGAGAATCCAAATCAGGTCATACCTGTGGCATTCAAAAGAGAATTTAGAGGACTACTATAGGGCTGAATTTCAGATATTTAAGATCCCCAACTACATAGATAATTCAATTTCAATATCGAGCTCCTCAAAAGCAAGTAAAAGGTGTGTATTTTTTTTCCAAATTGCATAAGTCTTGTTTGAATAAACAAGTTGAATTGATTCCAAGGGCATATTTTAGAATAGATATCAGTATTGGATTCTAAAATGGCCCCTAAAAATAATTCAACGCCCATTAAGCCTTTAGAAGGCTCTACTATGACTCATGAAGACGAAGAATGGCAACATAACATATCAAAAGTACAAGAGCAAGTGCAGCAAATTTCGCTCTCGCAAAGAACAACAAAAAATGAAATGGAAGTTTTGAATAAAGGCATGGAAACTAAGATGGATGGTTTGAAGAAAGGCATGGAAGCTAAGATGAATGGTTTGGAAGCTAAGATGGATGGCATGGAAGTGGGCGTGGAAGCTAATATGGATGACATGAAAGACAACATGGAAAACATGAAGAATGATCTAAAAGCATACATGGAAGGCTTGATGACAAGCTTAAAAAAAGAAATTATTCCTAATGGTGGAAATATAGTAGAAGAAACTCATGATGAGAACAAAATAAATGTTAATCGTGATTTCATAAACTCTAATGTTGGCGGGAAGAACCACCATATTCCAAAAATGGATATGAGGAAGTTTGATGGAAAGGATCCTGTAACATGGATACTACACATGGAGCAATATTTTGATCTCCATAACGTGCAAAACACACAAAAGGTACGCATTGCAACTTTACATTTAGAACAAAATACATTTGTATGGTATCGATGGCTTTGTTCCCGTAAAAAAATTGTCACTTGGTCATTTTTTACGGAGGAAATGATAGCACATTATGAGGATACAAAGAGCAACACCTTCTTTACCCAATTGATAAATCTCAAACAAAAGGGTTTAGTGGGGCAGCACATTGAGGACTTCCAAAAATTGAATATAAGGGTAACTGATATTCCAGAGGAACACAGGATTGATCTCTTCATATGCACTTTAAAGGATAACATCCAACATGAAGTTCGCGTTTTGGAACCTGATTCATTGGAGAAGGTATTCAGGTTGGCAAGAAAAGTTGAATGTAAAATTATGGTGACAAGGAAGCCTACCACTCAATTCTATAAAGAAGGAAGTGTTGCTACGCCTAGATTTCCACAACCTACAAGGTTGACACCACAACAATTGGAAAAAAAAAGAGCAAAAGGGCTTTGCTACAGTTGTGATAGAAAATACACTAAAGGTCATAAGTGTGCTGAGAAGAAATTATTTTACATAGATTGTGAAGAGGAAGAAGAAAATGAACAAGAAGAGGATATACACTAGGAACCAGCCCTAGAAGAGGAAGAAATGAATCCGACCATATCGTGTAATGCACTGGCAGGAATTACCACTCCTCAAACTCTCAAGATAGCAGGACAAATCAAGAAGAAAAAGGTAATAGTGTTGATTGATTCAGGTAGCACCCATAATTTTATTCATTGTAAGGTAGCCAAGGAATTAAATTGTTTCCTATACCCAGCACCAGAATGTCAAGTGATGGTTGCAAATGGAGGAACTATAAATTGCTCTGGAAAATGCCATAATATCAAGATAACCATGGGGGAATATGTGTTGACTAGTCCAATGCTTTCCATTCCTATGGGAGGTGCTGATGTTGTACTAAGAGTACAATGGTTACAATCTTTGGGGACGGTAGCTTTTAATTTTCAAGAACTTTTCTTGAAATTTTTTTCAGAAGGAAAGGAAGTTGAATTACGGGGTATTGAAGGGAATCCGGGAAGGATAATAAGCTCTAATGTCATGACAAAGCTTCTAAATAAAGAACAACGAGGTGTAATTGCACAATTATGCTCACTAGAAGTTCCGACATCAAAATCATCTATTTTTGCAGATCTCCAACAAGTCTTGGACAATAATTCCAAGGTGTTTGAAAGTCCCAAAGGACTCCCACCCATTCATGATCATGATCATGCTATTCATTTGATTCCAGGAAGTGTTCCTCCAAACATAAGGCATTATAGATATCCTTACTTCCAAAAGAGAGAAATTGAACGTATGATTGAAGAAATGTTAGAGGCGGGTATAATTCAACCTAGTCAAAGATCTTTCTCTGCTCCTGTAGTATTGGTACACAAGAAGGATGGATCATGGTGAATGTGTCCGGATTATAGGGAGCTCAATAAGCTCACCATTAAAGATAAATTTCCCATTCCTATGATTGATGAATTATTGGATGAATTACATGGAGCATTTTATTTTACCAAGTTGGATCTTCGTTCAGGATATCATCAAATTAGAATGAAGACTGAAGATATTCCAAAAACAGCATTTCGAACTCATGAGGGTCATTATGAATTTTTGGTCATGACTTTTGGCCTTACCAATGCACCTTCTACATTTCAAGGGTTGATGAATTCCATTTTCAAACCCTTCCTTAGAAAATTTGTGCTAGTATTTTTTGATGATATACTAATCTACAGTAGGTCTTGGAAGGATCATGTTGAACATGTTGATAGGGTGCTCAAACTATTGTAGGAGAAACAATTATATGCAAAAAAATCCAAATGTTTCTTTGGAGTACAAGAGGTGGAATATCTGGGTCATATTGTATCTCATGAGGGTGTTAAAGTAGACCCTAACAAAATCAAAGCCATTAAGGAATGGAAAGTCCCCACAACCATAAAGAAGTTGCGAGGATTTCTCGGGTTAACAGGGTATTATCGCAAGTTTGTTAAGAATTATGGGAGAATAGCAGCACCTCTAACAACGTTATTGAAGAAAGATGCATTTTCATGGACTCCTGAAGAAACTAAGGCCTTTGAACATCTTAAAGAGGCAATGTGCCTAGCACCGGTCTTAGCTACGCCAGACTTCACAAAAACCTTTATTGTGGAATGTGATGCCTCAGGAAATGGAATTGGTGCAGTTTTAATGCGGGAAGGAAGACCCATTGCTTTTGAAAGTCGTCCAATCAAAGGAAAGTATTTACAAAAACCTATTTATGAGAAGGAAATGTTAGCAATACTGCATGCACTAAAGAAATGACAAACTTACCTAATGGGAAGACACTTCAAGGTAAAAACTGATCATGATAGTCTTAAACACTTTTTGGAACAAAGACTATCTTCAGAAGAGCGACAAAAATGGGTCACAAAGATGTTGGGTTATGACTTTGAAATAATCTACAAAAAAGGAAAGCTTAATGTTGTTGCAGATGCACTCTCAAGAAAGAATGAAGAGGTGGAAGCATTGCTTTGTGCCATTTCTATTATCCAACCAGATTGGATAACCGAAGCAAGAAATGAATGGAAGAAGGACAAAGATGTATGGACACTCATTCAAAAATTGCAGCAAGATCCTAGTACATATGATACATTTAGTTGGAAAAATGATTCCTTATGGTACAAAGATCGCTTATATCTTTGTAAGAATTCCCAACTAAAACAAAAGATTCTTCTGGAATTGCACACTTCTACTTTAGGAGGACACTCAGGATTTTTAAAAACTTACCACAGGGTGAAGAAAGAATTTTTTTGGGATGGCCTTAAATCTGATATTCGAAAGTTTGTGGCGGAATGTTTGGTTTGCGAGCAGAATAAAGTGGAAACAATTAAGACCCCAGGACTTCTACAACCTTTATCCATTCCAAGTCAACGTTGGGAGGATATTTCAATGGATTTTATCACAGGTTTACCTAAGTCCGAAGGAAAGAGTGTCATCATGGTGGTTGTTGATAGACTTACCAAGTATGCACACTTTTGTGCTTTATCTCATCCATTTAAAGCAAGTACAGTTGCTACTACATTTATGGACAGAATTCAAAAGCTACATGGAAGCCCAAGGGTTATTGTGAGCGACAGAGATCCCATTTTTACTGAAATTTTTTGGACGGAGTTATTTTCTTGTTTGGGTACTCAATTAGCTCATAGCTCATCTTATCATCCTCAATCTGATGGTCAAACTGAGATAGTAAATAAATGTTTGAAAGGATATCTTCGTTGTTTTGTATCTGATAAACAAACACAATGGGTCAAGTGGTTACCTCTCGCTGAATGGTGGTATAACACTTCCTTCCATACTGGAGCAAAAATGACCCATTTATGGCACTTTATGGATATCATCCACCATCCATCACATCATATTTAAGAGAAAATTCGAAGGTTCAAGCAGTGGAAGATCACATCAAGCATCAGCAAGAAGTTCTCCAACTCTTAAAGGATAACCTGAATTTGGCACAAAATCGAATGAAACAACAGGCAGATCAACATCGCAGCGGGAGAAGTTTTGATGTAGGAGATTGGGTATTTTTACGGCTACAACCATATAAACAAATGTCCCTCAAGCAAGCTAAGAAGGATAATAAATTATCGCGAAAGTACTATGGTCCTTACAAGGTGTTGCAAAAGATTGGTACTATGGCATACAAATTGGAGCTTCCTGCTTCTTCGCGAGTACATCCAGTTTTCCATGTTTCATGCTTAAAGAAGGTTATAGGTGAAAATCTTCCGGTTCAAACAATATTGCCAGAACTTGATGAGGAAGGAAAAATCATATTGGAACCTGAAGCGGTCATGGAAACAAGAACTCGACAGCTACGGAATCGATCAATTTCAGAGTATCTCATCGAGTGGAAGAACTTACCCACTGAAGATTCTACATGGGAGGATGAGAATTTTATACAGAAGCACCCGGAGCTACTCAAGTGTTGAGGACAACACTTTTTTTGAAGGAGAGGGGCATGTTAGGTCCCTATATCACTGGTATAGCCCCTTATTATTGTTAGTGTAAACCCCTTATTGTTATTATTGTACCCTTGTAACCCCATTTTGTTATTATTGTGCCCTTAAATTAGTATTGTTAGGTCGGCTAGGATTACATTGTGGCCCACTAGAATTACATTATGGCCCCATGGACTCCTATATATAAAAAGGAGGTTTTGTAAATTGTATCATCCAAGAATTGTTCATTTATGTAATGTATTGGAGGTTGCCCCCTTGAAGTGGCTCATTTCTAAGGCGTTGATATCTCTTTTATTCTCTTTTTGGAGCTGGTTACACAACAGCCTACATATGAACCACTTTGGGATTATAGGATCTAGCCCTCCTGAATCTAGAGAGGGATCTCTCTATAAAGTGCAGATATTGATGTATCTTTAAGGTTTGTAATGTGATATTAGGCTAGTTATGAGGAACAAGGTTTTTTTTGGTTTTGGTTGGGCAAAGATAAATGAAGGTGAAGGAAGTCTAAATGAAGGGTGAAGGTGTATGCAAGTGAAAGAGTGATTCAGCTAGCAAGATAGGCCAAAAGAAACTTCAATCCATTGGGATATGGAGTCATAGTAGGATTTAATTGAAACAACAAGGTTCAAGAGTGGTCCATGGGGCAAGTCATCTATGTCAAAGGATCTCTTTAAGTTGATTTTATGGAATGGAATGAAACAATAAGAAGGGAAATCAAACAAATCAAGAACAAAGAGCAGCCTAAGATCAAGTAAGTACTTTGAAACTATCCTGCTTTTGGCATACACTTAAGAAAGACATAAAAGTTATCTAAGATCAGGTAAGTACTTTGAAACTAGCCTTCTTTTGATGCACTTTCAAAAGAAAACATTTAAAACACATAGAATAGCTTAAGATCAAGTAAGGACTTTGAACCTATCTTGTTTTCAGCATATTCAAAGGAAAAACATTCGAGATAAACAATAAAAGTAGTCTAAGATCAAGTAAGGACTTTGAACCTATCTTGCTTTCAACATACTTTAAGGGAAACTTTCAGACAACCTTTGGAGATAAAACTAGTGGACAGGGCTAACCATAGACTTCCTTGGTTCAACTTTACTTAGCAGAAACTAAAAATAACATTCAAGAACAATGTTTAAAGTTTAGACAGTAAGAGGTGGGAACACCAACATTATTAAACTGCTTATACTGTATTAAATCATTCCTAAATACACAATTGGAGGAAAACATACAGATAAAGCTTATCAGTGAGAGTAGGGTACCTTTGACAGTAAATCCTAACTCTGTAATTGTTTTTCTTTATCAGAGAAGATGGACAGAATGGAAACAAAAATAAAATAACAATTTATAATAATAAAAACATCACCCTTGACATAGACCAGGATCCCATCAATCAGCTTGTATTTGATGCTTCAAACCAGTTACAATCATCAAGTCCAATTAGCCTCTGATGTGGCAGTGGAGGCTTCTCGAATTGATAGAGTTCTCTGTCTTTCCCTAAAACACCTTTAATGTGATTTAGATCTGATTAGGCTTAATCTTTGTCTTTTGGTCTTCATATTTTATTTAATTGTGGATTAGGCTTTGGTTTGCTGAGTTTGTGCCTTAATCCTTCAAAACTGGGTTGAAACCTTTAATTCTTCACTTCTGCTTTGATTTTATGCTGTCAAACTGATACTCTCTGTCTGTGGTGTTTGTTGTGTTTTTGTTGTTCTTGCAGGCGCACAGAGGGTTGTATAATAGCATCAGTTCTCATGAGGCACAGATAAAACATGATTTGGAACCTTGCAATATGATCTCCTTCATGGATGAAGGCCTAGGGATCGTCATCCTCGGCACTTGATTTCCTTTTAAAACAATGGAAAACCTTTAAAAACCTGCACAAACAAGAAAAAATTATAAAAAACCTGCGTGGACGGGATTAGACTGCTTCAGAGTTTTAGGTTAGATCGCGGTCGTTGGATGAAAGCATCCAATGGCGAGGATTGCTCGCTGGGGTCAAAAGGAGAGGTGGTTGGAGGGGTGAATGAAAGATTAAGTCCGAGCCGTAGATGTATATTGATCAATGGCTCAGATCAATCTGGGTTTTATAATGTGGAAGGGGAAGAGTTTATAATGAAAATGGGAGAAATTGTAAAGAAATGGGGGAAAAACCTTTATCGACAGCAAAAAAGGCATAAAACAAAGTTTGGACGCGGGATGGATGAGAGCTGTTGATCTAGAATGATCAACGGTCGGGATCTTCGGAGGGGTGTTTGGGAGCAAAGGAGAAGGCGATGCGTTGGTGGTAAGATTTAATTAGGACCATCTATATTGGTAATCAACGGCCAGGATGAAATATTGAAAAGCCAAATGCTGCGGGGAAGGGTGGTTTGGTGGAAAACCATAATGGTTTTCGTGCATATTTGAGGCGGTTTCCAAAATCTTAAAAAAAAGCGCGATATGCTTCGCTGCCGGCCACGTGTCCTTAGAGAAACCACTTTTTTCGCGTTATTTTGTGGCATTAAACTTTTGGTGCAAGAAAAATGCGAAACTGAATGCTAGCCATTGGATGGATGAGCGCAGATCCAACAGTGCAGATTGCACACGATGGAGGGCAAGATGCGCGGATGGAAAGGTATGGCAGGGTCAAAGGCGGATTAGATCTCGACCGTTAGATCTTGGGAATGGACGGTGGAGATCTGCAGACGGAGAAGGTAGGTCCCAAAAGAGTTGGGCCTATCGGGCTTAATCTAGACCATAGGATTTAAATATTGATGGCTCAGATTTAATTTCGGGGAAATGAAAGGAATATGAGGCAGGGGGTCGAGCGAAGATCGGGTGAAATGTGGATCGTTGATCTGCAGAGATCAAAAGTAGATCTTCGCCGAAGAGATTTCAACTACAGGGCTTTACGAAATAACAGAGGAAGCGAGGTTTGATATGGACCGTTAGATCTTGATGAATGGACGGCCCAGATCTGATCACAGGATCGCTAATCGGCGAAGGAAAAATAAAGGCACAAAGAAAAAACTGCGATGCGATTACATACTAACCGTCGGATCTGGGAGTTAGATTGACGGTTGAGAGTTAATCAGAGGGACAAACACGGAGAATTATGGGCGGATTAGCGACGAGATCTTAGTCGTCGGTTCTTGTGGATTCAACGGCTAAGATTTAATCAGGAAGAATGGCATCGAAGGAGGAAAAAATAAATAACAAAAGGAAGATTGCGATGCAATTGAGTAAGAGCCATCGATCTCAAAAATAGATCGATGGTTAGGATTTAATTGGGACGGCCAAAGGCAAAAAGGTGGGTTTTGAAAGGGGAGCGATATGGACCGTCAAACCTGGGCATGGTAGAGCAGATCAACGGTCGGGAAAAAATCAAAGGGTCGCAATCGAAGGGAGGAAATAAACCATTAAAACACGTCTAATGAACAATTGCGATGTGATGTGTCGACGATCGTTGATCGGTTCTAGATCAACGGCTAACATTCGCCGAAAAAAAAAACTGTCGGGTTTTATTTATAACACAAGGAAGGTCGGGTTTTTACATTTTTCAAAGGAGAATTTTTTTTTTTTTAATGTTTTGGCACCCGATTGCGGGGCTCTGGGTTATGTGAAGAAGACGAAGGGATCAGGGATTTTTAAGGGAAAAGGGTTTAATCGCATCGGAGATTTGTGAAAGAAAAAGGCGAATAAGGAAATAAGAACATCCCAATTGCGATTGCGTGATGGGGGTTTAACTCTGGGTTATGGCTCTGGGTCTTATGCGAAAAAAGGAGCTGGGGGCTAAGGCCAAAGGGGCTTAAGGCCTTAGTAGAAAAATGAGTTTTTTAGGCCAAAATGAAATATTTTCAATGCTTTTTTGGCTTTCGGTAGAAGGGGAAAATGGGTTTTTAAACCTTCCAAATGAATTTTCAAAGGTTTAGAGAGAATTTCGAGGGAATGAGAGGTGAATGAAATTTTTTATGGATGAAATGGAGAAGGAAAATGGAGAAGGGAAAATGAGGGAAAATGGAAATTTTCAGCAGTCTTTTCCTTTGGTAAACAGCATATTTTTTCAGTATTATGAGGGAAACAACAGTGAAGGTTTTCTAAAGGAAAAAGAGACATCATTAAGACTTCAAGAACTCACAATTTGGAAATGAATTGTTTCTTGAAGGCTAGAAAAGATTTAGCCACCATTTGATATGACAAATTTTTATAGGTGGCTAACAGTGGCTCCACATGGGGATGGTACCTTCTTGAAGGTATCAAGAAATTCAGACTTGTCTTCTCTGGAAGCTGATCAATGCCTTATCCATTGGGCTGCACTTTCTTTCTTTGTTGTCATATTTTGGTCTGACAGTGTTAGTAGCCATTAAAACCAATGGAATTCTATCAAAAAAAACTTTCTACTTACCCAATCCTAATGATCTAACATTTTTTCTTCTTTCAGAGTGCATTTGGATTGGAAAACTCTTTTTACAAACATTTTATTCTTCTGAAAGCATAAATCTATTCTATTTCTACCCTTATTTCTCCATGAATGCAGATTAAGCAGTTGAGTTCATAAGCTTCTCTACCTAACTACTATCTGTCAGGATTAGACTGTCTGACAGATTTTTATTCTCTACATTCTAAGAAAAGAAATTTAAAAGAAAACAAGCCAGGATTAAACAGTCTAACTTGTTGCTGATCTATGGCATAAGGACAAGCTGCACATAGACAAAATTTGCAGAAAAATAAAGCAAAATGGTGAAGGATTAAGATCTGAAAACTAAAGAACATCCTTCACTCTTCTCCAGCTCTGTCTTCAGGCTTGTTTGAGGTGTTTTTCTCTTTGTTCACTGGTTCAAGTTTTGGGCATATTAGAACTAGTTCTTCTATCTTTGGCTCAAGATTTGATCAAGTTAGAGCCCTGCATCTCTTTGAAACTCATAGGTTCAGATTTTGAGCTTGTTAGAACCTTTTTCTTCTATCCTAATCTACCTAACTGATAAGCCAAGATTATGTTGTTTGGAAAATCTATTTCACTAACCTATCAGTAGTAAATTGAAAACTAATTAGTCATGATTAGGCTGTATGAATAACTAGGAGTGTGTTTCTTAGGAGTGGCATTTGAGCTTGCACACTTTCATATTTGTTTCTCTTTTTGGTATGGGGCTGTACCTTTCTTGTTTTTACAATCTGCCCTCTTTTTCCTGTTCTATTGTTTTTGTATTTTTTTCATTTTCTAACTTTGAATGCAATGAAGAGTGTGATATTCACAATGAGAAAAAATAAAAAGGCTTCCAAACTGATATGGTCAAGAAAAATAATGTTTGAGCATCCTGCCATTGACAGGACCCCCAAATAGTTAAGCTCCACTCAATTCTTGTAAAAAATAGGCATTGTTACTAGCAGTAGAATGAATGAGATAAGGGCCAAGCCATAAGTTATCAAATTTCCCATGCTTACCCTTATCTTCTCTCCTTGAATCCCACTTTAACACTTTGTCACCAATGTTGAAATTATTGGCCTTTTTCCTTCTATCAAAAAGCTTCTTGATGCTTTCTTGCTTTTGTAATGCTCTGTTGTAGACCTCCTCTCTGGTTTGTTGAAGATGTATGGTCTGATTTATTCTTCTTAGCATGTCATTGTCTTCAGACTGTACTTCTTGGATCAGCTTCATGACTGGTACACCTAGGCTGGTTGGAAAAATTGCATCTACTCCATACACAAGCTGGTAGGGTGACATTCCAATTGATTTTTTAAGTGTTAATCTGTTAGCCCAAAGTACATGTACCAGCTTTGTGTGCCATGACTTCTTGTTTTCCTCCAACAACTTCTTGATTATGTTCACCAAAATTTTGTTTGAGGATTCTGCCAACCCATTACCTTGAGGGTAATAAGCAGTAGAATGACCCAAGGTAATTTTATATTTGTGACAGAATTAAACCATATTTTTGGATCCAAATGCAACATCATTGTTAGTAATAATCTTCCTAGGACAGCCAAATCTAGATAGGATATGAGTTTCAAGAAATTTTATAATAACAGAGTTATTGGCTTGCCTAGAAGGGATGGATTCTATCCATTTGGTGAAGTAGTCTATTTTGAGAATCCATCTATGTTGGGCAGATGAGGGTGGATGGATTTCTCCTATGATGTCTAGACCCCACTGTTGAAAAGGAGCTTCAATAGTGATTGGATGCAAAGGTAAGGGAAGCAATTTTCTTTTGCCTTCAAAAAGTTGGCATTTATGACAGACAATGATCATCTTATGAACATCTTGAAAGAGGGTGGGCCAATAGTAACCGGCTATAAGGATTTTGTTGGCATTTGTCTTCCAATAGAGATGGCCTCCACATTCTCCTTTGTGGAACTCATGCTTGATTTTCTCTGCATCATTCTTAGGCAAACATTCAAGCAATAACCCACTAGCATTTTTCCAATATAGACATTTATATAAAATGCAGTAACTTACAACTTTTAACTTTAAAAATATTTCCCTTGTTTTTGTCAAACCAGGAGGTGTATTCAAATTGAGAAAAACATACAAAATATCAGCATACCAAGAGGAATTCATAAAATAATCTTCAACAATGGGAGTTGACAGATCCTCTTGTTCATCCAATGCATTTATCATGTTTATATCAAGAGCTTCAAAATTTGATTCAGCCATTAATCTTGCTAGTCCTTGGCCTTTAATGAGTTTTGTGGGCTTGATTTCTAAATCATATTCAAGTATCAAAGCTATCCACTTACCTCTTTTTCCATCTGGGTCCTATGTTAAAATGTCTTTGACAACTAAATTGGGCACAAAGGCAATGATGTGGGAGTGTAGAATGTAAACTCTGTAGTCTTTTAAAGCTTTGACCAAAGCAAAAGCTCGCTTTTCCATGATGTTGTACTTCAGAGGTGCATCTCTAAATGCCTTAATAAAGAATGCAATTGGCTGCTCTTGTCCTTGTGAATTTTTTTGCAATAAGACAGCAACCACTGGATGTTCTAATGCAAATGAAAAAATGAAAAAATCTTTTGAAAAATCAGGACTTATAAGAACTGGTGTTTTGGTTAATGCTTTTTTTACCAACTCAAAATATTTCTTTGCTTCCAAGATCCATTTAACTCCTTGTTCCTTTTTCATCATGTTTGTTATGTTTCTAAGGAGTTCAGCCAAGTTGGGTATGAAACTTCTCAAGAAATTAATCTTTCTAATGAAAGATTGAAGGTCCTTGATGTTTCTAGGATGAGTGATTTGCAATATACCCTCAATCCTCTTTGGGTCTATCTTTATTCCTTCTTCTAATATGATGTGTCCAAGTAGTTTACCTTCTTGGAGTCCAAACATTGTTTTCTTAGGATTTAAAGATAACCCAAATTTTCTGCATTTCTCAAAGACTATTCTCAAGTGTTCTAGGTGTTCTTCATCTGTTTTGGAAAAAATAGTGATATCATCAAGATAAATAATGATGAAGTAGCCTAATTCTTCCGAGAATGCAATATCCATGGCTCTCTGAAATGTAGCACCAGCATTCATTAAACCAAAGGGCATTTTCACATACATGAAAGTACCCCAAGGTGTAGTAAATGTTGTCTTTAGTTGATCATCAGGATGCACTAAAATCTGATTGTATCCTGAAAAGCCATCTAAGAAAGAAATTCTTTTAGAACCAACTACCCTTTGTAAAATATGATCCATCTTGGGTAAAGGGTAGTTGTCTTTTAACGAGGCTTTGTTTAAGTTCCTAAAGTCGATACAAATCCTAATCTCTCCTGTCTTTTTCCTAACTGACACTAAATTATACACCCAATCTGAATATCTAATAGGAAAAATAATCCCAGCTTCATACATTTTCTTGATTTCCTTTTCAACCAAAGGTAATTGAACAGGGTTTATTCTGCGCAGTTTTTGTTTGAAAGTTTTTTGGTTTTCTTTGAGGGGTATCTTGTGTTGAATTATTTATGTGTCATAGGATTTTAGATCCTCATAACTCCATGCAAAAACATCAGAAAATTATTTAAACAACTCTATGTATTCCAATTTGGTGTGAGCTGGTGAAGTCTTAGACAGTTTGATCATTTTTGGGTTTATTTCACTGCCTATATTACACTCTTCTACTTCAATTTCCATGGGCTCCAGTTTTGGTTTCTTGGCAACATCATTGAAATCAAACAATTCTTCTAAAGGGACCAATCCTTTTTGAAAATATTGTGTGTTAGATTGCAGTGTTTCTAAGTCTTCTTTTCCTAAATCTGCACTAATCTCTGTGGTATGTTTAAGTTTATTAGTTAACATATTTATATCAGCAATCTTGGAAGAGGTTTCTTCTTCATCAAGTAGATTTTCTTCATTAGAACAGTCTGTTTCATAATCTGAATCTGAACTTGGTAGTTCAAATTCATTTCTGGACTGTACAAAGTCTTTTATTTGTTTGTCTCAATAAAACACTTGCCAATATTTTTCATTGTCAGGGACAGCCGGTCGAAATTTGATTTGGGTAGCGCATAGTTTTGTTTCATAAGGTGTCAAGCATGTTCTAGCAGCAAATGCCAAACCATTAGCAGCAATACTCTGATTTCTTGGTACAAAGACAAGTTGAAATTCATCAAATGTTTTCAATAAATCAAGGGTATCATTCCTATAGGCTCTAAGTCTGGGATGTTTGGCACTATATTCCCCATTCACTTGCCTAATTATCATTTCGGAATAACCATGAGCCTTTATCCTTTTGGCCCCTAATTTCTTCAATAGGTGCAAGCATAAAAGGAGGGCTTCATACTCAGCTATGTTATTGGTGCATTGAAAATTTAATTTGCAGGAATGTCCTTCATCATGATTTTTCACTGTATTGTGAAGCCACACTCCTACAACTGCATCACTCTTAATGCAATATCCATCAAAGTGCATACTCCAGAGAGGACTAATTTCAGACTCACTAGTTTGATTACTATCCTCTTCATCTAGTGTGCTTTTGGATTATTCTTGGAGGTCAGCACTATGTTGAATTTGATCTAGTTCCTCATGTTTTTCATTGTGTAAAGGACTCTTCTCTTGAATCTCAAGGTTGAAAAGAAATGGATGACTGATTTGCAGCTCAAGACCTGAGATTTGTTTGCTATGATTTTCTGATTTAGCAAACTTTTTTGACATTTCTGTCTTGTCTTCCTCTTTTTCTATATCGGCCATTAATTCAGTTAAGGTTTCTTTCTCACTAAATTTTTCATCATTGAAAAGGATAAATGAGTCAAGGCCTATCTGTACAGAATAAAGAGGAGAGTTTTCTAGTCTGTCTTGGTTGGTAACCATGTATTGCATGTGAGTTTCCCTGTAAAGTCTCCTAGTCTGATTGAAGACAAGGATGTTGCATATGTCATATCCATCTGCATTGTTCCTTGTAACTTAGCTCCCCAAGATCTTGATAACAACATACCATACTTGGGGGGTACATCAGCCACTACAATATCCATCACTAAACATTTGGCTGGAATTTGTGCTAAGTTCACACAGAGGTCTTTAATTAAACCTAAACATTTCACTCTGCTTGAGTCAAAGGAGTAAAGATATTTGTAAGGTCGAGTGATTTCAAGGCCTAGAATCTCCATTACAGCTTTGGGAATTAAATTGTGAGAGGGCCCTGAGTCATACATGGCATTGTGTAAAATCTTGTCATAAATGTTCAAACTAACATAGAATGGAGGAACTGGCCCTTCTTGGTATCTACCTTCAATCTTTGGACCAAATAAAAGCTCTGGTTGGTCATCATTAAGATTGACAGTGTCATTATTTTCTCCTATGTTAAAATCCTTCAAAATTTGTGATCTATATACATCTTGGGTGGCTAATTCAGTAAGAGGAACAAAGATTTTGATTTTGGCAATTTCTTGTTCCAAACTAAAAGGCATCTAATTTTTTAACATGTTTGTTTCAGCCTTATTAACCACCACTTTATCAGCAAAATCAGTTTGTTGATTTCCTCTATTTACATTAATTGTTCTAATAGGAGCACTAGCTAAGGTACTAGTGTTGCTAAGATCTGCACTCTGTTTTTCATTGATTTGAGATCCTTTTTCTTTGTTTTTATCAGGATTTGTAGCCACTTTTTTGCCTTTCTGTTTTGCAGTCTTGGGTTTGTTTACAGGGTTGTTTTTTGTAGATTTATCAGAGGTTTGGGTTTTGGGAGTTTCCTGATTGCTTTTACTCCTAAGGGCATACTCTTTTGGAGTCTCTATGATGACATTTTCCATTTCTTGATAGTAAAATTCATCCTCTACTCTTTTATCATCATAGGGTGTGTATAGACCTTGTTTCCTATTGTAATGAACTTCAAAATCATCATTGTCTACTCCCAACATGTTTATATCATCTTCCTCTGTTTGATCAATTGTGTCTTCAACCTCACTTACATAATTTTGATGAAAAGGAGGCATAATCTCCTGATCAGGGTCTCTTAGTCTGTTTTGAGGCTAATTTCTCCTGAAATTCTGATTTTGGTTTTGAGATTGGTTTATCTTTTGAGGAGCTGATTGATTTTGACTTGCTTGTGCTTTCTCAAGTATGCTCATCTTTTTCATCATCTCCTCCATCATTCTTTCCATCTTTGAGCTAGATGTGGAAGGTGTATATTCCTCTCTAAAGGAAACTTTCTTCTTATTCTTCATTCTTGCTCTTTTCTCCATTAGATTAATTTCCACAGCTAAGGCTACTTTCTGTATATCTTCTAGAGTCATAGGGTCTCTTTCTCTAAGTTGATAAGCCATTTCAAGATCAAATCCTTCAGGAAACTTGTTTAAAGTTGAGCCTTGTGGAGGTTTTAGTTCTGGGGGAAGTTCATTATACACACTATTGAACCTAGTGCAATAAGCTTGAATACTTTCCCCGGTGTTTCTTTGGAGATTCTTGTAGTTCGAAAGTACTTGGAGAGTTTTTTTCTTCACTTCCCATTTGTTTAAGAATAACTGATGGAAGGCTTGGAGATCATTAATACTGTGAGGGGTTAAGCCTTTGAACCATTTTCTTGCTTGTCCCCCTAAACTTTGAGCAAATAATCTAAGTTTGAAAGTTTCATCATCAATCTCATTTCTATCAAAGTAGTCATTCATCTTATCCACATGTTGTGAAGTAGCAGTAGCACCACTAGCATCATACAATGGTATCTTGGACTGATAGTCCTGTGGAAGATTGACTAAGGGTAAAGGAAGGACTAGAGGGGAATACCATGTTGCCATGATAGGAGGTTGTGGAAAAAGTGGGAGGTTTACAGGCGGAGGATGTAAAATGAGAGGGGTTTGATGGAATGGTGTGGTTTGGATAGTGGATGTATGGATAACAGATGTGGATGGACCAGCAAGAGATTGTTGAGCAGATCTAGGATGAGAGAAACCAAAATTATGAAGGAAATGTACATAAGGTGGTGTAGTTTCTCTGCTACTAGGATGCTCACTTCTGTCTTGGGATGAAGGTGGAGATTCAGAGTCTATCTAAATTATATCATCAAGTGACATGGTTCTAAATGGGTTTCTTAAGTCAACTTGTGATTGTTGTAGAGCTGTAAGATTATCTGGGACAAAATTAGCTCTATGGAGTGATATGAAAATAGTTGAAGATCTGGCCTTAGGAGACTTCCTAAGTATTATTTCAGAGTTGTCAACTATCTCAGGGGGATTTGCATCAGGATGGCTCCTAGTATGAATTCTTTTAGAAGCCAGTATGATATTTTTTCAGACCCAACTAACAAGAAAATTTTAACCAAATATGACAATCTTTAGGAGGCTAACTGATCTTTAAAACCAAGAAAACTTTAATCCTTAAAGTCTTCTGACTGAGTTTGTATGATGTTATGAGAGTAATGGGTTTCCCAGTGGAGTCTTAAGGTCTGTTTTGGATTGTGGAGTCACCAGGTGGAAATTTTTAGCTCTTTTGGAGGTAAAATGTTTTATGGTCCACCACCATGTTTATTTAAAACCAATCTGAAATATTTATGGGTTTTATGATATTTTTCAGTTCTATGGGTTCTAAGAGTGTCCTAAGTCTGTTTCAACACTTAGCTACAGTGATGAGACAAAGAAAGTTTACTCTTGTGGCTAAGCTAGCTGATTCCTTCAAGGTTTGATAAGCTCTTATGAGAATCCTAAGGGTTCCTTAGTTTGTCACTGATTCTAATAAGTTTTATCATGATTACCATTGCTTTGGTAGTGCTTGAAGAAATTTGTTTGACACCTCAAATTTTCTCGAATCAAGGGGTTTTCTGAGGTCCTAAGGTTATCTAGGATGAAATTTACTCAGTCCCCAGTGGAGTCGCCAAAATGTTAGGTCTCTGTAATTTGCAAGATTGGAAAATACAAACTGCAAATCCTACATATGAACCACTTTGGGATTCTAGGATCTAGCCCTCCTAAATCCAGAGAGGGATCTCTCTATAAATTGCAAAGACTGATGTATCTTTAAGGTTTGTAATGTGATATTAGGCTAGTTATGAGGAACAAGGTTTTGTTTGGTTTTGGTTGGGCAAAGATAAATGAAGGTGAAGGAAGTCTAAATGAAGAGTGAAGGTGTATGCAAGTGAAAGAGTGATTCAGCTAGCAAGATAGGCAAGAAGCAGCTTCAATCCATTGGGCTATGGAGTCATACTAGGATTTATTTTAAAAAACAAGGTTCAAGAGTGGTCCATGGGGCAAGTCATCTATGTCAAAGGATCTCTTTAAGTTGATTTTATGGAATGGAATGAAACAATAAGAAGGGGAATCAAACAAATAAAGAACAAAGAGCAGCCTAAGATCAAGTAAGTACTTTGAAACTATCCTTCTTTTGGCATACACTTAAGAAAGACATAAAAGTTATCTAAGATCAGGTAAGTACTTTGAAACTAGCCTGCTTTTGATGCACTTTCAACAGAAAACATTTAAAACACATAGAATAACTTAAGATCAAGTAAGGACTTTGAACCTATCCTAATTTCACCATATTCAAAGGAAAAACATTCGAGATAAACAATAAAAGTAGTCTAAGATCAAGTAAGGACTTTGAACCTGTCCTGCTTTCAACATACTTTAAGGGAAACTTTCAGACAACCTTTGGAGATAAAACTAGTGGACAGGGCTAACCATAGACTTCCTTGGTTCAAATTTACTTAGCAGAAACTAAAAATAACATTCAATAACAATGTTTAAAGTTTAGACAGTAAGAGGTGGGAACACCAACATTCTTAAACTGCTTATACTGTATTAAATCATTCCTAAATACACAATTGGAGGAAAACATACAGATAAAGCTTATCAGTGAGAGTAGGGTACCTTTGACAGTAAATCCTAACTCTGTAATTGTTGTTCTTTATCAGAGAAGATGGACAGAATGGAAACAAAAATAAAATAACAATTTATAATAATAAAAACATCACCCTTGACATAGACCAGGATCCCATCAATCAGCTTGTATTTGATGCTTCAAACCAGTTACAATCATCAAGTCCAATGGGTCTCTACAGCTTCAAACTTCTCATCTCAACTTAGGCATCTTTAATTACAAACAGAGCTTACAACAGCTTCAAGAAAATATTTACATGCAACAGATATTCGGAGACCAACCAATGTCTCAACTTCTACAAAGGTATTTATAGAAGAAAAGAGGAGGTGGGATGTAAAATAAGATCTCTAGGCTCAATTAATACAAATTAATGTTTCTTAGCCTTTGAGGGGCTCAATGGAGAAGATTTCTGATATTTCCTCTGTATTAAGTGGTTTTCATTAAATTTTTAGGATACTTGGGAGAAATTTTTGACTTTAAAGCTCTTTCTTATATTTGTAATAACTTTGTTGACAGTTGTAATAAGTTCCTTTGATCTGAAATAACTGTTCAGCTGTCTTTTAGGAAAATATCTTCTGTTCTGGTAATTATTATGCCTTCTTTGATTTCTTTGGGGCTGCAGGTGGCCTTTGGTAGCTGGAGAGGATTCAATTAGCCTCTGATGTGGCAGTGGAGGCTTCTCGGATTGATAGATTTCTCTGTCTTTCCCTAAAACACCTTTAATGTGCTTTAGATCTGATTAGGCTTAATATTTGTCTTTCGGTCTTCATACTATCTTTAACTGTGGATTAGGCTTTGGTTTGCTGAGTTTGTGCCTTAATCCTTCAAAAATGAGTTTAAACCTTTAATTCTTCACTTCTGCTTTGATTTTATGCTATCAAACTGATACTCTCTATCTGTGGTGTTTGTTGTGTTTTTGTTGTTCTTGCAGGTGCACAAAGGGTTGTATAATAGCATCAGTGCTCATGAGGCACGAATAAAACATGATTTTGAACCTTGCAATATGATCTCCTTCATGGATGAAGGCCTGGGGATCGTCATCCTCGACCCTTGATTTCCTTTGAAAACAATGGAAAACCTTTAAAAACCTGCACAAACATGAAAAAATTATAAAAAACCTGCGTGGAAGGGATTAGACTGCTTCAGAGTTTTAGGTTAGATTGCGGTTGTTGGATGAAAGCACCCAACGACAAGGATTTCTTGCTAGGTTCAAAAGGAGAGGCGGTTGGAGGGGTGAATGAAAGATTAAGTCTGAGCCGTAGATGTTTATTGATCAATGGCTGAGATCAATCTGGGTTTTGTAATGCGGAAGGGGAAGAGTTTATAATGATAATGGGAGAAATTGTAAAGAAATGTGTGAAAAACCTTTATCGGCAGTGAAAAAGGCATAAAATGAAGTTTGGATGTAGGATGGATGACAGTCGTTGATCTAGAATGATCAACGGTTGGGATTTTCAGAGGGGCGTTTGGGAGCAAAGGAGAAGGCGATGCGTTGGTGGTAAGATTTAATTAGGATCGTTGAGCTTGGTAGTCAACGACCAGGATGAAATATTGAAAAGCCAAATGCTATGGGGAAGGGTGGTTTGGTAGAAAACCATAATGGTTTTTGCGCAGATTTGAGGCAGTTTCCAAAATCTTCAAAAAAGACGTGATATGCTTCACCCCCTGCCACGTGTCCTCAGAGAAATGAATTTTTTTGTGTTATTTTGTGGTGTTAAAATTCTGGCATAGAAAAAACGCGAAACTACATGCTAGCCATTGGATGGATGAGCACAGATCCAACGGTGTGGATCACACGCGATGGAGGGAAAGATGCACGGATGGAAAGGTATGGCAGGGTCAAAGGCGTATTAGATGTTCGCATCATAGATCTTGGGAATGGATCATGGAGATTCCAGGAGATGAGTAGCGTGGAACCTGCAGATACCATCGCAGCTCAATCCCAGACCATAGATTTAAAGATCGATCACGAGATTTAATTTCTGTGAAATGAAAGGAATGTTGAGGCAGGTGCTCAGCGAAGATTGGTGAAATGTGGACCATTGATATGTAGAGATCAACGGTAGATCTTCATCGAAGAGTTTTCAATCAAGTAGGTTTCTCTTATGAAATAACAAGAGGAAGCTTGTGGTTTGATTCGATCAAGTATAGACTTTCGTGAATGATTGCACTCGATTCGATCACAGGATTCGGCCAATCGACGCAGGAAAGGAAGGCACAAAGAAAATCACATGCGTATTACATACTAAATCAAATGGCCATATTTGGGAGTTAGATCGACGGTTGAGAGTTAATCGGAGGGACAAACGGAGAATTATGGGTGGATTAGTGAAAAGATCTTGTCAGCTTCGCTTCAGATTCGACTAAGATTTAATCTATTAGAATGGCATTAGAGGAGGAAAAAGGAAAGAACAAAGGGAAGATTGTGATGCGATTTGGATATGAGCCATCAATCTCAAAACTAGATCGACGGTTAGATTTAATTAGATGGCCCAAGTTGCAGAAAGGTGGGTTTCTTAAAGGGGGAGTGATATGGACCGTCAAATCTAGGCATGGCAGAGCGCATCAACTACTGAACAATCTGAGGGAGGAAATAAACCATTAAAACATGTCCAATAAACAATCGGCACGTTGGCTGTGTCAGATTTATCGTTGATCGGCCGAGATCAACGACCGACATTCGCCGAAAACAACGAACTCGTTGGGTTTTATTTATAACACAAGGGGAAGGTTATTTTTAATAAGTGCCAAAGGAGAAAAAGGTTTTTTTAATGTTGCTACTGACAAGGGCTCGGGTTATGTGAAGAAGACGAAGGATCAGGGGTTTTTAAGAGAAAAGGGCTTAATCGCATCGGAGCTTTGTGAAAGCAAAAGGCGTAATAAGAAGAAATATCCTTACGTAGATTTAGAGATAAAGAAAATTTTCCAAGCACGGCTGGCCCTATGCGAAAAAGGAGGCCGGGATAAGGCCAAAGGGGTTAAGGGGCCTTTAGGAGAAAATGAGTTTTTAGAGTTAAAAATGAAATATTCAATGCTTTTTTGGCTTTCGGTAGAAGGGGAAAAGGGGTTTTAAACTCTTCCAAAGGAATTTCAAAGGTTTAGAGGGAATTTCGAGGGAATGAGAGGTGAATGAAAAGTTTTATGGATAAAATGGAGAAGGAAAATGGAAAAAGGGAAAATGAAGGAAAATGGAAATTTTCGCAGTCTTTTCCTTTGGTAAACAAATGTGAGATTTTTTTCAAAATATGAGGAGAAACAATAGTGAAGGTTTTCTGAAGGAAAAAGAGACATCATTAAGACTTAAAGAACTACAATTTGAAATGAATTGTTTCTTGAAGGCTAGAAAAAGATCTAGCCACCATTTTATATGACAAATTTTATAGGTGGCTAATAGTCCCCAGAAGACATCAATACTATGGTCCTTTGGAATATCAATTCTTTATATTCAATTTTTGGAAGTCCTCATGTGCTCCACCATCGAACCCTTTTGTTTGAGATTTATCAATTCACTAAAGAAGGTGTTTCTCTTTGTATCCTCATAATGTGCTATCATTTCCTCCGTAAAATTGAGCAAGTGACAATTTTTTTACTTGGAGAAAATCCATCGATACCATAAAAATGTATTTTATTCTAAATGTAAAGTTGCAATGCATACCTTTTATGCTTTTTGCACATTATTAAGATCACAATATTGATCCATCCGTAGTATCCATGTTACAGATCCTTGCCATCAAACTTCCTATATCCATCTTGAATATGGTTCTTCCATCCAACATTAAAATTTATGAAATCATGATTAATGATTGGTTTGGTTTTACTTATATTTTCCTCTACTATGCTTTCGGCATTAGGAAAGTATTTTTGCATCAACTTCTTCTCAACCTTCCACCGTGCATTTAGATCATTCTCATGTTTTCAATGTTTTCTTTCTGTCATCCATATTAGCTTCCATGCCAGCTTCCATGCCATCCATCTTAGCTTCCACGCCTTTCTAAAGCTTCCATTTCATTTTTTTGTTGCTCTCTTGCTTTGAGTGAAATTTGGTGCACTTTCTTGTACTTTGCATATATGTCATGTTGTAATTTTTCATCTTCATGAGTCATATTAGAGCCTTCTAATGGCTTAATGGGTGTTGAATTCTTTTGAGGCATTTTATAAATCGAATAATATTGATATCTATTATACAATATTCCTTTGGCATCAATTCAAACTGATTTTTCACACAATACTTATGCAATTCGAAAAAATTACACACCTTTTTTATTGATTTTGGAGGAGCCTTGAAATTGAAACTAAATTATCTCTATGATTTCCGTATCTTGAATATTCAATCACTTCGTAGTATTCCTTTTGAGTTTATTTCAGACTACATGTGTCTCAATTCGATTTGGATTCTTCAAGCAAAAGTTATGCCCAATATCCCACAATGCCCTAATTATGGACTGTTCAAAGGAGCTAACTTGTATAGCGTGCCACGTGTCACCGTTTTTCTCCTTCAAATTTCACAATTGATACAAATGAAACTAGAGTCCATTTACTGCGTCACTTTTACATAATTCCAATCCGAAGCTCAGAAAGTAAGAGTTATAAAGATTTTCCTGCAGGTCACCTCTTTGAGATGAAATCGAAGCCTAAAACAACATTAACTTCCAAATCATATCTCCAAAAATATTTAATAAAGATGTGAAATTTTTCCATGACTTTCCTCAGATTTTGGCTTCGCTCTATAAAAAAATTTTAGCTTCAACCCTCGTATAAAAAACATTATTGTGCAAATTCCAGAATACCTATGTAGGTTAAATTCAAGAGCCTACAAAAAAGTTCTAACTTCCACAGATCATATCTCCGAAAATATTGTGAAACTCAGATCTAAAATTTTTTCCACGTCAGTTCTCAAGATTTTGGTTTACGCTCTAAAATTTTAGCTTATGAAACTTTGTAGAAAAAAATTTATAGCAAAAATTTCACGATGACCCTGCTTGGAGCAGCAAAACCTATAATCCAAAGCTTTGTTACCAAATGTTGGTGAAACAAGCTCCAAAAATAGAAGAGAAGAGAGATGAACGCCTTAGAAATCAGCCACTTCGAGGGGGAAACATCCAATACATTACATAAAATGAAAAATTCTTGATGATACAAATGAAAAAAAAAACCTCCTTCTATATATAGGGGTCCATGGATCAACATGTAATCCTAGATGACTCCAACAATATAATGTAAGGGAACAATAATAACAATATGGGGGTTATAGGGGCACAAAATCACAATAAGGGGCTACACTAATAAAATAAGTGACTACACTAGTAATATGGGGACCTAATAATTTCCTCCATGACAACGCTCGTTGATTTGGTCAAAGTTGGACTCAGTTTAAGATAACGTACTTTTCAAATTTTTTTATATGCTCAATTGGTTGCCAAGATGTTTTCCTTTACATCGCATTGATTTATTCATTATTAAGGAGACGTATGACTTCCATTTTCCTCTTATTCATAAAAAAAAAGAAACATAAATTAATATTCCAACTAGCTCATGGTTAATTGGGACATATAAAGACGCCTAAAGCCATCAGTGACATTGTTACTGCGAAGCACAAAGATAGACTATTTTTGTCATCATTTTCAAAATTGTATTATGAACAATCGAGATGAATTTTGAAAAATTTAGAAAGATTTTTCTTTACAAGAATGAGGTAAGTAACTAAAATTTTCAGCTTTTGACAAGCTTGTCATGGTTTGGGAATTAATCGTTGATCTTGGGGCTTATATTCAAAAATCAAATTCTACATTGTTTTTTACTTATTTTAAGCATGTTTTTTGGCACGCTTTTCTAACATCTCGAAAAATAAATAATTTTGAGAAACTCAATGAGGTTTCACAAGAACTAAGCTAAAAAAAGTTCTTTCATTTTTTTTCTAGGTGTTTCGCCGTGGATTGAAATATTTGATCGATATTTAACAATTATGTTGTATTAGATTAAGATGAATGATTTCATGTTTGGATTAAGGATGAGTACTATTCTGAATTAATGGAACGACCAATATAATTTCAAAACTTAAAGAGGTTATTATTCACAATAATCTTATCTAAAAAAACATCTTTCCATTTTTGTAACAAGCGTTTATGGTTATGAGATATTAAATTTTTGACCCATATTTCTCGTAAATTCGGGGTCCCTATTCCTCATAGGGAGTGCCAAATTTAATTGAATCAAGTTTCTATTCTAGGGGAGATGGTTGCTTCCTTAACCTTTAGTCCAAGGATGAGATAATTTTATATATTTCATGTAATTTCTCGTGAGTGAGGGTTGGTTGTGTTATCAATCATAAAAAAATGAAACATCATTTGACAAAGTCTTATATGTTCATGTTTCGAATATAGGGTCATAAATTCATTTTCCATTACTTGGTTAAGGAAAATTTTAAAATTTTCTTATTATATTATCCTAAAGTCCAAAACTCACCCTCATTCAAATCTTTACATGTCACATCAATCATTATTTTCCTTTTTTCTTTTCCCCAAGTTTATAACCTTGAAATAGTCATTTGTGATCCCTACTTTCGTAGCGAAATACAGAGGATAAAACGCACTTTTGGCTACAAAGCGCATAATAATTTCATAGCGAAACTTTCCGAAATACACTAGGTACACTCTAGTAAGGTTTTCTGTCTTGTCAAAACAACTACTAGGTGTCGGTAAATGATTGAAAGGGATAGGGTAGATGCCATTTAGTCAGATTAGGAGTTAATATCAAGGTACAATGGTCATGGTTGAAGTCATTATCACCATTTTAAGCATGTATGAGTCATCATTATGCCATGAGTTATCATCGAACTTCAATCCAAATTGAGCCATTTGTCATTCTCATTCCCCTCTTTGCATTTTGCGAGCTCTAGAGAGCTATTTCAACGAGCCCAAAGTTGTGGCTTGTATTTTCAAAGTTTTGAAGGTATCAGCAGTCAAGCAAGGCGAGGAGAAGACATTAAAGAACCATGGCTACAAGAGGAAGACCAAAAAAGGTAGCCATTGTCTTGAATGTGAGCCATCAGAGACATGAACTTGATAGTGAAGACCCAAAGTACAGAAGTTTTCGGAAGAACAAGGTGTTTCCGATTTTCCAAAGATTGCAAGGATTCCATGTACGGAAGTTTCTAAAGAGTTTTTCCCTAAATTTCAATGGGACATTTGAGTGAGAATGTTGAACCTCACTATAACACCGGATACCATTGCGATGGCGACGAGATTCCAAGAGGACGAAGAAAAATGGTTCAAAGGTTTCAAATTCAACATGCGGGGAATGTAAAGAATTTATCAAGCCGAGAAAATAGTGAGGTTTACCTTACAAATTCCATTCAGTGTTGCATGAAAGATAATTTCTAAAGCTACTTCTTATCATTCAGAAATATTTCACTTGTGAAGGGAGAAATCATAAAGTTTATTCTTACCACTTCAAGCTTCTTCTACATTTTGTTGGTAAGATATATCTTGATCTACCTTTTTATTTAGACGGAAGCTTAGAAAAAATGGCGGATAAAGTTCAAGATAAATACGAAGGAAGTGAAACCTCACTTTTTCATCATGGTTTAATAAAATTGTTGGTTTTAGATGAGTTACAAACACTAGGCAAGGGCGGTCTTCTTTTTCTATTTTAGCGAGTTTTGAAGTGGATACGATTACCCTAAAAGAACTCCTAAACCTAGAGGTGTAGCATCACCTTTAGTGGCATAAAAGGTAAGATCGTGTGACGGAAACAAGTGGAACGGTAATCATGGAAACAAAGCGATTGCGAAATTTGATACACTTACTGTTTCTGCCAAAACACAAGTCAACTGAGCAAACCTGTAAAACAAAAAATAGCGCGAGTAAAAATGGTAACCAAAAGGATTACAAGGAGCCAAACAGTGGCTAAAAGGCAATCTAGAAGACAGTCTACATGCTATTTATATTTAAGGGACTCCCGAGGAGTCAGTGAGGATATAGATGAGGGAGGAAAGAAGCTCAAGAAATCTGAATTCAACAAAAAAGTTAGAGTTTGAAGGTGAGGATGCGGGTTTATGTTTCGAGGCTAGGAAACCCATCACAAGACATGCTAGAAAAACCCTTGGAGAGCGATACAAAAAATTTCAGATCATCACTAACTTGTCCGACCACCTGACATTATTTGACCTTTCATCACTGACAGAGGAAGATCAAGTCATCAAGCAAAGAAAGGAAAGGAGAAAATTATTGAAAAATAGAGCTTGAGGTCATTAAGGAAAATTTGAAGTTAGAAAATCATGAAATAGCGATCATGGAGAAAAGAGGTAAGGAAGCATAATGTCGAAAAAGTACGATTTGAGAAGATGAAAGAGATTTGGGAAAAGCAAGTTGATAGTGTATCGAAGACTTTAGATGATACACAAAAATTAATAAAATGGACTATGCCATTGAGGAAAGATGTGAAACATATTATAAGAATGAACACACTTGAAATATAGCAACGAAGGAAAGTTGAAGGACTAAGTTAAAAACCTCCAGACGGTTGGAATTGATCCATGAGGAGCTAGAGAAGAAGGGTTTAGAGATGGTAGTTGAGGAACCTGGCTCAACTCATCATTAATGAAGAAGAATCACCCTCCAAGGCTCTTAAGTTGAGTTTTTTTATGTTTTTGAAGGTCGATGGCATGTTGAAAACCAAATTTTTACATCCCAGAAATTACCTTCTAAAACAAGGTCAAAATACGATACCGAGTTTTTCCACGGGATCGTAGTGTTTCTTAGGCTTGAGCGAGAAAACGCTACGAAAAATTATGTAGCTTTATTTTTTTTCTTCTAAAACCAATTTTTGCAGCTTTAAAGGAGAAATGGTAGTGATGATGTGTCGAGTCATGATGGACACCATGCGAGAGAGAAAAGAAGAAGAAATTTTGATTGCGAAAAAGTTATTTTTTGTATGCTACGAAAGCTGCCATGCTTTCGTAGCGAGTTGTTTTGAAAGGTTTCTGAAGCGAGGTTTAAGAGCATTTTTTGGATAGGTGGACACATTCAACAGATTCAAGGGACCTTGATAGAAAATCATCCATGACTTGAAGACCATGAAATGGAGACATCTCATGCAGGTTGAAGACTTCGTGGAAGATAGGGTCCTGTTTTCCTAAAAAATAGGGTTTGTTTCCATATGTTGAGGGAGGATATTTAAGATGTCAAGTAGTGATGAGTTCTATCAAAGCCTATTCAAACATGTGAAGCATTAGTTGTCGGATATGTAGTAAAAGCTGTTTTAAGAGATAAGGTAGTTTGATGTAATAAATAGGAGTTTGAGTCCTATTAGGAAAATGATTGTTTTAGAGTGTAGTTGTCATTTTATCTCATTAAAGCACATGTTTTCCTATTATGCGAAAGGTGTCATAGGAAGATTTCGATGAATCTATCCAAGAGGTAGATCATCTTTCGATGTAAGAAAGTCTATTCATAGGGCAGATTATCGAATTTGTAAGGGGTTGGAGATTTTTTACACTACTGCGGCTTTATGTAATTTGACTAATATCGATAATACAAAGGAATTTCTCTTGACGAGACTTTGAGATTCTCATGGATTTTTTAGTGCTTTTCTGATCTATATTTTTATGTGTACCACTTGCACGTGGATTTCATATTTATTACTCGAGAATTCATATGTGTATGCTACGACTTCCTTTATTGATGAAATGGTTGTGTTGATACATGTTCCATGTGTGATTTACCTTTGCTAAAATCTCGTACACTTCGACTTCCATGTCAAGAGACCTTACCATGAAACTACTGATTTGTTGACTCCATAAGCCCAATGGTTGCAAAATTTTACTCTTTTCAACCTACACACATCATAATCAAGTTATTTTCCAAATAGAGTTATCCATCTAGTTTCATACATTATCAAATATCATTAACCCCTTTGAGAGAGCCCTCTCCAAGCCAAAGATGTCGGCTTTAGTCATAGTGGGTTTGAAACGGTTACATTGAGTTGTCTAATTAGCGACCAATCAAGTGAAATTTTGTGATAACATTTTGGTGTGTCCTTGAGAGCCTAAAGATTATACTATCCCAAAATTTTTGGTGAACTTTTGAAGGTAGAAGGAGCTAAGAAAGCTATTGGAAGTGGCATACACCTTAGTGACTCCATTCAAAAATTAGTATGATAAAAGGTGGCTTCGAGAAGGAGATACACGAGGAGTAATCTTGACCCAAATCCACCTACCATTATGGAAAATCCAAACACCATCTCCGGAAGTCGGTCAAAGGCATTTCGAAATATCAAGTACTCCATTACATACAAATCCTTGTCCTCTAAAGTTTTAAGAAATCCTGAAGATAAAAAACTTTGATGATAAAAAGGATCGGGAAGTCTTGTTTAGGTCGGAAAGTGAAAAATAATTGGTAAAATTGTCTTAGACCTACATAAAATAGGTATTGATACCTCAGCCTTAGTAACTCAAAATATAAAGAAGAGTTTTGGGAAGTCACAATTTCGCAGTTTGTTGCTGCATAAATCATTCTTAAGTGACAAGAAATATCTCCCTAGTATCACAAGGATAATAGAAACAAATAGGACAAATGTAAACTACTTTCTATAGATTATATGTAATTCTAGAATTTTCCTATGATGAAGAAAGGACCTTACCCGTGATCCAATGCTAATTGAATTTTCTTTCCCGTCGCTTCAAGCAAAATACCTCAGGATCTCAAGTAAACAAGAAGAGAATCAAAAGCACTCCGCAACATATACTAATTCACAAATCACAAATCTATCTTAATGATCAAGGAATTTAAGAAATAAGTCATTCAAGTAAACACATAAACAACTGACAGAAAACATGATCCAATCAGAGCTATCTTTAAATAAAATAAGGGAATTTATTAAATCAAGGCTTCCTCGCCTTGATTTCATAAGATGTATCCTTCCTGGGGTCCAGAACAAGCGTCTTCCTTGGTCTCAGTAAAAAGCCCTTTCCACTCTTTGAACTGTGCTAAATATGTGTAATCATTCTAGCATGGATAAAGGCTAGCAAAGAGTATATTTTAATTACCTTCTCTATCGAGCTACCAAGTAAAAGCTAGTACTATGTATACAAAAATGCATAGAGAAGTTTACATATATCAATACTACCCTTCACTTTATAGGAGAAGTGGGAAGTGGTTACAAGCCCAAAATGGAAGGGATAGAGTCCTCTTTATCAAGGGATTAAGTTCCAAAGACCAAGGAATAGGCCTTTATGAAGGGATGAATGTTCATAAATGGAGGGAGTAGAGGCTTCGAATGGATAACGTCTCTCTTAGAAGCTTCTAGCCGTGGAGAAAATTCGACCACTGGCTTCTAGAATTTACTTTTGCCTTCAATTTACCTTTTAAGGTGGGTCCGCACTTTTAATAAAGAAACGTGCGGGCCGGCTCCGCAAGCTTTTGAGCAAAAGGATGCAAAGCCAAGGTGTAAAGTTATTAGGAAAAAAAGTGGGCACCAATACTTTATGATTGTTACAAGATTTTATCCAAATTCAAAGACTTGGCTAGGAACTTCAGGGTTGTATACTTTTAAGGGAGAACAGAGATAGGTGATGAACCTATATAAATAGTAAAATGTCATGGTAATGTAATATATATATTTCAAAGGCCAAGTCCGAGATAATTCAAGAGGAAGTGCTTTATCATTCCGAGGATCGGCTCGTGACACTCAGCTTGAGACCTATACAAACATTCAATGCAAATATATATATATATATATCATTACCGAGGTAGGCATTCCCATACTCGAACAAATAAACTTTAAATAAAATCAAAACTTAACTAAAATGTTCATATAGAAATGATTTTAATATTACATCAATAGTAGACACAAACATGGACGGCTTTCATCTATCATGAATAGTCTACCGTATAATGAATAATAAAAACTCTGCAGCCCGGATGGTGGAAACTAGATCCAAAGGTCTTGATTCTCGTCTACGAAGTAGTATGATTCTAACCATGCCATTGACAGCTGTTGAAGATAGAGAAACCACTGATTATCAAATAATGAGGCAGCTGTTAACAAGGTGAGAAACCACACACAATGACAATGGTTCTAAAAGTACCCAAGACAATCTGTTGAAATGTGAATTTGTGGATTTGGAAGTCGAACATTCTGGCCGTAATCATTCGATCGAAGGTCAATGATGCAACTGCTGCCGAAGGCGAGAAACCCGCCATTAAGGCATGCAAATATTCCAAGGCATTGAAGGATTCTGTGATCAACTTCCTAGATGATATGCTATCAGCGATAGAAAGTGACCCATCATAAGAAAGTCCACGACATGAAACCATTAGATCAAGCTTTTGTAGAAATAATTTTCAAGGACTGCCATGGATGGTCAACGTAAATGGAGACATATGTTTGCAAATGAATGGTTTATTTGAAATGTCCTATTGAACACATAACGACATCAAAGTAGATGGTTTGGTGACAATGGACTCTAAAGCTAATACCCAGAAATGATCAAGACTTTCAATGTGGTTTGATTAACCGATAGGCAAAGGATTTTCCAACATTGCAAAGTGTGACAAAAGTGTCGTGTTCAGAGTGGTATACCGCTTTTAATCAAAGTTAAACAACTAGATCCATTTTCCTTTTCCCCAATTACTTCGGCAAGTACCTCTTTATTTTTTACAAGCTTGAGGAGGATAACATTTTCTTGTTATATAAGCTCATCCTTCAAACGAGTCCAACTTAGTTTAAAATCGAACTTAACAAGGAGGGTTTGTTCGTTTTTAATTTTATGTGTCCAATGTGTTAAATTTTAATGAGTCCAAGATAGGAGAAATCCTCGGTGTTTTTCAGTTTTAGGAGTCGAAGAAAAACTTAAGAAAAACTCAGGTGTACTTTTTCAATTTTCAAGAGTCCGAAAAGTGATAAAAGTGTACTCATTCAAGCCGACTTTCAATTTATTGCATAAGTAAGGATGGAAAGAACTCGACATTTTTATGTGTTTTATGAGAATGAAAGATAGCAAAATAATCTTTGGATTTTCTGCTGAGTTTAACGCAGTCTTGAAAATAACCTAAATGACTTGACATAGGTTTCATTTTTATACAAGCTTAAAATACAGGAAAAAATATGCTTGAAATTGGTTTGTTTCATTTTTACACAAGCTTGAAACAAAGGAAAATCATGTTTGAAAGCGGTTTCATTTTTACACAAGCTTGAAACGTAGGAAAACTATGCTTGAGAATGGGTTTGTTTCATTTGGCACAAGCTTGAAAAAAAGGAAAAATCATGCTGAGATATTTTGAATGCTCCCCAAGCGTAATCCTCTAGAGCACAATTTTTCCTTATTTCAATCCAAGCAAATAATTTCGAGATCCGCAAACAAAACATAGAAGAGAATCAAAGCAATCGCAACATATACTTCAATTCAAAAATCACAAATCTATATTAATGATCAAGGAATTTAAGAAATAATTTATTCAAGTAAACACATGGGCAAATTATTGAGAAACAGATCCAATTGTATTAGTATTTTAAATAGTAGTTGATTCTGGCAACTATGCCTGAGGTCGCATGTCCTTCCGGGTCTCGGAACAAGAATTTTTCTTCGTGCATAAAGCCTCAATTCTTGAACCAGCCTTAACTTACGAGTATGTAATCATTCTTGAAGGTGTTTATGTTTCTTCAGAAATTTTCACCAGAGTTACCAATTGCCAGCAAGTAATTAAGTGTATACAAAATGGATAGAGAAATTTACATATATCAAGATATCTACCCTTGAGATCAACTAAAGCTTCAATCTATAGGAGAAGGAAAGTGGTTACAACTCCAAAATGGAAGGTATTGGGAAATCCTCATCAATGGATTAAGTTCCAAAATCCATGAATAGGCTCCTTTGCGAAGGAATGAATGTTCATGATAAATGGAGGGAGTAAGGCTTCGATCGCATATTGCCTTCTTAAGCTTCCAAATTTCGAGAATATTCGACCACTGGCTTCTAGAATTTTACTTTCACTTATTTAATTTAATGGGGTTTAGGTTTTATACAACAAAATGCGAGATAGTCGAAGTTTACAAAGGTGTATGTACCCAGGCCAAAGGTAAGTGCGTAGTTAGTTTTTAAGATTTTATGAGTTTTTCCAACCAGTATATCATTTTAGGAACTTTAGGTTTTAAATTTGCAGGAGCATTTATAGGTAATGATGAACTAAGAAAGAAGTTAAAATGTCATAGACAAAATAATGTAAATTTATCACTCTCTAAACAAGTGTTAAGTCCAGATAATTCATGTATGCTTTATCATTCCAAGTATTTGTCAGATCACTGCTAAACTTTGTAAAAAATTAATGCATATATATATATATATATATATATATATATATATATATATATATATATATAAGTATATACACTATAAGCATTCTATACTTCCAAAATGAATGAACAACTTAAACTAAAACTCAACTGAAATGAAGTTATAGGAAATTATTTGGCAGGCTGCATCAACAGAACATGATGGGAACAACCATCCAGCCATGAATAGCTCATCGTGAGGCTGAACAATAAAACTCAGAGTCTGGATAAAAACAGACTGTGGTCTCTGATTTTTACAATTCTAACTATAGCAGGATTCTATCCATGGATGAATGTGGGTTTAAGTTGAACATGGTAGAAAACCACTGGATACGCTCAATGATGTGAACTACATCATGTAGAGAAAGCACCATACAAAATACTTCAAAGTACTTAGTAATAAACCATGGCGTGGAATATTATTTGAAGTCAACATCTTCACTTTGTCACTTCACCAAGACCTGTTGACAAATTATTACTGGAAGCAAGAAAACCTACATATGTATGTACATTCCAAGGTACTGGTGGATTTTAGATCAAATCTAGATGATATAAAAGTATCAAGCGATAGAAGTATCTGCTATAAGTCTAGACACGAAACCATTAGATAATTTTTGGGAATATTTTTGTAAGAGACCTAATGGTGACAATACTTAATGAGGAAAAAAATTGTCAAACATCATTATTTGAACTCATTCTCTAACACATAACAAAACTGCAAATGGTTTGGTGACAATTGACCTAAAGCTAATACCCGTAAAACCAAATTAAGACTTTGAATGTGATTTATTTGTCTGAGAGGGTATGATGTCAACCTATGGCAAAAATGTCACCTAAGAGTGGTATACCGCTTTAAAACAAATTTTTAACAACTGATCCATTTTTCCCCTACCCTACTTCAAAATTTTATTCTCGACAAGCCTGAGGAGGATAACATTTGATCGTTATATAAGTCTATCCTTCTGGATGAGTCCAACTTAGTATAAAATTGAACCTAAGAAGGAGTGGTTTGTTCCTGCTTTGTAATCAATAGGTCCTTTACTTTATTAAATTTAACAAGTCCAATATAGGAGAACTCAATGTTTTTCAATTTTAGAGAGTTAGAAGAAAACTTAAGAAAACTCCTAAAAATTTTTCACTATCTCTCTGTTCCAAAGAGAATAAGGTTGTAGAGAGAACTTCTATCAATTCATGATTAGTCAATGTATACCTTTCTCGTAGGGAATACCATTTCCTGGCCCTGAAAGGGTAAACTTATACCGAAGGGACGAATTGCTCATTTCCTTTAAGAAAACAATAGCCTGGGAGTACTGCAATATTTTCATGTTTAGAGAGCCATGGTATTTAAAGAGAAATCTAGGGGTTTCACTTTCGTAATTTCAAGAGTCCGAAAAGTGATAAAAGTGTACTCATTTGGATGACTTTCACTAATTACGAGTAAGAAAAAGACTAGTTTAACTCTTGATTTTGTGTGTTTACAGAATGAAAGATATGCTAGAAAATAATCTCGGATTTTCATGAGTTTAACGAGTCTGTACAATAAATTAAATGACTCTAGATAGGTTTCCATTTCCAAAGGGCTGAAATGAGAAACTCAGTTAAAAATGGCTTCATTTCATTTTTACAAGCTGAAATGCAGAAATCATGGTTAAAGGGAGCCATTTACAAGCTTGAAACGTAGGAAAACCGTGCTGAGAATGGGTTTTTTCATTTTTACACAAGTTTAAAACAAAGGAAAATCTGTTAGAGAATTTAAATGCCACCACAATAATCTCAGAGCATGCCCCCAAGCCACATTTAATCAACGAAGTAGGTCATTTGTTACTAATAAGAGTTGGATGGCATGAAGGTCATTTAAGGAGATTAGATGAAAGACTCGACTTGACAGAGGATTTGTTTCATTTTTTAATGAGGTCGATAATGTGAAAAGAACCATCCCTTAATGTACTCAATTTTAACGGCCGTAATTTAGTAATGGGAACGTCCTCGAAACTACTCTACAATCTGTTATAAAAGTATAACCACCATTCATTTTTGCATGAGGTTGACACAAAGAAAGAACTTTCCCCATGGGTCTGCTTTCATTTTAACAAGTTCGCATACGTAAAGAATTCTCACTTATATATACTCTCTACAATCTACCTACATAACCTACCGATTCATTTTAATGAGGTCGACAATGTAGAAAATAACTCCCCATGTCTACCGATTCATTTTTTTTAACGAGGTTGACATAGTAAAAGGAACTTTCCTCTTGGGTCCGTTTCATTTTTTAACAAGGTTGACACAAAGAAAAGAACTCGTCCTCATATCTACTTTCTACAATCTACCTACATGCTAACCTATCGATTCATTTTTAATGAGGCTGACATAGGAAAAGAACCTGGCCTCATGGGTTTGTTTCATTTTTTAATGAGGTTGACACAGCACAGAACCATCATCAACTACATGTTTCATTTTTTAATCATGTTGACATGTAAAGAATAGAGCCATCATCAACTACATGTTTCATTTTTTAATGAGGTTGACACAAGAAAAAGAACTATCCCTCATAATGAATCGATTCATTTTAACGAGGTTGACACATTAAAAGGAATTGTCCTCATTACCCACCGATTCATTTTTTAATGAGGTCGACACAATGTTAGGCACTTCTCTTTGGTCACCGATTCAATTTTTAATGTGAGGTTGACATAATAAAAGGAACTTTCCTCTCAGACTCATGGCTTCCAATCCTGAAGAAAGACATGTCAAGGAAATCCTCGATGATGGTCAAAGGTCTTCATCGATGTGAAGAACAATTCTTCCTGAAGGAACACATGTCAAGGTACTCAAAAGGGATAGAACATCGCTGTCAAATAATCCCATAGTGTTTTCCATGTCAATTACCGATCTAAGTCAAAGGAAGTTGGAGAAAAACAAAGAGAGGCTCGCTTGCATTAGTAATCAAAAACATGGGGATCGGGTTGCCACATAATTAACATGGGCGGGGTAGATACCACTTTAGTATAAGGAACATTTAGGGGTGTTTAATTATTGGTACGAATCAAGACCAGTGAAATGAAATTTGTCAATAGTCAGCAATGTTTCACTGAGGGAAAAGACATCACGTCGAAAGAGAGTGTCGACATGATGCCTTTCATCAGACAGACATATGTCTCACCCAAGGAGTAAATTGAAATCCAAGGGCCTCGAACTTACCATAAGATCAATACGTACGCTTTTACCTTTCCAAGGTAATAGGAAACTTAGAAGGATCCCCAAATGTTCACTAATGGTTCTCATAAAAGTCAGATAGTATTCTACAATGTGCACAAGCCGAGGGGAACCCAAAAGCTTTCCAAGCAAATAGAAGATGGAAGACAATAAGCAGAATCTGCACGGCAGAAGTAAGATGATTTGCATTCGACAAGCCTTCACAATGATTTGGAAAGGGATGGAGGAAGGAAGACGAGGTTCGTCGCCTATTCCAATCAAAGGAAAATACCTGTATCAAGGGGGTTCTCAGAGGAACAAGTGAAATTCCCCCTGCATAGAAGAATTGATGTAACAAGAAGAACCTAAAACAAGATGGGATTTCACTCTCTACATGGAAAGTGGGATCAATCGAATGTGAAATCGAATCGACCACTTGCTCAACTAAAGGATCATCAACCTCCGAGGATATAAATTTCACTCTTCAATGGAAGAGTGGGATCGACTGCATTTGGAATTAGATCAATCAATTCGCCGCGCTTGACAAGAGGTTGGGAGAAAGTTGACTAAGAATCAAGTTGGAAGTTTTTTTCAGGAATAGTAAGGTTTTCCAACAATTTTGAGGCTTCATCCATGTCAGTGGAAAATGTGAGTTTGATGACTTCGTATGTAACCTACAAAGGAAACCTAACTTTACCCTTTTTCCCTGAACCTAACTATCATCAGTTGATGGATCAACAAAGAACATGGGATTTTTTTGACCATACTTCCAAGACCTTTGGAATACTAGGAAATTGATAAGGAAGTGGTCACCCTTACAAAGCTTGCAAGGGAATTTGCTTATGATGCATGTTGGAGGTTTCTCAACATTACTAACACTTATAGCCATGGTTGGCTGTTGAATTCTTTCTTATTCCTTCTTCTTCCTTCTTCTTAGCCACCTTGTTACTAGCATCAAGGATTTTACCAAGCTAAGAGGAAGAAAGGAGGAAGACATATTGGGCGAAGAAGGTAAAGTGGGTCAACGTATGTTGGTGATCTTGAGTAGATGGTGAACTCGTTGAGGTGAAGCATTCCTATTGAGGTGGAACAATTTGAGTATTCACAACGAAGTTGAAAATAACCATATCGGTAAAACCTATTGTAAATCCAAGTAATGAAATGTAGCCATAAAGAGTGACCAACATTTCCAAAGCAAGGAAAAGTACTAGATTCTGTTAAGAGGGGTTCCTTGGTTGGTAAATTCCAAAAGAGTTGCCATTAGATTCAACTTCGAATTTTATTAACAACTTAAAACTAGAATTAAAAATTAACAATTCACACCTAAATAATTAAAATTCACAATTCACACCTCTGCCCTAAAAGTAAAAACAAACAAATGAACACGTGTTATCAAATCTAGAGTCAACCACACAAACAAGAGATTCCCGCACTAAAACACTAGTTGGTGATGAACTAACATCAGAATCTTAATGCAAATGGCAAGCTTGAATAGTTACCCCGACAACCGCTTTTTAATGAAATCGCATCAGTGTTTCTCCACTTAAACCATCTCGAGTGAATATAACCTCTGTAGAGTCCAAGTGAGTCTAGTCGAAGACCGCCCGTGTACGCTGGGACCTTCCTCCATCGTCACCTTGGGAAAGAATCCTAAAGCTTATAGCCACTAAGGTCACCTCTCAATAGGAACAACATACTTGGGGAACGGGGCCTATGATCCAATACACACGCAAGGGTAGAGTAACAAAGCTCATCTCCTCAAGGCTCCTCGATAATCCATCGACAAGTGACCCCTAGGCTCCTCACAATGGTCAATCCAAGGTTTATCGTTGTTAATATGTGCATATCTCTATCGCTCCAAATGAGGAAGGATTGATTACCCTCCTACCGGTTCGATATGATCTCAAGTGGCTTGACTCCTTTAGAGGAGCTTCCCGTGAGCATACATGCTATTATTGGAATTTTCCTAACAGAAGATGCTAACAAGTTTGTTTAGTTGTTTTGAAAAGTTAACTATTCCCTATTCCAAGCACTAATCCCTGGTAGCCAGATTGGTGGAAAGAGCTCAAAAAATGTAAAATTACTAGGTGAATTTTATTAAGCACCGTGTTACTTAGGTTATACTAAAGGGTAAAATGATATGAAACGGTATCGGTGTTATAACCTGATCCAAATCAATGCAATCGAATATGATAATGTAATATTTTCAATTCGATGAATCCCGAATTAAAGTAAGGAGAGAGTTTCCATTCACTTCCAACAATGAAAATTAACTAATAAGAGAAAATATAAAAATTCTAATGCACTCATCAATTAATAAAAACTACGTTAATCTAATCTAAATTTTCATATTTTTATAAGCTTTAAAACAAGCATAAAAACATGTAAATTAAAATAAAATAAAACTGATCTAACCGCAATTTATTTTTTTAAATGTAACCATGCAATTGTAATCTATGCACAATTCACTTTGAAAAGTATGAAAATGTAATCTATGCACATTTTTCATTCATATTTTGGAAATGAGAATTCTAATTATGCAAAGGTGATCTATGCAAGAGAATTCTCAAACACAATATGATTTTAATGTGAATCTAAGAACCAATCGAGTGTGAGTAAATAAAATTGGGTGAGAGTTTCAAAGATCAAAAAATAAAACACTAAAGGCGATTAACACTCAAACACAATTTAGCCCCCCCCAGCAATAATGAGGGGGACTTTTTTTTTTTTTAAAAAACAAAAGAAAAAGATGAAAATTGTTAAGAGACCGATACAAACCTTGAAGTAATGACTAAAGGAAATCAAATTAAGAATTTCTCCAAAAAGAAACTCAAACACCCAATTAACTTAACAGACTAATGAGATTGTAAAATTGCCGAAATAAATTCACACAAGGCTAGAAAGTCAAGACAAGTCTAGTTCCGAAAAGAGAATCTTAAATCTTTCAAAATTTTCTTTGGTCCTAAAAAGCAAGATAAAAGGTGCATTACCGCACTATTTACACAAAGAAAAATCACAGGTTACCGCGATTGTTTTCAAATAAAAAGTGTGGAGACCGTAAAACATGAAGAAAAAATAAAAAATTCTAAATTTACTTAGATTCTAAGGCTAATTTACCCAATCAAAAGTACTAATAAAAATCATAACAATTCTTTCGTACTAAAACTCAAAGAAAAATAAAACTAAGTTCAATTCTTCCTCAGGAGTCGCCATTTTGTGTAATATCCCAAAATGAGATCTATCAAGAAAGGCATGAATGGAAAACACATTTTCCAGAATGGCTGCTATAGAAATGAAAATCAGAACTCGATCCCTTTTTATATCTAAGTATCTAAGTCCTTAACCAAGAGGGTATAAAAGAAATCCTTCTAGGTGGGTTAAATAACCCCACACCTAGTTTCCTGAAAAGATGCCCCAAAGAGGGACTCAAGAAAGAATATATAAACTCGCAATGGATATTAAGCATAAAATAAGCTCATAGGAAATGTTATAAACACATATCCATCAATCCAAGCTACAACAAACTATACTTCATTTTGAGCCAAAAGTTAGAAAAGTAAAATGATTTATGCCCTAAAAAGGTTAATTTTAGAGATTAGCATAAAAATAATGGAAAGTGACGGTGTGATATCATATATTAGGTCATAAGAGACTTTACATATCAAATTTTAGCCCAAAAAATGATCAGTTATGTTAAACAATTTACCACCTCATATAGAAGTTTAAAATGTCCAATCCCATGACTTGTGGTATGCAGAAATTTCTTAGCTACTGCACAGGATTTTCAAAGGTGATGATGAAATATAGTATGGAATTTATTAAATCATATCTATATATCATTTTTATGCAATTTGCAATAGGTAAACATAAGAATTACATGAAGAAACCTCAAGATCGAGGTGCCGCAACAACAAGATGGGATCGCAAAGCCTAACAATGCTATTTATTGATGCTACAAATGATATATTACACATTAGATATAGAGTAGATATATACACAAAAATATAGATCCAATACAGATATGTGTACTAAATGGGCTCTACTGCTATCTCCTTATGGAATCCGAGCAAATCATGAACATCAAGGAGTAGATCCGAGATCTAAGTTGCAACATCTGCAGCATTATCTCGTGAATTCTGTAGTAAATAGAACTAGATTCAAATCAGACTATACCAAATGGATTGATGGCCAATCCATGGATCACCACAAAGGCAAGGAAAACCCCTCACCACTCGTATATCACTCTCCAAAACGTTGCTCAAAACTCCCTCGCAACTTCCTTGCGATAACGTAGTTATGGGAGAGAACTACGTTGTTTGCTTAAGCATCAGACCAGGCCTCCAACACTCCAGATCTGAAAATGCAGCTCCAATGATCCAATACACTCTTCCCGTATAAAAGACACATCACCGAGAAGAGTAATTGCATTTGCCTAGACCGGGTCAGATCTAGCTTCCACTACCGCAACTTACAAAAAAAATCAAACCCTCAATAGATCTGAATTGTGGTTGGAAGATGAATCTTGGCCCAAGCCTGATAGTGGACAAGATAGAATAATTTCCTCCAAGAGATACTCAAGAAAGGGAGGTGGGATTCCCACTGAACACTCCAAGTGCTAAACAACATTATTCTTAGCTAAACAGTAGAGAATGAGGTTTGTCTAAACAGACAATACCTTCACACATCAAATGATCAACCTCTCGTGTCCTCATCCTTCTTTTATAATGTGGGGTCTTGCCAAGCCCTAAACCACCTTGATGATTTAGCCTCATTCACATGAGTGACCTCCAACATGAACTGCCAGTTGTGCTCTTCCTTTAGGAGATACATTGCATGTAGACAACACACAGGGATTTGGTCCCGTTGACCAAGCAGTGGCCTAGCCTTGTTCACACTTAAGTGTGTTTATGAAAGTATCCTTGCATTTAGCTTGTTTCACATTGAGCATTGATTTATTTTGATGTTTAGGAGTCATTATTATCCTCCTTAGCAATTTTATTCATAAGTATGAAAAACAAACAAAATTGAATATTTGCTAGTAGCTCCGGCTAATTAGGAATATTACAAATTTCCCCTTCAAAATGTTGCTTGTCCCTGCTAAATCGCAGAAGGTAGAGCAAAATTTTCCTCCTCTTCTTGTGGCTTCATCAATGGATCCCATCAAGGCTGAAAATGATAGGCAATGAATATGTCCCCCAATGATTCCCTCCAAGTGTATGATAAAAAATTGTACATCATGAGAAAATGGAAGGCTGTACAAGTGGTGATATCCTTGTTTCTCAATGGGTCTCCTCGCTTTGTGGAGGATGAAAAAACATGGGAAGTCTTGTTCCCAATGAGTGACTCCTCACCCATGCAATCATCCAAATGAAATGAGCCATTCTAGGTAGCTCATCAAAGAAACTTCAACCCCGGATCTATTCAATGTGTTGGGGCTGAATGGAGAGCGCTTAGATTTTTCCATCCAAGTAGCTTCTCTCCATTTATGGTAAATGTGTGGAGGTTGCTAATATTGAACTGAAATTTTATGGCCTCCAAGATTGGCCCAAGCTACCCACAAAATGCAGAATCAACCATGAAGTGCCTCCTCAAATAATGCATGTTCTCCCAATGGCTCCTCCTACATGAAAGAAAGAGGTGTGATATGGCATTCATGGTATGCCCATTGCTTCTCCGAAAACATACATCATGTGAAATAGGAGAATCATACTCCCAATGGCAGACTTTCCACTCAAGCCCACTCTCCCAAACAAAGCTTCCCGTGGAGCAAAACATATTAGGCACATATATGGAAGAAAAATACAATGAAAACAAGTTGTCAAATGACAACCGAAGAGTGAATCATAGTTCGACTCATGGAAACCAACAGAGTGCATCCTTTTCCCGCATCAAACCAAACAATAACAAGTGCTTTCTAGCCACTTGTTTGCTTCACAATCATTTTACCGGAGCAGAATCATGAAAGTACAAAGTGGTGTCAATGGTATCACCAAAATCAAGGGTTTCCCCACAACCACCAATGAGATAGCCAATCTCAAAGGCATACAAAGGTTGCAAGCACATCATTATACAATATGCAAGAAGGAACAATCCTTCTTGGATACATCATGCTACTCAAACAAGGAAAAGAAGTACACACAAAATGTGAAATTATACCTCTCCATCATGCACTTGAGATCTTGGAGTTGAAATGGCTCAATTGGAATTCTCCCTCACCTCCAGAGTAGGGAAGTGGTCGTGACCTCCTCTTCATTACCATCCAGGCTGTGCATCTCTCCATATGCTGAAATATGTCATGCTGGATACCCTCCTGCAAGGAACTCCTCCACAACCGAAATATGCATCAAAGTGCATAGAAGAGAAGTCCTGTGCCGCATGTAGTGCCTTCTCCTTAAGACTAGAAGATCTAGTTAAGAAGATCCCCGCTTATAGGAATAGATGACTACGTCATCCACTATGTATCTATCATCTCCATCCGGGTCATCAATAATCATGCATCCACCAATATCCTTGAGTACTCTACCAAAATTTGAGACTCCACAGGGATCAATCCTCCTAACGTACAATGCCGATGATCTAGCATATGAAGCCTCTCATGCCGATGCTCGCTACTTTGACATCCCTCATGCCAAAGTCATCCTCCAAACTCCTCACCTCCCGACCAGGGAATGGTGGTAAGAGGCAAGATGTCTCTCACCAATTCTAGATCCGTGGCCTCCCTGTGTGGAATGTGTCCATGTAGTGAGACACCAAAATCAACTGACTCGCATGTATGAGTGAACCGATTTTTCCTCTTCTCGTACAGTGCGCCTCCTTCATTTGTGTAGAATTCTTCTGAAATATATAAGGGTGAATGCTCATCATCCCTTGATGCTGATCCTTCTCCTATTTTTCCATGTGAGATAATGCCTGCCTCAATGAGAGACTTTTGATCTCATTGCCATCCCCAAGTAAATGACTCCATGTTTTCAAAATAGAAGAGGCCTCAAGAAATGGGGATCTTTCCTCAAGTAAGATATCCCGCATGATTTCATCCCCTTAAAATTTTCATGAGTGGAGTTGATTCAATAGGTCTCTCCAACTCATCCTAAGTGTTTGAGTCTTTGTTTTTAAAATGATGGTTCACAATGTTCTTTTATCAAATCTCCTCATCAACTTTAGTGAACTCAACATAAGTTTCTACATTTGCATGACAAAATGAAGTAGAATCCACAAAACACCAATCATGGGCCATACCTTTTGGAGGTACACAGCTACTCGATGGCTTCCTTATCTAAAACTTGATGTAGCTGAAAATAGGAATCTAGCTCTTCTACCCAAGCTTTTGTCAGGCACCCTTTTGATCCATCAAAGTGAGATAGAAGATTCACCTTCAGTTTCTCGGTTGCCTGACCTTACCCTTGATTTTCCAAACCCTTGAAGTCTAAGTGCTCTCTAAATCTCCATGATTGAGATTCATACCCAAGATAGTCACTCAAGGTCTCCTCCCTTGGTGCATCTTCTTCCTCCATCCTTATCAGTCAATGTGGGCAATAGATTACATGTGATCCGCATGTGTGGCCGAATGCCCACACCCATCATGTGAATGTTTGTATTGTTTCAAACCCTTCCACAGAATATTATACACCCCTCCCTTCTCTTCCATTCTTGAGATCTTATTTAATACCTTCCAAGGTTTGAAAAGGGAGGCGATTGTACTCGCAGACTAACGCCGCGGGTTTTGGTCTAATGACAATCATGAGTTCCAACATGTTGCTCCTCATTTTCCACTTTCTCTCAACAAGAAAGTAGGCATGCTACAACATTGTAGATCATATTGTGTGACTAAATGCTCTCCACACACGCGATAAGAAGTACTTTCGTGGCTTTCTTCATGACAAGAACTCCTCGAGGGATTTTCATGTCTTCCCCTCCTCATTCCCCGATTTCTTCCTTCAATTCATGCATGGCTTGAGAGAGTGTTATGAAAATCTCTTTTTCCTTTCGTGTAATATTTCTTGGTTCTTCTTTATTTTTCCGATGGCCGATATCACAAGCCAAGCGTAGATCACAGTTCGATACCACTCCCATATCCAAAATGCAGAACTGCCCACATGGCATGACTGAAAACACATTTTCCAAGAATGGATGCCATAAATGAAAATCAGAACTTGGATTCCCTTATATTTGATTATCTAAGTCCTAAATCCAAGAGGGTATAAAAAACAATCCTTCTATGTGGGTTAAATGTATCTCCCACACTCAGTTTCCTTGAAAAGATGCCCTAAAGAGGGACTACAACAATATATAAACTCATTAATGGATATTCAAGATCAAATAAGCTCGCAGGGATATGTTAGGGAAACATATAGCCATCAATCCAAGCTACAAATGTTAAAACTATACTTCATTTTGTATGAGCCAAAAGTTAGAAAACAACAATTCTATGCCCTAAAAAGGTTAATTTCAGAGATGATTTAAAAATAAGGGCCGTTGATGGTGGGATTCAGAAGCTTGTAATAGTAATAGACTTAAGACAATTAAAACAAAAAATGACTAGCTATGTTAAATAGTTCTATCACCGCCCATATAGCTTAAAATGCCCAATCCCTATATGACTTCCTGGTGGGTATGAAGAAATTTCTGGGGCTATAGGAAGCATGATTTTATGAAGGTGATGGATGAAATATAGTATGGAATTTATTAAATCATATATATAGCATGGTTTATACCATTTTCATTGTAAACAAAGAATTACATGAAGAAATCCTCAAGATCGAGGTGCCGCAAATAACAAGATGGGACTGCAGAAAGCCCGATACGTTATTTTATTAATGCTACAAATTTGATATATATTACACATCATATATAGAGCAGATTTTTACACAAAATATAGATCCAATACATATCTATGTACTATATGGGCTCCTTAATACATTCCCTTTGGGATCCGAAAAATTGCTGAATATCAATGAGTAGATCTGAGATTCAAGTTGCAAATTCATAGTATTCAAGAATTATGTATCAAATAGAACTAGATGCAAATAATATCTTAAATTAACATGGATTGATGGCTAATCCATGGATCACCACATTGCAAGGAAAACCCTCAACACTCAGATATCATCTCTCCAAACGCCGCTCAAAAACCCCCGCAACTTCTCAGATAACGCAATATGGGAGAGAAAATATGTTTTTATCAAAGTACTAAATAGGCATGATGCCTAGATCTGAAAATGCAGCTCCAATGATTCAATACACCTTCCCGTGGTTAAAAGACACACTCACCGAGAAGAGGCACTAGATTTCCTTTGCAGTAAGAACCGAATAGGTTCAGCTTCCATCAAGCGTAACTTAGAAAAAAAATCAAACCCTCAATAGGATCTGAATTGTGTTTGGAAGATGAAGTTTTGCCTAAGCTCCGATAGTGGACAAGATAGAACAAGTCTCTTCCAAGAGCTACTAAGAAAGGAGGTGGATTCCCACTGAACACCCAAGTGATAAACAACACTATTCTCGCCAAATTTTTTAAACAAATAGAGAATGAGGTTTGCTCAAATGTATGTAATAATTTTCAGCATTTCAAATGTTCAACCTCTCTCTGATGTCCTCATCCTTCTTTATAATGTGGGAGCCTGCTAAACCCTAAACCACCTCGATGATTTAGCCTCATTCACATGAGTGAACTCCAACATGAATCAGACTGTATGTTTAGGAGATACATCGACAGAGGAAACGTTAAGGGCCAAGTGGCCGCAAATTATGTTCACACTTAAGTTTGTTTATGAAAGTGGGCTCAAATTTATCGTGGTTTCACATTATATTTGATTACTTGATGTTTAGATGGCTATTGGTCCTCCTTTACAATTTTATTCATAAGTATGAAAAACAAAATTGTGTTGAATATTCAGTAACTACAATTAGAATATTACATTTTATTAAGTTTTGATAAATCGTTTCCAGGCATTAAGCAAAAGATTCCATAGTATCACAAGGATAGCTTATAAATACAGATAAATGTAAATTACTTTCTAGATTTTTATATGTAATTTTAGAATTTTCTATGATGAAGAAAGGACTCATTTCATGATGCAATGCTAATTGAATTCTTCTTTCCCTGCCGCCTGCTACTACCTCAAGATCCTAAACAAAGACATGGAAGAGAATCAAAAGCACTTCGCAACATATACTAATCACAAATCACAAATCTATCTTAATGATCAAGAAATTTAAGAAATGGGGTCATTCGGCAAACACATAAAATGTCTGCATTGATGGTGCTTGTGGATCCACCTTTGTATTATCTTAAATAAAGAAGGAACCTTACAACCTTGTTCGCCTTGATTTCGTACGTATCCTTCCTGGGTCCGGAACAAGCATTTCCCTTGGTCCGATAAGCCCTTCCACTCTTGAACTAAGCTAAATACGAGTGTGTAATCATTCTCACATGATAACGGCTAGCAAAAAGAGTATATTTCTTCAAGAATTCCTTCTCTATCATGTTCTTACCAAGTTCAAAGCAAGTACTAAGTGTATACAAAATGTATAGAGAAGTTTACATATATCAAGATTCACCCCTTCAATCTCAAGAGCGCCTTTGAGATCAACCAAAGCTTCACTTATAGGAGAAGGAAAGTAGTTACAGCCCAAAATGGAAGGGATAGAGTCTTGTTTGCCAAGGGATTAAGTTACTTAAGACCAGTGAATAGTAGGCTCCTTTTATGAAGGGATGAATGTTCATAAATGGAGGGAGTAGAGGCTTCGAATGGATAATGCCTTCTAGAAGCTTCCACTTCGGGAGAATATTCGACTAGCTTGGGCTTCTATAATTTACTACTAATTTACCTTTTTACAGGTCCGCACTTTTAATGAAGAAAATCATGGCAAATGGCCTACGCTTTGGAGCAAAAGGATGCGGTGCCGAGGTAAAGTAGGAAAAGTGCGTAATTGGATTACTTTTATGATTTTTACAAGCTTTTCTCCAAATTTAGGACTTGGTTTAGAACTTCAGGGGTTATATACTTTTAAGGGAGAATTATATAGATGTTTATGAACTCATATAAACAAGAAAAATGTCATGGTGACAAAATAATGTGCATGAGTTACTATTAGAGAAAGAATATTTGATAGGTTGAAGGAACTAGACCCCATTTGAAATTTTGTTATAAAGCCGGTGTCCCTCTTTCCCGACTGAGTTCAATTATGATCAAATAACAAAGACCAACATCCTCCCACAGTTCCTCTTCCTCTAATAATCTTGTTGCCCAAAACTACTACGTCCTACCATCATGGAAGGAAATGTGCCACCTCCACTCCTCCGCTTCAATTGCCAGGGTATGCCCCTCTTATTCTTCCGCATGTCAAATGCCTCCTAGCAAATATTCGCTAGAATCAAAACTTGGGGAAGGGGTTGGGAAGAGATTACAACCGAAGATAATGTAGACTACTTTAATGATCATTGTGATGGGCATTGAGTTGAATGTGACATGTCAAGATATTACTAGCCACTTGTGAGTTTACGCAGTGAAGTTAGGAATTGGTTTAAGTCTGCCCAGGTAGTTTGCATAATTAAATAGAATTTGAAGATATATATTTTGAGGGAAGGGAAATAGAACTAAACTCAGACAGTCTTCATTTAAGAAAATCATCTAATCATTGATATTAAGAAGGCACTCAATCGCACTGCCATGAGCCCATATTTTTCAAAATACTGCTTGCATTGCATCGAAAATACAATTGCTAGAGTTTTGTTGTATAAAGGACAACAAGGTACTAAGCAACTCATTTTCATTTTAACGTTACATTAGCTAATTTAGAGTGAAGTACAACATCTTAGAGAATAAAGCTTAGGCCTTGGTCGAGGCTATCAAAGATTTCGAAATTTACGTTCTTCATTCTCATGTTATATCTTTTGTTCCTAATGTTGTACTCAAGTTGATCCTGATGGTAATAGAGGGAAATGGATAGCTAACTTGCTAGAATATGATATAGAAGTGAGCCCACAAAATTGGTCAAAGGTGAGAGCCTAGCAAATTTGATGGTACGGTCAAATTTTGGCTTGTCTTGATATGAATTTAATTGCAAAAATTTCGGGATTTGGAGAGGAAGATGAAGAGATGATTCCCATTGAAGAGAAGTACATCCTTTAAAATTTGGTACAAAGACATTGTTTTTGTCTTACATCATCATAGAGCACACATTGAGTTGACAAAGTCTAGGGCAAAGGTTTGTGAAGCTAAAGTCTTTGGTCTTTTGCATCACTAATAAAAAGTTTGTATTGGAAGATCTTAGTGGTATTCTTTTGAATTGTTTGCTGGAAGAGGAGGCTAAAAAAATGATTGAGGATTTTCACAAAGGAGATTGTGGAGGTCATAATTATTGGAAGGCTACAAAAAAATAAGATTCTCAAATTGGGGTGTTATTGGCCTACTATGTTTAAATATGTCTACAAAAATATTGATACTGCCATGAATGCAGTTTTTTTATGGTAAAGAAGAATCTTGTTCCTTTACCCTTGATCCCTATCTATGTTGAGGACCATTTCAGCGAGTTGGGGCTAGATTTTATTGGTGATATTCATCCATCATCTTCAAGTCAACATCGTTGGATTCTAACATCAACTGATTATTTCACCAAGTGGATTGAAGCAATCCTAACTAGGCAATCGAATGATTCGAGTTATCCTTTCATTTTTGGAAAATAATATATTGTCTAGGTTTGGCTGCCCTACGATATCATCAACGATAATGCACGAGCATTCAAATCTAATAATTTGGTAATATTTTGTCATCAATATCACATTAAAATTGCGCATTCTACTGCATATTATCCACAAGGTAATGGTCTTCTTTTGAATCTTCTATGAAGAGCATTATGAGGATTATTAAGAAGGTGTTGCAAGAAAATAAGAAATAATGGCATTTGAAGGTGATATTCTTTATGGGCTAATAGAGTGTGCACAAAAGAGATCATGGAAACTTCACTTTATGAGTTGGTTTATGGGGCTGAAGCCATCTTTCCTACATCATAGGAATGCACATCATGAAGGCTGCTGCCCGAGGATTAGAGGAGAAGCCAAATGCAATTGAGAGGAGGATTAATCGATTGATAACCTTACCAAGAGAAAGGAGAAGTCTATAACCGTAATCTGCAATCTCAAAAACGGGGAATCAAGAAGACATTTATTTGAAGGTCAAGGAAGAAAAAATTTCAAGTCCAAGATGTGGTTTAGAAATGGGAGCCCAGGATTGAAGAAAAAGGGGAAACATGGTAAGTTTGAGAATATTTGGAAAGGTCCATTCGGAAATGTGCATTTCATGGGAACACCACTTACATTGCGAGGAGACGGATGGACAACCTTGTGCTAGAGAGCACATCCCAGTTGCGAGGGTTTTGAAGCATTATTCCTCTTAAATTATGTTGATCATTCATTCCATTATATATATTCCATTTTATATGTTTTTTATGCTAATAAAGACAAACTAAAATCATTGTATCAACTTTTTCAAGTGAAAGTGAATCATGGATTTGAAGGAAGGAAAGCTTGGCAAATTTCAGAGTTTTTGTTTTCAAGAATATGGATAGCAACAACACAATTACGAGGTTCTTTGGTGTATCATAGGGGCACACCATCCCAAGTGAAGCCTTGTTATCAATCATAAAAAATGAAACATCATTTGACAAAGTCTTATATGTTCATGTTTCGAATATAGGGTCATAAATTCATTTTCCATTACTTGGTTAAGGAAAATTTTAAAATTTTCTTATTATATTATCCTAAAGTCCAAAACTCACCCTCATTCAAATCTTTTCTCATGTCACACGTCATTATTTCTTCGACATTTTCATTTCCAAGTTTATAACACTATTGGAACAGTATCCCATAAAGTCAGTGAATTTAAAAATACTTTAAGTGGCTTTAATAATTAGTCTAACGTAGGTTTCGTGTGAAAGCCCTGAACACATTGTAATGGGTTAAGGGTAGACCTGTAGGACAGTAAACCATGTTTTGTGGACCACAAAAAGTGTAGGCTGTTGTTATAAATAGATGAACATTTTGAGTCTAGAGGTAGGAATGAATGAAGGCTACATGTGAACTTCTAGATCTGTTTTGGGTTGGTTTTGGGGTAAGGGAATCAGCGATGGCTGTGGTGCATGGAGAGATCCTTAACTCATGGTGTGCGGACCTAAATGGATGTGTGTGTGTGGTATTTGTGTTGTAACCGATTTCTCGGATGTGAATATATGCGGATATAGCTGAATTATCTCTGGTGTTATCCGGATCTATTGTGTTACCATTGATGCGAACCCGTTATATCTATTGCTACGTATGACCAAGGTTACCGATTAAGCGTCAAAGTATCCGTGATATTGCTTTGCTATCTCAGATATCCGGCATAGGTTTATTTATGATCTCATATTGGCTGCAATTATAACACTCCGTGATTTTATTTGGTGAGACACACGTGGATGCGAAGATATTAGTTAGATCTCTGCGAATTGTGCTAAGGTTATATGCCGAATAGACTATTAAAGGCTCGCGAATAGCTCGACTGTGTAGAGATCTGATAGTTACGCACCAATTTGCCTTTTATTACCTACTCTCTCTCCTGTGGTGTGGAAATCTCGTTCCGCATCTACCCATACTACTTTGTGTGAGACTCGTCTGCGTAACGCAAGTAATTTCCAAAAGGGCTAGTATTATAAAAATTAAGTGGCAAACCTTAACCTCTAAACCTCGGGTCGTAGATTCTTCAAGCCAACAAATGGTTTTGTTGCCAGAACGAGAGCATTGTGAGAGATTAGGTGTAATGCCATGTGGAAAAATTGGAGACCTTAAAGCTAGAGATGGAAGAGTGGTTCAAAAGACGTATTTAGAATTATCTGTGAAAAGAGAATTGCAAGACGGAGTTTGACAAATTTCAAAAGTGGAAAATAGGTATATTTTTATGGAAGTATATGAAATCTTCTTTGTAACCTTTCACATGAGCTGCAAGAGTGGCTAGCTCCCTGTTTTGTATATTTCAGAGACGTGCCGGAAGGATGAGTGATTGGCCAAGTGGACCCCGTGAGTTGATCCAAAACTCTGAGAAGGCTGGGCCACAGACGCATCAATCGCATAGTAGATCATTAGGTAGACAACATGCTTGGGAGATTTGTGACAAAATTCACGGTCGATCGCCTCGTATCCTATTCCGAAGCAGAAGTGAGGTTCTTCAAAGGGTTCTAGGTTATGTTCTTGAAAAAAAAAAAATTTCATTACCGGGATAAATATTATTGGGGTGAGGTGGCATTCTATGCATCCATACAGAGTGAATGAGCTCGATCGTAGTGAGGATACAACCAAAAGAGTGCAAGTACTACAAAGTCAATCAAGAAGGGATAGATCCATTTACATCCCATTAAAGGAACTGGCCGCGCACAAAGGAAATATCCCCTCCTACGACACCACCTTCGAATCCACCTAAGGGTAAGAACTCACACAAACCTCCTCCTCCGTCACCACTCCCCTGAGGTAGATATGGCCGCACATGAGGTTACCCACCTTCAAAGTTGTAGGAGACAAAGATATGGACCGATTCTCGTTTGTCAGCGTATAGTATGGATCGCGCAAATGTGGCTGCCGATGCTATAAAGAGAGCGCAACTATCCCTGCCTTCGAAGGAAGAGCCCTCGATTGGTATATGGATAATAACTCATCATGTGAATGAAACCATTCAAGAGGTTAAATATGCCCTAAAATAAAGGCCAGTTTCCATGTCCTACTCGATAGTGAATGACCTAAAATATTTCAAGCAAGGGCCCTCTAGGCTCATATGGGAGGTTGACCAACCGATAAAGAAGGTGAGAAGGGGAATTTATGTGGTGATGACAAAATAAAACACAAGGGAATGGTTCACTACTATAGCACGCTTCACTTGCGTGGCCAACCTATGGGCCGGCCATTGAATCTAGAAAACTTTGGATATTTCTATGAAGAAGTCACACAAGAGATGATACCAAATTAGGAGTACAACAAATCCAAGGGTACCGGAGGTGATGCACATGGAAATCTAGAATCCGCAAAGGACCTAGGGAGAAGGCCCACATATGGTGCATAATGTATGTGGCATTCCACACATACCAAGGATTAGTGGGTGCCCACCGCCGACAAACTACCTACAAAGCCGGGGGACCCAGTCATCAGGCCCTAGGGGATATGGGACCAAGTGGACTCAACATTGTGGTGGGATGATTGTCGAGGCCGGTTCCGCATGATACTAACACCACTTCGTCATGTGTGGCACCGTAACTAAAGCAACAATGGTAATGGGTTTTGCCGAGATCAAGAGGGACATGATGAATAGAACGTCAAACTTATGATTTAATGATGTATAGGGTAAACCTATATAGGGTACAAGAGGACTACCAATATCCCCTCAAGAATAGGTGGCTCCCTGGGCCTAGGGCAGTGGAGGGGCAAGAGGTGGAAGCATAGGTAGGGGAAGAGGACAACCGATTTGCTATAAATGTGGAGAGAAGCGTGGCACTTTATAAGGGATTGTCCGAACCCTACGTGATTACCATTGCAGGGACATTGTGGTGAAATATGGACCATGTGATCGAAGATCACGAATTTTATAGCAAAATGCGAGGTTATAGAGCCAAAGGCACAAATGTACGTATACAAGGTTGAACCGTGTGGATATAACACAGCATTAATGTCATACTACCGAAGCTGTATACTACCTGAGGAGTCAGAGAGAAGGCTGGGAAGAATCACTTATCCGAAAGAAGTGGTCAAGCAGGAAGGTTTGGACTCTACAAAAGGAGAAGGAAAACCTTCGTCACAACCCGCAATGACTTTACAAAGGATGAGGCATCTATTTCCAAGACTCAACGCATCTCCAAAACGTGATGACGAAGTTAAACCATTTCTACAAGCATGTGAAGATGTTGTGCAATCGAAAGTAGGATAAAATACATTCAAGCACTAATAGATAGTTGCGTAGATAAAGTTAACCCCTACTCGGTTAAGAACTCCGAACAAACTTACAACATAAGAAATGCACGTAGGGAAATGCAAATTAACAACATAGACAGATTATGAAAATGGATCAGGTTATTTTGGACTCGGGATCGATGTGAATGTATTTCCCAAGAAAAATTGGTAGCAATGGGGAGAACCTAAGTTGGAAGGTCCACTAACCAACAAGGCATGGCCAACTAGTAGAAAATCATACCGTTGGGGAGGTCACAAAGATTACTGTAGATATCGCAGCTAAGGTTGACTTGGAGTGTATCTGACAGGAAGATGCGGGACCCCTATCCCCGGCTCCTAGGGTGGATCACAAGTGATATGGGAGGCACTATCAACTTAAAGAAACGAAGCATGGTGTTTGAGAATGAAGGTACAAGGTGATAATTCCACTAGACCCTACTGAAAGAGAACGAAAAGGCTGCAACTGACAATGCATGAAGAAGAGGATGTGGATCACTCACCTCTGGATCATTCTGATGAATATTAGATCAATCATACGATCAACGATGCTTTGTCGGGAAAATATAGTGAATGTTCGAATTCAATGGAGATGGAAAATTGGCGTAACGCGCAGGAAGGGGCCGAGCCCGTTGAGTGCGATGTCTTAGGATCACAAAGAACTTCCGATGCATCTCCTCGAGAGGTAAGAGACCACCCTACTTTGATGGTTATGTTAGTATTAGTGACTTTTTGCATGCATTTGAATCCGAGGTCCCAAGAGAGCGAAGGTTATGGGATATTAATCTAGCCATGTGTGCAACACTTGCGAGGTGGTGGGACAGAATAAAGGGATGTTCTAGGATTGGGAAGAATGTCGAGATATGATGGTGTGGCTACGATTTGAACCTTTCCCGCTCACCTCGTACGTAAATACTTTCATTCAGTAACCCGCGCGAGCACTTGTTCGGCTTGGATGGAGAAATGGTGCAAAAACTATGGAAGAATGGGTTACCTATTTATTCATGCCTGAGGGGCTTAATCCCACTACATGGTATTTAGATAATGAGCTACACTAGCGACCCGCCACCGGGAACATTGAAGGATGAGTTTATATATTGGTCATTGTAGGGTGAATAGAGTATGCCTTACTTAAGCCTGGTAGGAAATAGATGCCTGAAGATATTTGATGAATCATGCCCTACGCAACATTTGGGGCACCAACATGGGAAATGTAGATGTATGATATTGTTAACCGTTTCGATTTAGCCATAGAAGAGGTGATGAAGATCCACGAAATGTTTCTATCCCGGGAGTTGAGGGAAAGCGCACAGCTTGCTAGACCCCCACTACAAAATGCCGATGTTACCAAGCCTCTCGAAGCCGCGAGAAGTCAACATTGGCACGGAAGAGAAACCTAAGTTGGCTAAAACGGGACTACCGGGATGATGATACATGCGTAGGAAAAGTTGTAGAGCTACTCACTAATACCAGAATTTTTCCACAAAGTTTTCGGAACTCAAAGGGATTATAGGGGACCTAGGTCATGCACATCACTTTAAAACCATATGCGTGCCCCCGTGAAGGGCCCCATCACCAACCTCAAGTATAAGAAAAAGGTTAAGGAAGAAATCAAAAAAAATTCTCACCAAAGGTAGAATATCAGAACCGGTCGAACAATCGACTAGGTAAGCCCGATGGTGGTTCAGAGAAAATACTAAGTGGAGAGATATGAATCTCCGTTGACTTGCGCAAGTTGAATGATGCTTGCATACATGATGCCTTCCCTATGCCATTCTCGCATGAAATCCTGCATTAAACGTAGGAGGGCAAGTAGCATACTCATTTAAGGAGATAGGCTCGGCTACCATCGATCGTGATCACACCCGAGGATCACAAGAAAACTACGTTCGCTATGGAATGATGATCCTTTCAATATATTGTCATGTCGTTTGGGCTCAATAATTCCCCCTACCATATTTCGTAGGTGGTGGTCGCGTATTCAAAGAGTTTCGTCCACAGTTTTTGAGGTATATTTTGATGACCGGATTGTCTTCGACAGAAGGCTTGGCTTCAACCTCGCACAATGATGTCGGATGCCCGTAGAAAGCACAAAATTTAAAATAGTGATCTAGAATTTAAAATAGCTAAAAAAATCAATTCTATTGATTTACATGTAATAAAATTTTTCCAAATTTAATGAAATACGTGTTTTACCCTTCGTAATCTTCTTCTTTGGGCACATAGTTTTTTGTCGACAAGGATTTGATAATATCCTGCCAAATTTGGTGCTTATCATAACCTAGGTACTAATAACCGAGAAAACATTGTGCTTAATCCTTGGACACATAGGCTACTACAAGAAATTCATTCAAGGTTACGCGTCGTATCATGGTACACCTATGAAAAATTTTGAAGAAGAATGTTTTTTTTTTTTTAAGACGAGTGTCAAAAGAGCTCAAGCTACTCGAGGAAAAATATGGTCTCTCGCACCCATTCTCATCTTCTCGACCGAGCGAAGGTATTCCATGTTCACGTAGACGCGTCGGGATCACCCCGGAGTTTTCCTTACACAACGTGAGACGGAGACGTTGATCATCCGTTGCATTCGCTAGTAGGAAACTCTTTGGTGGAGCGCACTACCCACTACGAGCGGGGAGGGATTGGCCATGTTCTATGCATTACACAAGTATCAAAGATTATTCGTTAGGAGGGCACTTCAAAATGTTTACTTTAACACTCGGATTTTAGTACCTCGGTGAATAAGCCCGTGTTGGGGGGGAAATCTACCGATGGCTACACACGTTTTGGAGTATGATTTTGAGATCAATACAAGTCGTGAAGTTGAATGTTGGGCCTTACCCACTTGTCTCGAATCGTGCGTGGTGAAGAACCGACAAACTAGAAGAGGAATTTCATCAAGGGTTTGTTTGTTTCATGTAGGTTTCTATGCACACTTCGCCGACATCATTCAGCTTCCCGACTACGGGTTGGTCCCCGAGTAATATTCGCACAATAAGAAAGATTTGTAACCCACGCCATATTTTACCACTCATCTAAGTCATTTGTATAAGTTTGGAATCGACAAAGCATCATGAGATACGCTTATAGCATGAAAGGCATGCTATCTTAGCAGACCACAAGGGTATAGCAAGAGGTCACTATGTAGGAAGGCAACGATGCAAAAGATCTTTAAGAGCCGGACTATGGTGGCCTACCCCGGGATAGTGACTCTCACGACTATTGTAAAGTGTGCGATACATGCCAACGAATGTGAAGGCCATCACGCAGATGAAATTCCCTTGCATTAGCAAATGGCCCCAAGAATTTGACAAGGGCCATCGATGTTTTGGGGCCTATCAACTCACCGTGAAAGAAGATGTGCGTGCTACATTGAGAATCGCCATCGATTATGTGACCAAATGGGTCAAGCACACAAGCTATGAAGGATTGTACTACGTATACTAATGCGCACTCCTGGCTTTAGCAGATTCCTAATGTGTTTGGATGTTCTAAGATATTAATGAGCGATGAGGTACACACTTTGTTAACGAAACGATACAAGCTCTCGACGAAGAATTTCTGACCATCATGCAAAAATCACTCGCATCATCCACAGAAAATGCAGCGGTAGAAGCTTTTAATAAAATCTTTGGGGCAAGCATTAAATTAAGGTTCAGAATATTGATCGCAAGGATCGGGACATGTGCATCATGTTCTGCTCTTGGGCCTATCGAATCACCTACAAAAAGTTGAAAGGGAAAACACCGTTTAGGATGGCTCATGGCAAGGAGGCCATTATGCACATGGAGTATATTGTTCCTAAGTCTATGTATCACAAATTTTAAAAATATGGCAGATCCTAATATCATGGAGGAATTTTTAGTGCAACTGTAGTTTTGGAGGAAGATCGTTTACTTGCAGATGTCTCTAAAATGGATTTCGAAGAAGACATGCCCGAAAAATGAATTTTCATGAATGTGTGCTTCGTATATCACAAAAAAGTGTTTAAAAACACTCAGAAACAAATTCCAAGTGCTGCAGCAACCTTTACTCAACTTTTATGGGAAAAACGGTGGGGAAAAGTGAGGATTTTGGACCTAAAATGAGTGTAATCAGAAATATGTGTAAAAATAAGGGTCATGGCTCTGGTATATGTTATATTAGGTCAATAAGGATCTACATGCTAAATTTCATCAAAAAAAAATGCGTTTTTATAAGTTAAATAGTTCCTCCTTCCCGACTAGTCAAGAAAAACCCTGATTTCCCATGACCTGGAAGATGCAGAAATTTACTGAAGCAAGGGAAACATATTTTATGAAGGTTTAAGATGTAAAATAGTATTTAAAATCAGAAAATTAGTTTAAGGACATGGCATAGGCATTAAGCAAGGTTAAACAATAGTTTTACATGGAAAATCCCTCAAGATTGAGGTGCTACAAGACAAGAGAATGACCCAAAAAATATTCAGCGTTGGTTACAGGAGGCTGAAGCTTATTTTGATTATATTAAAGATCTGAAACTGATAAATAAATTAAAACAGAGATCTATAATGAATCAAAATGCCCAAAGGGCTATTTATTACATTCCCCCTGGGGATTTCAGCAATACATGAAAATGTCAGAGCAGATCTGAGTTTTACTGCAACAGATCTGCAGAATGATTCAGAATTTCTGAAGCGAAAAATTTAGTGAATGTATCAGATAAGAAATAGACTTGGATTGGTTGGCCAATCCAAGGACCACCCTTGATGCAAGGAGGCTTCCTTCACATTAGAGATCTAACTCCAAAATGATGCCAAAAACCCTGCAATGCTGCTCCTTCAGCAATAACGAAGATCTGGGGAAAGAACTGTGTAGTATACCATGAAGAACACATTGGCCTGATGCCAAGATCTAAAATGAAGCTCAAATCATTCAATACAACTCTCCAATGGATTAGAAACCCTCCTCCACTGAAAAGAAATACTGAAATGCTTTAGATCTGAAAAGATCTAAATCCCACTTGTTGCAACTTACAAAGGAAATCAAACCCTCAATAGGATCTGCATTGCAGTTGGAAATAGAAGCTTGGCCAAATGCCGAATAGTGGATCAATGCAGCACATCCTCCTCCAAAGAGCTACTTCATGGAAGGAGAGAGGATTCCTAAACAGGAAAACCTTTTCCCTTTGGCTAAACAGCTAAGAGAACTCGAGTTTACCAAGCAACCTCAAATTCAAAATATCTTCAACAACCTTCCTTGAGCCCTCTCCTTCCTTTTTATAAAATGAGGAAGTGCAAAACCCTAAACCACTTCACTTGAATTAGCCCCTTTCACATTTAGAAGCTCCTTCTAGAACTATGTAGGTCACTTAGGAGGTTCAATGCACCTGGACTGTCTTGTGATTTGGTCCTGTTGACCCAGTTAAATAGCTTAGCCATGTTCATACACAAGTGGTTTTTTATGAAACCAGCTCATATTTAATCTTGTTCACATTGAGCATGTATTTATTTTTAGATCCAAGGAGTGTTGCATGTCTTCCATTAGTCTATTATTCATGAACATGAAGAATAAAAAAAAATTCTAATGTTCCAATTGGCTTAGCTAATTTAGGAAAATTACAGTCCTCCCCTCCAAAATGTTGCTTGTCCTCAAGAAACTGTAAGGATAGAACTGAAAAGTGTCTCCTCCTCCTACTGTAGCATCCCCATATGATGAACTTCTCCAAATAATGAGATGTTGTGTCAACAATGAATCTCTGTATTGCCCCTCCCAAGCATGCAAGTTAGCTGAATAGCTATCATGAAACGGTCAAATACTCAAGAAGGAAATAAGGTGCTTCCTAGAGGCTCCCTTGAGGCATGGAATCTAAAGTGTATTGGGAAATAACATCCCCCATGTGAGCTCTCCATCTTCAAGCAATCATCCACCAAAAATGAGTCACCTCATGACATGGCAACTCTATGAAAATGTTCCTCCACCTTGAGCTCTTGCAAAATAGGTGGGCTGAAATTATGCACATGGTAGACAAGATAGCCTACCCCACGTTGTTCTCCTCTCCACTTAAGATATGTGTAGAGTGCAAACTGATCTTGGGATGCAAGGACATTGCCCTCAAGTGGCATCATGAGGATTAGATCTACAAGGTTCCTCCCTCCAACGCTGTAAAACCAATCAGCCAAAAATGTCTCTTATGTGATGGATAGAAGAGTATCACCATGAAGTACTCCATCACACACATGGCTGACCTCCAAAAGAAACAAGTGTTTGGCTATGGTGGCCACAATTTTTCCCATGTTCCCATTAGAAAATGTGCTGTAGAAAATGTGGGAATCTCCTTCCCAAAAGGACACACTCATCTCATGTGTCTCTTTCTCAATCATGCTCTCAAAAGACATAATGGAAATATCAAAAAAGAAAACATGATCATCATCATAATGAAGGAAATATTGAAGGTTCTATGTAATGCAAGAGAGTACCAACAGTCTTCCAAGTCCTCACAGCGCAATTTTTCAAATTTCTTCTTCAGAAAATTGTATGGCAAAATGCTTCCTGTGACATGGTTAATCATATAAATAAAGAGAACTCATATGTAAGGAAAACATCATTACCCAAGGCCACATAATAGATGGTTGTCTCCATCATGCAGTTTGGCCCAATGAAGTTCATGGAGCTCCATGAATAGCTTTCCCTCTTATGGAGCAATGCACTACCAAGAGATGGTAAGAGAATGCAAGCAAAAGCCCTCACCATATGTAGGAAGTAAGAAGATACATGGATCCATGAATTAATCCCCAATAATAGTTTGGAACACTCCCATGAAGGGGAATGAACCAAGGGCTGCATGAAAATCCTTCTCCTCCTGCTTGGAAACCCAAGACAAGAAGAATACATCTTCTTGGACTCCTCTTTGCTCACCAAGTGCATTGAATGAGAAGTGATCTTGTGAATACTCCATCAATAAATCCCAGCTCCAAAGTGACAACGTTGTTGGCCTATGCAAATTGGCTCCCATTAACACATAGCTCCAATATTTGACATGCGGAATGTCAAAGGCATCTCCCATAATGCTGCTGCATATGAGAAGTCCTTCCCATGAAGAAATTCATTCTTGAACATCTAAGGTCAAGGAGTAACCCCTTTGCACTATGTTAGTTCCATCTTCTACTCCTGCAACATCATGAAAATTGTGAGAGCAAATCTGCCCGTGCTCTCTCAAGAACATCCCAAGCAACAAAATCTCTTGTTTCCCGGTGTCATAGATCTGCAAGTAGCTCTCCAGCTTCTTTCTCTCCATCCACATCCACTCAACCAATTGTGGATGTCTTCTTCCATCGTCCATATTGGTACTCCTCCCATGAGGGCTACCATCATCCCAAATCAGATTTCTGCATTTCATGTGATCTTGAAATGCAGTCTTCCTGAGGATCAATTTGACCCTATGAGGATCCAGATAGGTGGTAGGGAAAAACCTCCCATCATCATGTGCATGGCTCAACAAATGTCCAACACAGTCATGAGAGATGTTATCCATCCAAATATGTCCCCCATCTACTATCTGCTCCTATCAGAAGGGAATATCCTCCTCAAACTGTTGAAGAACTTTGCACTCCATGATGTGTTGAAGTGCACCTCCAATGAATTCTTCTCATGAGGTCTTCGCCTCATGCATGACCTTCCAAAACCAAAGGGCATTAGATTTTCTGCAAGTAGAATTTTCTCTTTGAGCAAGGGTGTGCTCATTGAGAAAGAGTCGTCTAGAAGGGAGAAAGGGTTTCTCACTCCAAGATGTCCACCATCCATCATTCCATCCTTTATTGCTTCATGAATGAAGCTTCCATGTGAATGCTCTAATGAGGAATGGCTCCTCTCTTCTTCCTCACTACTTTGGCATAGCACAATGCAACTTGTTGCTCTAAATCAGCAGCATGCAAAGATGTAGATCTCTTCATACAATGTGTTGAAATGACAATAGATGAATCTTGAATCATACCTTGGTGAGATGTAGAAGCAAGAGCTTCTTCTAAAACTATGTAGTCTTCCTTCATTACTGAACATGAAGGCTGCTCTTCCAAGGTTTTCCAGCGCTGGTACAAGTCTCCACCTTCTCAATCTCCTTGAGATCTTCCTCAATACCCTTGAGGGCCTAGAAAAGGAGCAAGGAGATCTCCTCTTTTGTCATTCTTCCAAGTGGTGGAGCCATGCTCTGGTTTTTCTCTGCATAGCTATCCTTCTTTGTGAGGATAGGAAATGCATGGATCTTCCTCTCCTTCTTGAAACCTTTTGCAAGTCTCACTGCAACTTTCTGCTTCTTGAAACCCTCTAGGACTTTCATTTTCTTCCTCCTTCTTTCTTCTGTCTAACCTCTTTGAAGAGGCTCTTCCTGGATCTGAAATATGATGAGGTAAAACTCATCTCCTTCAGCTTTCTGATCTCTGTCTCTTCTCTTTTCTGATACTATTGTAAATTTCCCTCTTCAGGAGTATCAAGATTCTATTCCAGAGATTGACTGCAGGGGCATTTACTGGATATGTCACCTTTGAGAAAAGGATGAGATCCAGAGGCTACCTGGCCATCTGCAGACTCTGTCTATAGAGATTTAAATATTCCTGCTTTATGTATTCATCACTTTGTCTTGAATCCACAATCTGAGCCAAAGATCATGCTCTGATACCACTGTGATGTTCCCAAAATGGATTTCTCAACAAGACATGCTTAAAAAAACGAATTTTTCAGGAATTTGTGCTTCAGCTATCATAAAAATTCTGTAAAAACACTCATCAACCAATTCCAAGTGCTGAAGCAACCTTTACTCAGCTTTTATTGGAAAAAGGTGGGGAAGAGTGAGGATTTTTTTCCCTAAAATGAGTGTAATCAGAAATATGCGTAAAAATAAGGTTCATGGCTCTAGGATATGTTATATTAGGTCAATATGGATCTACATGCCAAATTTTAGCAAAACCAAATGCATTTTTCTAAGTTAAACAGTTCCTCCTTCTCGACTAGTCAAGAAAAACCCTGATTTCCCATGACTTGGAAGATGCCGAAATTTACTGAAGCAAGGGAAGTGTATTTTCTGAAGGTGTAATATGTAAAACAGTATTTAAAATAATAAAATGAGTTTAATGACATGGCATAGGCATTAATCAAGGTTAAACAACAGTTTTACATGGAAAATCCATCAAGATTGAGGTGCTACAAGACAAGAGAATGACCCAGAAAATCTTCAGCGTTAGTTACAGGAGGTTGAAGCTTATTTTAATTATATTACAGATCTGAAAGTGATAAATACATGAAAACAGAGATCTATGATGAATCAAAATGCCCAAAGGGCTCTTTATTACATTCCCCTTAGGGATTTCAACAATACATGAAAATGTCGGAGCAGATCTGATTTTTACTGCAACAGATCTGCAGAATGATTCAGAATTTCTGAAGAAAAAACTTCATTGAATGTATCAGATCAGAAATAAACTTGGATTGGTTGACCAATACAAGGATCACCCTTGATTCAAGGAGGCTTCCTTCACATCAGAGATCTAGCTCCAAAATGATGCCAAAAACCCTGCAACGCTGCTTCTTCAGCAATAACGCAGATCTGGGGAAAGAACTGCGTAGTATACCTTGAAGAACACATTGGCCTGATGCCAATATCTAAAATTAAGCTTAAATCATTCAATACATCTCTCCAATGGATTAGAAACCCTCCTCCACTGAAAAGAAGTACTCAAATGCTTTAGATATGAAAAGATCTAAATCCCACTTGCTACAACTTACAAAGGCAATCAAACCCTCAATAGGATCTGCATTTCAGTTGGAAATAGAAGCTTGGCCAAATGCCGGATAGTGGATCAATGCAGCACATCCTCCTCCAAAGAGCTACTTCATGGAAGGAGAGAGGATTCCTAAACAGGAAACCCTCTTCTCTTTGGCTAAATAGCCAAGAGAACTCGAGTTGCCCAAGCAACCTCAAATTTGAAATATCTTCAAAAAACTTCCTTGAGCCCTCTCCTTCCTTTTTATAAAATGAGGAAGTGCAAAACCCTAAACCAATTCACTTGAATTAGCCCCTTTCACATTTAGAAGCTCCTTCTAGAACTGCGCAGGTCACTTAGGAGGTTCAATGCACCTGGACTGTCTTGTGATTTGGTCTTGTTGACCCAGTCAAATAGCTTAGCCCTGCTCATACACAAGTGGTTTTTATGCAACCAACTCATATTTAATCTTGATCATGTATTTATTTTTAGATCTAAGGAGTGTTGCATGTCCTCCATTAGTCTATTATTCATAAACATGAAGAATAAAACAAAATTCTAATGTTCCAATTAGCTTAGATAATTTAGGAACATTACAGTCCTCCCCTCCCAAATGTTGCTTGTCCTCAAGCAACTGCAAGGATAGAACTGAAAAGTGTCTCCTCCTCCTACTGTAGCATCCCCATATGATGAACTTCTCCAAATAATGAGATGTTGTGTCAACAATGAATCTCCATATTGCCCCTCCCAAGCATGCAAGTTAGCTGAATAGCTATCATGAAACGGTCAAATAATGAAGAAGGAAATAAGGTGCTGCCTAGAGGCTCCCTTGAGGCTTGGAATCTAAAGTGTATTGGGAAATAACATCCCCCATGTGAGCTCTCCATCCTCAAGCAATCATCCACCAAAAATGAGTCACCTCATGACATGGCAACTCTATGAAAATGTTCCTCCACCTTGAGCTCCTGCAAAATAGGTGGGCTGAAATTATGCACATGGTAGACAAGATAGCCTACCCCACGTTGTTCTCCTCTCCACTTAAGATATGTGTAGAGTGCAAACTGATCTTGGGCTGCAAGGACATTGCCCTCAAGTGGCATCATGAGGATTAGATTTGCAAAGTTCCTCCCTCCAACGCTATAAAACCAACCAGCCCAAAATGTCTCATATGTGATGGATAGAAGAGTATCACCATGAAGTAATCCATCACACACATGGCTCACCTCCAAAAGAAAAGTGTTTGGCTTTGGTAACCACAATTTTTCCCATGTTCCCATTAGAACATGTGTTGTAGAAAATGTGGGAATCTCCTTCCCAAAAGGACACACTCATATCATGTGTCTCTTTCTCAATCATGCTCTCAAAAGACATAATGGCAATATCAGCAAAGAAAACATGATCATCATCATAATGAAGGAAATACTGAAGGTTCTATGTAATGCAAGAGAGTACCAACAGTCTTCCAAGTCCTCACAGCACAGTTTTTCAAATTACTGCTTCAGAAAATTGTATGGAAAAATGCTTCATGTGACATGGATAATCATATAAATAAAGAGAACTCATATGTAAGGAAAACATCTTTGCCCAAGGCCACATAATAGATGGTTGTCTCCATCATGCAGTTTGGCCCAATGAAGTTCATGGAGCTCCATGAATAGCTTGCCCTCTTGTGGAGCAATGCAATGCCAAGAGATGGTAAGAGAATGCAAGAAAAATCCCTCACCATATGTAGGAAGTAAGAAGATACATGGATCCATGAATGAATCCCCAATAATAGTTTGGAACACTCCCATGAAGGGGAATGAACCAAGGGCTACATGAAAGTCCTTCTTTTCCTACTTGGAAACCGAAGACAAGAAGAATACATCTTCCTCACCTCCTCTTTGCTCACCAAGTGCATTGAATGAGAAGTGATCATGGGAATACTCCATCAAAAAATCCCAGCTCCAAAGTGACAAGGCTGTTGGCCTATGCAAATAGGCTCCTACCAACACATAGCTCCACATTTACATATGGAATGTCAAAGGAATTTCCTATATTGTCACGTAGGCGAGAACTCTCTTCCATGAAGAAAGTGTCTACAATGGCTCCAAGGTCGATGATAAATTTCTACCATGTTAAAATAGAATTTCATTTCGGTAACAACATTTCAAAAATTGTTAGGAGAAAATCAGCTTGTGTTTTCAAGAACATTCCATAAATATCCGTATCTTTCCACATGGGGCCTTATCTAATCATTACCGAAGACTTCATTCATCTTTGGGGCTAACCTAACGTACGCTCATTTATGAAGTCGGCGGGTATGTGATTAGGCCCTTCTCCTGCGCTAATTTTTGCGACTACCAGGATTTTATGTCTTTACTTCAACCTTTCCTTCATTATGACATCGGGTACCTTAACCTTGACTTTTCCAGTCAATCGTTCGAATACGTTATTTTTTCTCGACGATGTTCAGGAATGGCAAGAGAAGAAAGAGCCCATGTCGAGCCCCTACCTTCGAAGACCATGTCTACATGGACTGGTTCCTTAGATCTCTCTTGCCACCTATCGGGAAATATGTCACATAGAACTTTCCTCAAACCAAAGAATCCACTCTCCAAATTGCGTTAAAATATGACCTGATCTACGCTCAGTTGGGTTATGTTTATACTATTCTACCTGATCTTCCTAGACCCGTTGGTTCCAACGCACTGGGGGCATCTCACGCTGCCAATGGTATTGTTTGAGCTCTCTCTAATCCATACGCTCAACCTCCCATGGGCTATGGCTTTCCTCAGGGAGGGGCCAGCACCTCCTGCACTTTTCCCCCTCCCGGTAGCACATATCTAGGATACGACATGCCTCCTCTTTTTTCCCAACCTCCTATTTACCACACTATTACCCAACCTCATTATTATCTGTATGCACAGCCTGGTGCTCTAACTCCTCCAGAATTAGTACCTCCACCTCCCTCACTTTCTCAACCCCTGCAACAGCAGCCACCACCCCCTCAGGAGCAGGTGTACACACAACAAGGCGTGACTAATCCTCCTCCTTCCTAAAAGAAGAGGAAAGGCACTCAAAATCAATCTTCCTCTGGTAATCCTAGACCTAATCAAGGTAATTCTCCTAACACTACCAACCAGCAATAGGGCACTCAACCCAAGCAGGACAGGCCTGTTCACACGAATAAGCCTTGTTCTTGTTGTGGTGTTTATGGTCATTACAGACATGATTGTCCTCTTTTACCATAGATGCGGCAGATGTGGGAGTCTCAAGCAACATTGCAAGGACAGTAAGCCTCCCCTTCCATCCCTCCTAATGTTGCGCCTAGTTAGCCGGCTGTGCTTACTAATCCTTTCCCTCAGCAAGGATTTGTGGCTACCCAACCACCTGAAGGTCAGGTGGCCACTCAACCTCTTCCATCTGGTACCTCTGATTTCCAGATTCTCATGATGAACTCTGATCAACCTCTAACCGTAGACATCAATCTTCAAACTCGGTCCCATCAGTACAACAAGCCTCCCGCTACATTTGTCCCCGAGCCGCCTCCTTTGGTCTCTACAAAGCCTCTTCCAACACATAATGGTCCCTTGCAGATCCCTCAGCCTAAGGTAGAGGTTCATACCAAGATCCCTAAGGGACCACTATGCCGAAATGCTACTTCTGGTAAAGCTACCCATTTGTATAGCATAGTAGATGATTTGGCACAATCCCCTTCTGCCATTTCAACACTGGAACTCCTCCAGTCATGCCCTTCACAATGAAAAGCTCTACTATCTTCCATGGGTGCTGTAGATCCTTCCGACGATCGATTGATTGTCTTTGATGTTGATCAGTCAGAACATCCTCCTCTCCTTGCTTTCATCGCCTTCCAAATCCCAATCAAGGTCCGGAACACCAACATTTCCTTGTGCATCATTGATGAGGGGGCATCCACCTGTGTGATGTCTGCTTCAGTTTGGAAGCAACTCAGATCACCTGATTTGGCTCCTTCCACGATCACTCTCTAAGCGTGGGATGGCCACGCCTCCCAGCCCATTAGCTTATTCTGCAGTTGTCCTATTAATCTTGCAGGCAAGACTATTTGCATTGCCGTAGAATTCATAGATGCCCCCTTATATTACAACATTCTATTGGGTCATAGCTACACCTATGTGATGTCTTCTATCCCATCTGCGGTTCAGCGCAAGATGTCCTTCCCTCATAACGAAAAGATAGTCACCATTGACAAACTGACATATTACGAACCAAAGTCTCAGACCTCCCCTGAGTCTACCATATCTTCGGTGGCCAATAAGCAAACCGTCGATCCTTTGACCATTGTCTCACCCGGAGTCTACAAAGATTCCTCATTGCTTGGTACATTCCCTGGTCTTCCTCCTCCTGCCTCTGATCCTAGCTCATCAAATGTTTGCATGATGCAATTGTCTCAGGCTTCCCTCAAGCGGCCCGCCTCGGCTAGTCAACAGCCTCCTCGCCCTCTACAGCCTACTCCTATCCCTTCGATTTAGCCTTCTAGACCTCCTCCTCCTGTCCCTTCAGCTAGTATCCATTAGCCTCTTTACCCTCCTAGAACAGTTCCTCCAGGCCTTAACCATTTAGGAGTTGTCCCGCTTGGCCATTACCCATTTGGTCAGATATCGTTCCTAGCTCCTAGCCCAAGAGTGTACACGGCACCTGTCATGGCCACCCTATCTCTTCCTAACCTGACCCTTGGGATTCCCGTCTAGTACCTTGATCCTCCAGCCGCTACCCCGCCTGGTCAACCCAAACCTTATCTTGCTTTGACCCCGGTTCAACCGGTCCCGATGATTTCTCCTGTTGCAACAATGCCTCAACCACCTCAACAGGAACCACCTCCTATTGCGACCGCTCCGGGTAAGAAGGGAAAATCTCGCAAGAGGGCCTCCAAGGACAAGGCTGCCCCGACAGACCTTACACCTCCCCCGCCTGCAAAGCCCTGTGTTTTGTGTGATGTCATCGGCCATGCCACCCATAAATATCCTGAACTACCCCATATCAAGCCCATGGTTAAAGTTGTTTTCCCTGAGTCTACGGTCCCTGAAGCCTCTTTTTCTTCCTCGACTGCAGCCAAGAATCCTAAAACTATTCACACCAACCAACCTTATGCTTTGTGTGATCTCCATGGCCATTATTCCCACCATTTTCCTCGACTTACGCAATACCGCGCCTCTTTAGAGGTAGTTTAGGAGTACGAGATTTAACAGAACCAATCTGCCTCTCCTGTACTTGCGTAGTATGCTACAGGTCAGACTGAGGATTTACCCGCTCCCGTTGACATTCCCCCTCCTGATGTCGAGATGACAAAGCCTGCGGCCACCATCCTCTACCTATCATCATCCATGAGACCCTCGATGGAAGCTCCCCCTGAATCTTCCTCTGCTATTTCACTTGACCTCCCTTATTTGCTTGTTCTTACGTCATCCCCTGTTATGATGCACATGTGAACTTTTCTTCTCATGATGATGAGAGGTAGCTTCACCACATCATGTGGTCTCCCTTCCTCCAGTCACTCCATCTTCTATTGTGATGATGACATCATGGAAGCAATGTCCACCCCTGACTTCATCTTTCTCGCCCATAAACGGGATGGCACCATCTGTGCCTATGGTGACTTTCGCAGCCTGAGCACAAGCTACACCTCTGATAGCTCCCACTCTCCACCTCACCATCGACGTGTGAGTAGTAGACATCCTACCCAGATCACTCCCTCCTGGGGAGTGCGTTCAATTTCTACTTTGCACTCAAGTTGCCAGCATTTTTCATCATCCTCCTATTTATTGCCTTATGGCACCATTTAGATGGACCTCCCATCCACACCTTATATCGGTTTTACTGATGGTACAAGTCGCTAATCCAGGAATCTAGCCTCGGCAGGTTGGGCCATCTTTACCCCCTTGCACTCCCTTTTTATCTCGAACGGTGTATGCATAGCTACTGCTACCAATAATCAGGCCGAATATGATGCAGTGCAAGGTTTATTGGCCAATTCCCTTTCACATCGCATCCTCCACCTTCATGTTCATTTAGATTCCCTGCTTCTTGTCATGAAATTGAATGGTGTCTATCGTGTGCATAATCTTATCCTTTTTAGAAGATATTTACGAGTGAAGCTTTTGATGCATGAGTTTGAAATCATCACATTCAGTCATGTACCTAGAGCACAAAATCACTATGTAGATAGCATTGCAAACCATATTCTATATTGGCATTTAGCACATGCATTTAACACAAGACAATAACATAAAACTATCAAAACGATGCATATCCATAATACGTGTCGCATAAATTTTTTTAGAGTCCATCAACTCTGATACATATGACATGCCCATAGCATGTTACAAAAACTCAAAGATAGGGGCACCACCTTCCCCTACACACTAATCACTATCTGGAGGATCCTGAGTCAATGGCTCTGCTCCCGCAACTTTTAGATCACGCATCCCATGTCCGGCCATCGCCATGCGCTGCATGACCCCTCGCCACTCTGAGGGTAGACCAATACATGGCTCTATGTACTGGTCTTCTAAGTCTTTCCAGCTGTGCTCTGAAACATCGATCAGAAGCCTCTCACATCTACGATGGATGTCCTCCAGGAGGGCCGTTGCATCCTCATTTTGTTGCGCCCTCGATCCACCAGGTCCTGCAGCTCCTGATACTGCAAGCAGTCCCATATACCCGGCCGGTTTTACCAGTGTTGTATCTGCATCCCAAAACTGAAAGAATCAGTACCATACACAATATTCTGAAACTTTACATTGCACATAAAAAAATTAGCAATTTTTCACTTACCATCAGGCCCCCATACTTGACCAGGAGGCAATGGCAAATCCGGGTCCCCAAAATAACTCATCCCACTATAGGCATAGTCATTTATGTACAATGGCATCTGATCCCAAGGCATAAATAACTCGGGTCTATTAGCCCCCCTATGAAATTCTTGGCAAGCCAGCTGGGGGCTAGATTTTTTTGAGCCTTCAAGGAATGCCTTTCCCCTAGAAACCCATCCTCCTTGAAGTCTCTCAATTGCTATGCCTAATACAAATCCCCTCTGCTGGTTCCTCTCCCTAAGACCTGCGTTACCCCTTGTGTTACACCATTTTTTGGTCATCTAACCTATTATCATTAGATGGACCCAAGTACACCATGTAAGACCAGTTTTACCCTAAGTAAAACTGCTTTCACTATGTTAAAACAGGAAACCCCAAAAGGAAATACTAAACAAACCTATATTTGTTTGATTTTCCTCATGGAATAATTAATTAAACCATAATTTAATTATTATTCCCAGTCATGTTTAACCCAAAATCAAAGAAATTAATTAGATAAACCTTTATCTTATTATTTTCTAGGAATAATTATTTAAACCTTATTTAGATGATATTCCTTGTTAAATATGACCAAATCACCCACAAATAATTAAATAAATCACTATTTATTTAATTATCTTTCAACCACTTCCTTAAATAATTAAATAAATCATTATTTATTTGATTATCTTCTAACCGCTTCCTTAAAAGATAAATAAATCATTTATTTATTTATTTTTGACAAATTAAGGGATTTGACCCAAGTCAAATACCTTTTCCCTCCAACAAATATAATAAAATATTCCATAAAAAGTGGATCTAGATCTGGTTAACCCATGCACCAAGATCTAGAATGACCCAATATTTTGTTATAAATATGAGGGTTTTTCCTACCATTCTTCACCTTTTGTTGCCTATTAGATCACTCTGGATCTATACACTTGGTCACCATTTTCTGCCATTTGCTGTGTGAGCTCCCTTTGAGTTCCATTCTTTGTGTGGGTTTTCTACACCAACAAGAGAGAAATCTTAGATCTGAAGTGCTGAGGACTTCCAAGAACCCATCCCACTGAGGAGAATTGGATACGCCTTCTTGTTTTCCTCCCAGGTGCCCAATTAATATAAAAATTCTTTCAAAAATTGTTCTTGTCTTGTCTATTGGTATATGGAACAAACCCTTATTTTTTCTGCTTAATGTCTTTCCATGCATAGATCTGGTTTTTGCAGCTCTTTTATGTTCAACTAACCGCAGATCTGAAGATATTGGCAGCCACTTTTGCTGTTAGGGCTATTAGTTATGCGTAGCTAAAGTGGTCCTTTTTCGTACACTTCGACAAAGGATTCATACTAACAAATGGCGACTCCACACGGGTTTTAAATTACGACCGCTGTCGTTTTTCATATTCCTGCATATCCAGCTACTTCAGACCCTAGGGTTTCTTTTCAGCTTTTTTTTTTTCCTATTTTCATGGTGTTTTTCCCCTATAACACCCTAAAACATTAAAATTTCTAACTTCCGCGTGTTTTTGGCCCTATTGCACAAGTGACAGACATCAGCCGCAGCTGAGACGACATTTTTTTTCTGAAATCTGCCGCCGAGAGCACCGAAAGTGTAGGTCGCACTTTTTGGCCCAAAAAATGTGACCTGGAGCTTCAGGTCGCAGAAAACAGCCCCAAAACTGCGACCGGAGCGAAAAATAGGTCAAAAACTGAGACCTGGACATTTTTCTGCTGTTTTTCTAAAAATTTTCTGGGTTTTTCTGAAGCTTCTGTCAGGGTTTTCCAGCCTCTGTCTCAGCCCGTTTCGACCTATTTATGATCTTCTTTTGCTCATCTAAGTGGGAACCTAGCCCCCCAGGGCTTCAGTACCCTCCACTTTTGGTGAAAGAGTTTTAGCTGTTTCAGGTGTCTGCTTTTTTCAGAGTTTCAGCCTTCCCTTTTTCAGATCTGATACCTCATCCTCCGATCCCTTTAAATCAACCTTCCTTCCTTTCAAATCACCTCTTGTCGTTTTGTTTGGACCTCTCTTTAGGACCTCCTCCCTGTCCTTTTCGCTTTTTGCTGATTTCTTCCCTTTTTTCCAGCCACCTTGCCTCTGTCTCTTGGCTATGATCTACACCTCTTTTCAGCAGCTTTACCCTTTAGATCCCTGTCCCTTTTGACCCTAGATCTATTGGCCTCTTTTTAGTGTGTTTTGATTAGATTAGTTTTGAGAGTCCCGCCTTTTTGGGTTAGATTGATGCATGTTTAGTTGTTAAATGTTCTGTTATTTCAGCATTATATACTGTTCTCTGCAGATTTCTTTTCAGTTACGCAGCACACTTTTTCTTGCTCTCAAAACGAAAAGGGTTTAAAAATTAAAATTAACGCACATCACACACTGACCCTAAGTGAAGAAGCGCCTGGTTAACACCGCCTGGCAAAGACTCTAAAATCAATTGTCACTACACCTTGTCTGCCCTTGACCTTTCTTGATTCTGTCCCTTTCTACCCTTGTCGGTTTCCTTCTTCATGTCATCATTGCGCCCCCAAGGCGCCTTTCCCGGAGACTTCTTGGCCTTCACCCTCAGTTTTCGGTTGGTTGACTTGCTCCGCCCCGCCGTCGTCAAGCCAGTCCTCCTTCAAGTCCGCACTCCGACTCCTCTCCTGATTCATCGGGTTCTCCTTTTCCTTCTGGTTCTCCCCCTGTCACCTTCACTATGTCTGGTCCAGGGCCTCACGCTAGCAGTGCTCCCAGCCCTAATGCCGGAACTAATACTAGCGGAACCGCCACAGGAACTACCTCGGCTGCACCCGTGCTCCCCTTCTTGGCAGGCCTCAGCCTCCCCGATTTGGACCGGTTGACAAACGACCCTATACACCATGACGCTAGTTGGCCTGCTATGCCAACAAAGCTCCCTTCCGACATCCCAAAGTTTGAAGGCCGTGCTGGAGAAGATCCTTCCAATCATGTTCGATCTTTCCACATGTGGTGTTCATCTACCTCCATTACCGATGACTCTGTTCGTCTTAGATTGTTCCAACGCACGCTTACAGGCGAAGCTTCTAAGTGGTATGTTGATCAGCCCACTTCCTCCCATACCACCTTTGCAACTCTTGCCGGGGCTTTTTTATCTTACTTCCAGCTTCCCCTTCGTTATGACACTGGTATCGAACTCTTGACTTCCTTCAAGCAAACCTCTTCGACCCGCCTTTCTACCCATGTCCAGGAATGGCGAAGAAGACGGAGCCTATGCCAATCTCCTCCCTTCGAAGACCGTGTCTACATTCCTTAGATCTCTCTTGTCCCCTATCGGGAAAGATGTCGCATCGCATTTTCCTCAAACCGAAGAAGATGCCCTCCAAATGGCGTTAAAGTATGACCTGATCTACGCTCAGACAGGTTATGATCCTACTGTCCTACCTGATCTCCCCAAACCCGGTGATGCCCATACACTGGGGGCACCTCATGTCGCCGACAGTATCATTGGATCTATCTCTCATCCATCCGCTCAACCTCTCATGAGCTATGGTTTTCCTGGGGGAGGGGGCACCACTCCCTGCACTTCTCCCCCTCCCGGTAGCACGCATCCAGGATATGGCATGCCTCATCCTTTTGCCCAACCTCCTGCTTACCTCAATGTTGCCCAACCTAACCATTACCCTCATCCGCAGCCTGGTGCGCCAGCTCCTCCAGCGTATGCGCTTTCGCCTCCCTTGCCTTCTCAACCCCTGCAACAGTCGTCACCGCCCCCTCAAGAGTCGGTGGATGCACAGCAGGGATTCATGGCTACCCAACCACCTAACAAACAGGTGGCCACTCCACCTTCCCCTTCTAGTTCCTCCAATTACTAGATCCTCATGATGAACTCTGATCCACCTCTAACCGTTGACCTTAACCTTCAAACTCGGTCTCGCTAGTACCCCACGCCTCTCGCTCAGTCTGCCCCCGAGTCCCCTTCTTCTGGTTCTACAGAGCCTCTTTCGACAACCAATGGTCCCTTACATATCCCTCAACCCAAAGTTGAGGTCCATACCAAGATTCCTAAAGGACCGTTACGTCAAAATGCTGCTTCTGGTCGAGCTGCTTATTCGTATAACATAGTAGATGATTTGGCGCAATCTCCTGCTGCCATTTCCACACTGGAACTCCTCCAGTCATGCCCTTCCCAAAAGAAGGCTCTACTATTTGCCGTGGGCACTGTAGATCCTGCTGATGACCAAATGATTGTGTTTGACACCCATCAATCAAAACATCCTCCTCTTCCTGCTTCCGTAGCCTTCCAAATCCCAGTCAAAATCCGGAACGCTAACGTTTCTCGGTGCATAATTGATGAGGGGGCATCCACCTGTGTGATGTCCGCTTCGGTTTGGAAGCAACTCAGCTCTCCCGAATTAGCCCCTTCCACGATCACCCTTAGAGCATGGGATGGCCATGCCTCCCAGCCCATTGGCCTCTTCCGTAATTGTCCTATCACCCTTGCCGGTAAGACTGTTTGCGTTGACGTCGAAGTCATCGACGCCCCGCTAGACTACAACATTCTATTGGGGCGAAGCTACACCTATGCTATGTCTACTGTCCCATCCGCGGTTTTCCGCAAGATGTCTTTCCCTCATAATGGAAAGATAGTCACCATTGACCAGTTGACATATCATGAGCCAAAATCTCAGACCTCACCTGAGATGACCATCTCTTCTGTAGCCAACAAGCAAACCGTCGATTCCTTGACCAGTGTCTCTCCTGGCGTTTACAAAGACTCCTCTTTGCTCGGAACCTTCCCTAGTCTTCCTCCTCCTCCTATCTCTGACCCCAGCTCATCGAATGTTTGCATGATGCAATCGTCTCGGGCTGCTCTCAAGCAACCTGCTTCGGCTAGTCAGCAACCTTGCCCTCCACAACCTGCTCCTAGCCCTTCCACCAGAGACAGTAGTCATGAGCCTCTTTATCCCCCTTTGGCATGGTTCCTCCAAGCCTTAGCCATTTAGGAGCCATCCCACCCCATAGCCATTACCCCTTTGGTCGAGATGCCATTCTAGCTCCCCCACCGAGGAGTGTACATGGTACCGGTCATAGCCACCCTCTCTCTTCCTAACTTGACCCTTGGATTCCACGTTTGGTACCTTGATCCTCCAGCCCCTGTGCACTGGTCAACCCAAACCTTATATTGCTTTGACCCCGGTTCAATGGCCCCCATGCCTTCTCCCATTGCATCGGTGCCTCGGTCACCTCAACGAAACCACCTCTGTTGCGACGAAAACTTCGGGTAAGAAGGGAAAAGCTCGCAAGGGGGCATCGAGGGCAAGGCTGCCCACGGGAAACAAACCTGCTCCTCCTCGGCCTCCAAAGCATACCATCCGGTGTGCTTTGTGTGATCGTGTCGGTCACACCTCCATACACATCTGCATTGCTTCATCTCAAGCCCATGGTTAATGTCACGTTCCACCGAGTCCGCGGTCCCCGGAAGCCTGTTCATGCTGCCGACGCGACGCGCTGAAGACTATTCAAACCAGCCACCTTTGTGCTTTGTGTGATCTCCATAGCCATACACCCATCTTTGTCCCCGCCTCGAGGACTTCCGCACCTCTGTCGCCGCGGTCCACCAATTCGAGGCCAAGCGAATTAGTCCCACCTCTCCCCTATTTACGCATTCTGCTTCGAGCGAGAACTACCGGTTCTGTTGCTCCCCATTGACATTCCCCCTCCCGATGTCGAAGATAACAAATCCTTCGTCCGACGTGCACACCTATCATCATCCACGAGACCCTCGGGGAACATTCCATACGAATCCTCCCCCGTTGTTTCGCTTGACCTTCCTTCGGTGATCCTCTTGGGCTCAACATCGGTAGATCCTTTATCTACTTACTCTTCGGTCACCCTTGTGATGATGCGCATGTGAACCTCTTCTTCTCATGATGATGATTAGGGTCACTTCACCACGTCGGTGGTCTTTCTTCCACCGGTCTTACATCTTCTATCGCAATGAAAAGCGACATTATGGAAAAAATCCACACGACATTACTATTCCTTACATCAAACCCATGCGTTCACACCACCCAACTTGTGGCCATTACATTGAAACCCACGGTTTGGGTAAGGGGGCACCCACATTTGAAGACCAAGAAAGGCAATTCTCCACTACTCTCTAGTGGATGCGGTACCGTGTTGACTTTAGTCCCGATGTTCTTCCACATTTTCGAAGAACCTCTAGAGTCCCATATCACTTCGGATCACTACGGGATGATACCCCTTATCGTTCCCTCATCTTACATACGACGCTTGGGTCTCTTAGACATTGTGGTTGACCAACCTATGCTTTTTCTACGAGAGCATCGGTTCATTGTCTCCAAATCCTCTTTTTTGGGATAGTGACACAGTGTGCCAACTCGGAAACTTAAAGTCCATTTGATCCCTAGAGTACCAAAAGAGATTGGTAATCCTCCATTTCCTTTCTCCTGGCACATAACCATAATGAACAAATAGCCTGCTGCCTCATTAAATGTGTTTAGATTCCCCTTTTTTCTAAATACATTTTGGCATGACTACACACCATGCTCGGGGGCACCTATGCCCCTCAACCATAACCCTCTACCTGGATTTTTTTGGAGAGAGGCTATCGCTTTCAATCGAGTGTGACATCCCTTCCCTTCATCTAGTTGTTGAACTTCTCCCCTAACACCCGACCTCTAGAACAACGACTTATCATGCTGAGCGTTATATACGAAGACCGCCGTGTTGCATTGCAAACCATGGAAGCGGCCAAGAAACGCACGAAAGCTCAATATGAACGAAAAGTCCGGCCCACTCAAAGGCGACCTTGTTCTAGTATGTGACCAAGCCCACGATGTCCTTGGTCACGGGAAGTTCGACTCATTGTAGCTAGGCCCTTATGTCATAAGTAAGGGTCTTGGTAAGGGGGCATACCTTTTAGAGGCCTTCGAAGGCAATCCTCTTCCTAATCCCTGTAATGCACTCTATCTTAAGAAATATTACCCTTAGCATTTCCCTTTTGAGATGCGTGTTTGGGACTGCTTTTAGATAGCCAACATCTTTTTGTACTTTCATCCTTCGCCGGGGAGTTATTTTGTCCAAGAAGGATCACTTCACCTCTCCCTTCAAATCGAACTTCCCTCACTTACGACACTTGTACTTGGGGCACCATTTTGCCTCCTTACTTGTCTTTGTTTGTGTCGATTTTCGTCATGAGTTACCATCTTGTACTCATCTTTTTCATGGTCCCCCATTGGGCCCCGCTGCGTATTGGCCGGCACCATCAAGTCGCCCTTGTTGGAGGCATCAAGTTGAGTCATCATCACATTCATGGAGTCTATCACGAGTCCCTTTGTACCCATATAGCCCTCCACCACATTCATTGCTTGGTCTCTCTCTTGTGTCGCACATTATGGCCTTCGGTCACTTGTCCCCTATCCCTTATGATATTGCATCGATCCAACGCCGAGTCATTCATGCCCTTTATGCTCTACGAAAAGAAATCGTCCATTCATGCTCGATCCCTTCCATTTCACCATCATCATTTGTGTCGATGTCCCGTCGCTCTACTATTTTCTCTAGGTGCCTTAGTTGAGGATCTCCCATTGCCTCACCTATGGCGGACCTTCTTCATCGAAATCGGCTCTTTCATTCCAGAAGCCGGGTCTAGAGGTACGTGTGCCTTGGTTCCACGACTTCCACTCTTGTTCGGTGCCTCGGATGGGCGAAGGGATCTCATTTCCCTTTGACTTGATTGTTTCTCGACTCCTTTCGACGCAGTCGGGGTTCGTATACTTGATGGTCCGGTGATCCGGCCAACGACTCTTGATGATTCCCGAGTGTGGCCGCGAGATGTCTCCCAACCCTCATGAGGGGGTGACCTGTGAGGTAGCCCCCCCCACATGGGATGACCTCTTCTTTGCGACCTTCGATGCGGCTCCGGATATTTGATGATGTTGGCGGCGCCGCACGGCGCCTGCTTCGACTTGCATGTATCGATTGATTTTGTGACCCACTTCCCCATTTACGAGCATTTGGAGGTTGTGTTGTGTCTCACTGTACTCCAAATATTGTTAGCCACGGTCTAAGTGACCTCCCGAGGCACAACATGTATGTGGGATTCCTCATTGTATTTTTATCGCTCATGATTATGCCGGTGTACTTTATGGTTCGGTCCTTGTTTCATGAGCACTATTCTTCTGTACTTTGTCTCGGTGGGCATAGGTATGCCTCCCCCGCCGCCTTGACATAGTACCCTCTCATAAAAAAGAGACTTGCGCACCTGAAAGTCTGCGTCTCCTCGAAGTCCCCCTGGTCCTTGACTACTATCTACCTCACATTTCTCTCTGCGACATCCCTTTTTTGTTGTCTAGTGATTGTATTCTTACAACGTACTTTGGTCATACGATTTGCTCGGCTTTCGCACGTTGGGGCAATGTTGTACACCATTTTTTGGTCATCTAACCTATTATCATTAGATGGACCCAAGTACACCATGTAAGACCAGGTTTTACCCTGGTAAGCCCCAACATATGCTGAAACGGAAACCCAAAAGGAAATATTAAACAAACCTATATTTATTTGGAGAGTTTTCCTCTGAGATAATTAATTAAACCATAATTTAATTATTATTCCTGTCATAACAACTTGAAAATCAAAGAAATTAATTAGATAAACCTTTATCTTATTATTTTCTAGGAATAATTATTTAAACCTTGTTTAGATGATATTCCTTGTTAAATGAAAGCCAAATCACCCCTGAAATAACTAAATAATCACTGTTATTTAATTATCTTTCAACCACTTCCTTAAATAATTAAATAAATCATTATTTATTTGATTATCTTCTAATAACTTCCTTAAAAAGATAAATAAATCATTTATTTATTTATTTTTGACAAATCGAGGATTTGACCCGGTGAAATACCTTTTCCTCCAACAAATATAATAAAATATTCCATAAAGGTGGATCTAGATTTGGTTAACATTATTTTAATCATGCACCAAGATCTAGAATGACTAATATTTTTGTTATAAATAGGAGGGTTTTTTCTTTATCATTCTTCACCTTTTGTTGCCTATTAGATCACTGCGGATCTATACACTTGGTCACCATTTTACGCCGTTTCTTCTGTGTGAGCTCCCTTTGAGTTCCATTCTTTGTGTGGGTTTTATACACCAACGAGAGAGAAATCTTAGATGCGAAGCGGGGACTTCCCGAGAACCCATCCCTTTGAGGAGAATTGGATACGCCTTCTTTGTTTTCCTCCTAGGTGCCCCATTAATATAAAAATTCTTTCAAAAATCATTCTTGTCTTATTGGTATATGGAGCAAAACCTTATTTTTTAATGTCTTTCAACCATAGATGCGGTTTGCGACTCTTTTCTCCTCCAACTAACCGCAGATGCGAAGATATTGGCGACCACTTTTGTTGTTAGGGCTATTAGTTATGCGTAGCTAAAGTGGTCCTTTTAGTACACTTCGACAAAGGATTCATGCTAACACCTTGTGCCTATGAATGTCCCCTTTCCTTTTCCTCTTTACATTAAAGTACTTTGTTCCCTCTGTTCCCCCCTATCAACCCTCTAATTTCTTAAGATTCCTTTACATTCTTCCTTACTCTTTTTTGACCTTAATTCCCCTTTACCCCTCTATCGTTACCTCCCTTTGGTGTAAAAACACACTAAAATGGGTTAAAACCCACTTTAAGAGCCTTGTAATAGGGCTTAGCCTTCTGCTAAACCTTAACCACTTCCCCCGTAACCCTTTCCGAGAAACCAACCGCTAAAAGCCTTAGGGGCGATCGCACTGTCATAAAAGCGCATGTTTATGTGAGAAACGTTCCAATTGTCCATCGCAAATATTTGCGATGCAATGAATGCGTCATCGCACTTTCCGCCCATCGCATTTCCCCGATCGCATTTCCCTCGTCGCGAGTTCTCGCATCGCAATATTGGAAGTCGCATCTATCGCAGATCGCATTCTCGCGTGTTAGTCGTTAGATCACGCCGAAAATATTTGCGATGCGATAAGTCGCGTTACCAAATATTTGCGATGCGATCGCGGTCGCTCCATCGCATTCTTCTATCCATCGCCCAATATCGCAGCGCGAGGTTTTTACGTTTGAGTGTTGCTTTCCGCCGTTGCACTTTCCACCTTTAAGTGCGCTCATCCCGATTGCATCCATCGCAGCGCAAAGCACGGGATTTTTTGTTTGACACGCTTTTATGTCGCACTTTCCGCCTTTGTGATCTCGCTTTCTGTGTGGGTCCGCCTCATGCAATCATTCCCATACATCTCGTCGTGTTCCATTGCATTTCATGGCATTGTCCTTTGTATTTTCTGCTCACTTGTTAAACTTTCATATTTGCATTGGGGTTTAATGTTTTTTGTACGATCGCCCCATTTCATATATTGTCCAATTGTTTGGTCTCCACCGTTGACCTACGTCCCTCGGTCATGATCTAACGGTCCCATAAGCATGTTCACACCAAACCCTATTTGTTGTTTCCTCCATATCAATGCATTTTTCACATCCATTTCATTAAAAAACAATACTCACCACCGCCATGTTTTATGTCCTCCCGTCTTCCCTGACTCCCCACATATGCATGGATTTCATCACCCGGTCCCATATTGCGGGGTTGTGGATGGTGGCTTTTGTAGTGCCTACTTTCAATACGGTGGCGAGGTGACGGGGACTCGCATTTAAAGAACGAGTTCAAGCTCACCTGCTTCCCTCGGCACCATTAAAGCTTCGTTGCACAAACAAAGACGATGCGGGGGATTTTTACTTTTTGAGGATTTTAGAAGGTAGAGGTACGATTCAAAGACATCGAGGGTTACATAAAAAGTCCCGTATCGCGAGAAAACCATATAATCGGGGTCTCAAATCGTGAGAATGTTTCTTCTAGCACGGACACGAGTACATTATTGTTTCGGTATTGCGTGTGTCCAAGTGAAGTTTCCCCCTCTCAGCGAGTCACGAGAATACTATCAAAAACATTTGGCACTGGCGCAAGCGGACCATTCGAAGACAATTTATTTGCCATTTGTTCCTACGCCAAAACTACCACGGAGTCCTGAGACCAAAAAGTACAACGAGCGGACGGTAAATGGAGAGGTGGGGATTCATTCTTTAGTCAGAGACATCTAAATAATGCAAAAATTTAAAAAGCGAGGAATGGGCTTGACCCTCTTTCGTTTCGAGTTTAATACGCGACAACTCTTCACCTACCTCTTCTTCCCCTCTTCGGCTATAAAACTCATGAAATATTATGTTGGTTGTTGATGAGATATCGGTGGAATGCAAGTATTCTCCTCTTGAGGCAAGTTCTACATGTGTATTTTAAGATAGGCGAGATTAGATGTATTCGGAGGCCCGAATGTTCAAGGCATGGGCTATGTTGTGCTGATTGGTGTTGTTTTTAACTTTGACAAGCATGTTTCTTTGGATCACGATCTAAAGCGGTGATGATATTTCCTCTTTCTCTGTATTTGTGATTGACTTGCTCTCATTGCATGCTACATTTCATTTCGTTTCTTACGGTAGAAGCCTTAGAAGTATAACATATAGGATTCACCCTTGTTAGGTGCTATGTTTCTGCTCTCCCTATCTCAATGTTTCCTTGCATGTGTACGAATGTTGATTTCAATTGATTTAACGAGTGTAGTGGATGATATTGCTGCTCTACGATGTGTGAATTGATGAAGTCCATGTTTTGGTGTTGCTTGTGGGATTTGGGCAGGTTTGGGAACAGGGATTAGTGTTAGCCATCCCATTAGGATCTTTGCATGACTGACTATCCTTTCTAAGATCCCTGGTAATTGCCTTTGATTTTTTTCCAAGCGAGTTTGAGTTAAATGACCTGCGACTTTGTTGATCTATAGAAAGAATTAGATGATTCTCCTCCTTTCATTTCGGTCGTTAATATTCCATTCCATCTTCTATCCTTTAAGATCCAAATGTCCCCTGAATGACTAGCCCAATTGAAAGCTTGCACATTGACTACAAATAAATCCTTTTCTTGACTCCATAGCCCAATGGCTTTGATGTTGTTTGAGTTTTCTATCTCTGCCTAAGCTTCCCCTTTGCTCATCCTTGTCTTATATTGGTCCTTCTTTTCCTGATTCCCTCCAACCAAACACAAACAATCAAACAAACAACCATGAACCTACAACTAGCCTAAAATCATAACCTAAGAGCTTCAAAGACATATCCTTTAACTTGTATAGAGAGATCCCTCTCTGGACCTAGGAGGGCTAGATCCTAAGGTCTGAAAGTGGTTCTATGTTGTCTCATCTTTTTGGTCTCATAACTGGCAAAAACATGGGAACCCCAACATAATGGCGACTCCCGGCGGGGACACGAGTACATTTCACCTTACATACTTCCAAGACTCGGAAGCTTAATTCTGCGGTTGGGTTGACGGTAAGTCACCCCTTTCTTGAATCAACCTCCATTATTGAATATCCACCATACTCTTAGACGAGCACCGGAAAGGGCCGGAGTGACCTCCGGATCTCATCCTCTTTTTCGGAAGGTGACGTATACAGTAAATGCCCTCCCGGTCGATCTCTGGTTGGAGCTTGTTGATTCGGAGGAGATTCTGAAAGGTGATGGTGCGCGAGCCTTGTGGTGGACGATGTGTTGAGTCCCAAATTTGGATCTTTTCCATACACTTTCCCATACCTTTTTCACTCATCTAAACCTCCCAAATTGTCAATATCATGTGCAAAAAAGGGTATCTAACATGGTTTTTAATTATATTTTTGTGTTTTCTATTTGATCTAGATTTTGTTCATTCGAGACGGAATCTTGCCACTTTCCGCGGCTGGCCTGCTTTCCGCGGCTATTTTGTGGAACTCTATGCTACGAGGTGTACAAAACGAGCCACATGGGCGGGCTAGGAATGACGTGGACATGGTTCGTGTCCTATTGGTTCAAGCAAACTCGTCCAAAAACCGCGGTCAAAGGCGTCCACATGGAAGTCAACCATGGAGTTTCATGTCGGCCAGGACTGTTTCGTGGCATATAAAGATCCATACGGCCGTTTCTAAGCACGGAAGTTAAATGCGACATCTGTGCGGAGGCTGCGATCGAATTCAAGCATCCACCTTCCGTAGATTCACTTTCCAACGTGGCCATACTCCTATATCCGTGGACGTAGTGGTCTCGTGTCTCTGCCATCATGGACTTTGGGAAACCGATTTACGATTTATTGTTATATATAGAGCGTTTGCATACGCACGGAAAAGTTAGTTGATGGTTGATGTTGGTGAATGTACTCTGTTATCTTTTAGTACGCTACTGTAGCGATTACGCTCCACTTTTTTGCGTAACACTGCCATTACGTAATGAGCTGCTTTTAATATGAGAAGACTCTTGTTTTTCAACTTAATTCGTGTTTGAGGATCGTTACCAAGGGGTTTGTGTAGAGGGCCTGTCGGCTAAGGTTTTGTGTATTAGTGTATGTTCTCATTTTGTTTCTTTAGAAATCATTGTATTATAATCCATTCATATGTTCATACTTTGCGATTGTTTCATTTAACATTTTTATACACTTCCATAATTTCCATTTCATTTTTGTCTTTCATGCTTTATGATTGTTTAATCTGGCAGTCGAGTGTTTATGTTTTTTAGGGTTTTAGATGGGCGGCCCGAGGGCATTTTTATAGCTTTTTGACTAATGACATGGAAACTAACATTGTTACTAGCTACTGATTTTGCTTTCCATAGCTTTTGTTTAATTTCAGTCTTGCTTTGTTCATTTAGGTTTTGTTTTTTAACCCGGTAGTTAAAATTTAGACATGCTAAATACGCTCATAGCATCTTCGATTTGCCTCCAAGAAAGCCACAATTTGGAGCGTGGTGATGGATTGCATTATGAAATGTGTAGTTTAGTATTAGTTTCTTTTAACGCAAATTTAGATATATTCGTGCTCATAACATCTTCGATTGCCTCCGAAAGCCACGAAATTTGAATTTGATGGTGGGGATTGCATTATGAAATGTGTAGTTTAGTATTAGTTTCTTTTACGCAAATTTAGATATATTAAGTGCTCATAGCATCTTGATTTGCCTCTGAAAGCCACGGCTGGACGGTAGTCGAGGATTGCAGTATGAATGTGTAGTTTAATATTAGTTTCTTTTAAATTTAGATATATTAAATCATGCATGACATCTTCGGTTACCTCTAAAGCCACAGTGGGGCCGGTAGTCGGGGATTGAATCATGGTGTATGGTTTAGTATTAGTTTTACTTTCTCAAATTAAATATCAGTTACTCCGGCGTTGTTTATGATTACTTGAAAATCATGGTAGGACTAATGATGAAAGGTCGAGGAAGATAAATTGATGTAATCGATTTAGATTTTATTTTGTTGCAATTTTGAATTTCCTTAAGCATAAGTTTCTTTTGTGTTTAGTTGGCAGCAAGAATAGTTTGGTTTTCATGTTCACTAGTTCTTGTTTTGATTCATTAGATTAGCAGCACCTTTTCATTTCGGTACACTTTTACTTTCTTTCAGAAGTCTTGTCATTGTAAATTTCAAATTGCTTTTAAAGTTACAAGTTGGTAAATCATTATAGGGGATATACTTCCCCTTGAGCAAATATAACCAAACTTGTTTTCATTTTAGAATTTCCATTTCACCTTGAAAAAACCAAAAACGACAAAAAGAGGATTAGAAATAGGTTACCATACTTGCATATAGTGCGCACTTCATCGGCTTACGATTCCGGATTGACAAATTAAATGCGACAATTTTGGGACACACTAAGTCTGACCAAACATAGTGTACCCCCTTAGAAACATCCTAAACCCTCCACACAGCAACTCCCTTGTTCCTAAACGAAAAGACTCCTTGCTAATCGGTGACATTGATTGTCTTGGTTTCACAAATGGGGCTCCTTTGGGAGACCGGTCCACAGACAACATTAATCACGGTGAAAGTGGCTTAGTAGGGTTAAAGCCTTTGACCATAAACAACATTACGGCTTTCGAGAACCATCCACAAAGAGATTATCCTTCGTCGCATGGAAATAGTTGAAAATCAGAGGTATCTCCAGAAGGAGCTCACTACACCTAAAAGACCAACAATTTCCAACCACATTCCGCAGAGCTAATTACGCACCAAAAAATAACGACTCGCATATTCCCCTGAAACTCGACATACCTAATAGACTGAGAACTAGGTCGTTTCAATCATCTAGACCAACAAGACCTGGGAAATTTACAATACCCTCTAATAGTGGTAAAAACACTAGGAGACAGTGAAACCCTCCTTCCACACGATTTTCACTTCGCCCAAAACCGGGCTCTCACCCTAGATGCGCTCGATAGACTTATGGTCCAAACATCCTGTCATCCAAATACTAGCTGCTCAAGGCCCAACCTATACCCCATCGAGAACATCATTATGGCAGCACGGTATGCACCTCTACTTTTACCTCAACCCTTGTTACCCTTGCCCAATGATTGCTCCCCGGTCTAAATCACTTCCTTGCTAAAGAGTCCTGTGACTTGACAACATGTAGACAAAATGGAGGACTCTTTTGATTATATGGAAATTGATGATCAAATAATCAAAATGAGGATCTTTGCCCAAATCTTAGGAGGTGAGGTGAAGAAGTGGTTTTTAAGGTTTACCCTCTGGCGGTATTCAAGATCTCCCTGCATTGTACTAGACCTTCATAAAAAAATGGGAGGTTAGAGTAAACCCTCGCCGACTCCACAACGGGAATACATGTCTCTTAAGAGGAACGTAGGAGAGAGGCGTTGTGATTACACCACTAGATTCAATAACATCTCCACAATGCCCTCCCTCCACACATGAAACCTCCCACAAGAATGGCCACGGCTAAATATCCCGATGGATTTGATCTTGACCTAACTTTATGAGCTTAGAAGATAAAGAATATTCCACCCTAGAAAGACATGTAGAAAGGAGAAGCGATAACCATAGAAGCAAACGATGAAAAAAGGGCAAGATTAAAAGCTGAAAAAGGGTAACATATAGGGATGACAACGTAGCTTCCATGTCGATCCCAAATATGATAGACTTTGAAAAAATGTGGAAGATCTTCAACAAATGATAAAGAGGATGGTTGTCCAAAACGAAACCAAAACCCGAACAAAACATTAGAAGAAACAACGATGCCCCAATAGACAAAGGAAGTCGGATCAACGAATCATTCCCCCATTTCAGGAAAAACTTTTTAGATGAAGACGAGGGAATCATTGAAGAGTCTAAAGGGAATACCATGAAGAAAATATGTTTGAAGCGAGAGGACTCGGTTCTTAGCTGCCGATTCGAAGAAGATGCTGCCCTCATCTGCATATGGGGATGAGGAATGGTTAGAAGCGAGGATTACAGATTAGGATTTGAAAATGCCATGATGCGGTCGGGGAACAATATTAACTTAGGAGCGAGAAAGGCCAAGATACTTCCAAAGCCAAAACTCCACGAGCTAACCATCAGAAAAAAGACACGATAAATCCTCTAAAGCATACGGTACGGACAACAAAACACTTGACTAAAAGTTTTGGTAAACATAAGGAGAAGGACAACCGGGACACGGGAAAACGAATTCAACCAACGGCGGTGCTAGAACTGATTAGTACTCCTAATACGGTATCCCAAACCCTGGCCATAGTGAGAAATCACAAAGTGATCCGGCCTACTAAGGTAGTAGCAAATAAAGCGAGAGTCAAGTGTTTCCAAAGACGCGATCGCTTTCAATTTAGAGGAGTGAGATTTCTAAAATCAAAATCCTACTGTGCCATTATTGAAGCGGCCACTCGGAGTGTATATAAAAAGGCCAAATTTTGAAAGCATTAAATCTAGTGGAAAAACGATGATACGTAAATTTGAATGATGATCAACCAACCCTACTCTTTGGTCCAAAAATTGAAGGAAAGTTTTAGGAAGGGGTAGTTCCACCTTTTTTTATATCGGTCTCAACATTCATGACAAGATCCTTCATAATGCCATACATGACTACGGTGCATCACACAATCTAAAGCCTAAGGTAGTGATGGAGAGGCTAGGCCTAGAGATAACCCGACCTTACAAAAGATACGCTTATTCATTTGACTCTAGAAGAGTAAAATGCCTAGGCCTAATCAAAGACTTATGTGTGAGATTGACTCGGATTCTGCCCAAGTGTATGGTCATGGATGTGGTGGTAGCGAGATGTGCCACCCAGTATGGCATGTTTCTATCTAGATAATGGGGAGCCAAGCTGGGGAACAATGCAGATGGATGGCTCTTATGCCACTATCCCTATATTTGGCCAACAGGGGCGCGCGAGGTCTCGGATAGGTGTAGTTAGTAGCCCCGAAACACCGAAAAATCACCATTATACTGCGTACATATAGATCTAGACTCTTTCATTCTCTCTGACCAATCCTCGAAGAGGCGAGATGGGATAATGGAAATACAAACATACGGCCCATGGATTTCGACATAATGGCTGCTACGGAAGAATACGATGAAGAAGACCATGGGCGAGCGCTGAAAATATAACTGCGAATGAAACGAGAAATGAGACAAGAACGACAAGCTAGCCACCTCCACAGTCTCCTTGCCCATAATGAACCACAAAACAGCCCCCCTCCTAACCTGAAGCCTCACAACTCAACATAACGGCGAACCCATGCGACGGGGAGGGATGAAGATGAGTAAACAACGAACCCCTGTGGAAAATGAAATTTGATGGGTCTTGTACAAGGCGAGTCTTCCCGGAGCGAGGTGTGGGCACATGTAACAACGAAAATGATCACGCGAGCCACGGCACATCGATATGCATTTCAAATGCACGAATAACATTGCGAATAATCGAGGCTACGATCTTGGGCTTAAATACGGTGAAAAAAACTAGGGCTTCGTGGGATAGTTTGTGAGAGAGAGCTCGAGAGTTGGTAATCAAACAAGTGAATGGTGAGTATTCGGCGAAACACCGAGCTTAGGGCATACGGGAATGACACTCTAGATTTTTGAAAACGTTTGTTGAATTCGAGTTAGTGTTCACTCCTAGGGGTCAAAAACGCAATAGCAAATGGATTAGCTTGTCTAGCTAGCTCATATCCTAAAGCCCGAGTTGACCAACAAATTATCATTCGGACCAAATTTAGACTTTCACGGTGCCGAGACAATGAAAAATATTGGCGGGTCTTTGAAGGGGACAAACGGATACGAAAGATTTCCTGGTGGGCGGGAATGAGTTTGAATTTTCTGATTTAGACTTGATTTGCGATGATAGGCACATGACGAGGGATCCCCCGGATGAACAAGAAACACCCTGTAACATAGAAATAAATTATTTTTCGAGGCAAGCGGAAATTTCAACGAAAATAGTGAAAACACGAAAATGAAGTCGAAGTCTTGCGAATGAAGACAAGAAGAATATACCCGAGAGGCACCGGCACCCTTAGAGGGACCTATTTGATTTCGATGATGTAGCAAAGAAGCCCACTATAGAGCATACGAGAATCAAATATAGAAGAATACAACATTGGCACGAAGACAAACCCAAAAAGATCAAACTAGCTAAGTCTATACACTAACATGAAGAAAAAATATATTGACCTATTCGAGAATTCATAGAGCGTGTTTGCATGGAGCTATGAAGACTTAAAGGCCTATGACACCAACATCATACAACATGAATGCCACTAAAGGAAAATCGAAGCCTTTCGGACAAAAAACTTGAAGAATCAATCCAAAACAATTACTGCGGTAGAGAAAGAGATCGGGAAGATGTATGATGCGGACATACATAATAGTCCACTGTGGGTTTTTTACGATTGGGTGTCAAACTTAGTGGGCATGAGAAGAAAAACGGGGAGATCGAGACTATGCATGAAGCCGAGCACGAATAGAGCCTCCACCACGAAGACAACTACCCTTTGCCTAGAATGGAACATATCCTACGGAAGGTAGTAGGCTCTAAGAGGATCTCACTGTGATGGTTTCGAGGATACAACGGAAATTCGGTACTCCCGAAAGATCAACTCAAAACGACTTTTACCACTCCATGGAGCACCTTTATGTGTGTGAAAATGCCCTTCGGTCCCGTGGATGCGGAGCTGCCTTCCGGAGAAGCGATGGACATAGCTTTCTCGGAGGAGATAGGACACTTCATAGTTATCTGCTTGGATGACTTAAGTGTCTTTTCTAAAACTAAAGAAGAACACTTGAAACATACGAGGAAAGTTTTTGAAAAATGTAGAAGGTACGGCTTTGTCCTTAAATCCTAAGAAAACTACTTTTGAGGTGCAAGAAGGTAAACACGAGCACATTATATTTGAGAAAGGGATAAGGATAGACCCCCGGAGAGTTGAGGAATACTTCAAATTACACATCCGAAAACATCGAGGAATTCACAGGTCCTTCATTGGTAAAATCAATTTCCTTAGGAGTTTCATTCCCAACCTTCTTGAGCACCTTAGAAAAATGGTAAAATGCTAAAGAAAGGTGTAGGTATTAAGTGGTACATTGAAGCCAAAAAATCTTTTGAGTCGGTAAAACTTGCACTCACTGTTTTTGTCATATCGTACGACTTCTCAAAATATTTTCTAATCTTTTCATTTGCTTCAATAGGCTGGAGTTTTGCTGCGAGAAAAATTAGGTAATGAAGAGCCTATAGTTTTCTTCGGTAAAGCCTTAAGAGATGCACCCTTAAAAGTACAACATCATGGAAAAACGGTCTATGCCACGATTAAGGCCTTAAAGAAATTTAGGGTGTGCATTCTTCATTCTCACACCATTGCTTTCATGCCAAATATAGTGGTCAAGAATATCTTTTCCCGAGGACACGATGGAAAAAGGGGCAAATGGTTGCTACAATCTTAGAATATGACATTGAAATAAAACCCACCACGATCAAGGTCAAGGCCTGGCCGATTAATACGTTTGAATCAAACTTGGGAATGCCCTTTACATTAACATGATAAATGCCCCTAGATGAGCGGGAAGGATTGCCCATCCAAGCTGTTGAGGAGAAATTCCAAAACTCTCCATGGTATTCGACATCCTTTATGTCCTCACCAATTTGAATTCTCCCCCGAAATGAAAAAAACAAAGGCTAGATTCATAAAACTCGAGCTAGAAGTGCACATCATGAATGAGAGTCTATATTGGAAAAATCCAAATGGCCTATTGCTGAAGTGTTTATGCAGGCGGGCGAAAGAATCCAAAGAACTCCACATCTTTTGGGCGTGGAGAGTTGTTTTGGTCTCAATCTGGTCTCTAATGACATTTAATTGTCAACCGGGATTTATGCTTCTTTGGTAAATTATGTTTTGTATGTACCTAGGTACTTGTTTCCTAATGTGTTGTGTGTAGTGTTTTGTGATGTTTTTTGGTCTTTTGTGATGATTTATGATGTTTTTGGTCTTTTGGTGGTTTTATGTTCACAAGGAAAATGCCTAGAAAGGTGATGGAAATGAGGTGATGATTAAAAATAGAGTGGATCCTAATTGATGGATGACAAATGACAAATGCAATTGGAATACTTAAAAAACGAGAATCAAATCTAAACTATGACCAATCATAAACAAAGCTTGATAATGACTTTTAAGCAAATGATTCAAAAACACAAACTAAACTTGTCAAATTCTTTCATCGAAGGCATTTTGAAAGAGAGCTTGAAACATGGTCAACTAAGCATGCAAATCTTCCTAAGCCGAACGATTTAAACAACTAACTTATAATGATGCAACATCTTGTCCTTGATTAAAGATTTGTTGAAGTATGTTTGGAGTAAAACATTGATATCATCATAAGATTTTCTACTTCAAAGCTAATTCCTAACTCTATTACGCAATTTAATTGAATGCCACAAAACCTTTACTCAAGAGTTATTGATTTCTTTTTCAAAGTAGTCTTTTTGAGGGAGAGCTTTCTGTTTATGAAATGATGAGGAAATTGCGGGGAGAATTTCCGAGCCTTAAAATGATGTTGTCTTACGTTCATATGGTTATAGATGAATTATGGATTTTAGAACAAGAAGAGTTTGTGAATAATGAAGGTACATTTTGTTAATCCTAACAAACCCAAGTAATCTAATGTACGGTGAATAACAATTGAATGTGGAGTGCAAATGCAGTAAGGTTGAACTACCACCAGGCCTAAGATGTCAACCTTTAAGCAGTGTTAAACTACAAGCCATTATCCAAACCCAAAAATAAAATAGCGAATCATGAATTAAGTGCAATGAAACTCAATTATCCTAACTATACTATCATGCATTATTCTATGAAATTATACGATCTGTTTGTCCATCATTGTTGATATTTTGGAAAGTTCCTTCTTTTGGAAGAGTTAGAGAACAATTATTTGTGTAATTGAGTGCAAATGCAAATGTAAGGCTAAAGCAATGAAAAACTAAGACATCATATCCATATCCCACTCATCATTATGATATTTTGAATGACGTTTAAGAGCAAGAATAGAGATGGTGTAGTGCAAACACACAACTAAATCATTCATTATCACGGTCATGTCTTGGACTCCTTAAGAATTTATTGGAAGAGTTTCTTCTTGTGGAAGAGTGATTAGAACAAGTGTAAGCATGATAGTGAACAAAAAAAATTACAACTAAATCCTAAAGTACTATGGCCATTTCCCATTCATCCTTGATCTTTTGGAAGAGCTTTCTTCTTGTGTGGAAGAGTTAGAATGATACAACTACGGTAGCTAATTAAAAACAACTATGAATTCAACTTCTAATCCTACAATACTATAGTCATTTCCCATTCATAATTATAGTCTTTTGGAAGAGCTTCTTCTTGTGGAAGAGTTAGAATGAGTACGACTACGGTAGCTAATTAAAACAACTATTAATTCAAATTCAAAGATGTAAAGGCGGCTAGAAGACTTATCTAATTTACGCAAAATAAATCCGTGCGAGAGGCGAGGGGCCCTACGCCACACCGAGCGGAATTCAACTCCATTAAATCACGCTTTCAAACGACATCTACTCCATTAAAGATGAAAGAACTTGAACATAGCATTCGCGTCTTCGGAGAAATGTAGCACGAATCTAAGAAAAATCTATCATAAAATCTAACATCCAATCTAGCCTAGAACTCGGTTTCCCAAGTGTTTATGTAACAAATGTAAATAACAAGATTACCCATGTTCGAGGTTTTCTTGTCTTTCCTTATCGGAATCACATTAGGACTCTTTGAAGTAGGTTTGCGTGCAAAGGAAAAAGACATACGAGTAGAGACAGTCCTAATGAAATCTACATTCTAAATGTGTTCCCACGTTCAAAACCGTACCCGGAAATTCGTTTCTTCCTCCATGATGAGCAACGAACCATGTAGACATGACGTGGATTATGCCCATATGTGGTTTTTTCTTGAGGAGCCACACGGAACATACTCAAACGTGAAGGCAGTGCAGAATCGCCGGTTAGCTACGGAATGTGCGTTACGTAGCTAGTTAGGTCAAAAAGCTTTCTGATAGCAAAAATGTTACAAAACTTAGCAAGTCGATCCTTGTAAATCACATTCTAGAAGTAATTTTAACTATATTCATTGATCAATTGGGTCTAGGATAGCAATGGCCAAAGGAAAATGAGGTAAAATGGAATGAAAGAAAGCACAATTTTGAGGCTCAACATACCCCCTTTCTTGTCTCTTTGCATGTCCTCATGCAGAATTATCCTATGAGCGGGAAGCACGGAGACATCTAGTCCTCTCCTTCTCCTTTGTATGGAAGCTAGAGATCTTACGGGTTTTTTACGATAACAAGTTTGAACCTTAGGTTGGTGAGTGTACATGATTAGCTTCTTGTTCCTTTTCTTCCAACTTCTCATTGGTCTTCTCCACTTTGTCTATATGTGCGGATAAGGTTGAGTTCATATCAGCTTTGAGCTTGACTTGATCCTTGAGAATTTCATTCTCATTTTTGATGTGTCTATTCGGTAATTCCAACTCATACCTATCCCTTCTTAATATATCTATTTCGAACTTAGGTGGAGGACGGGGTTCTTTCTCTTGCTTTACGAAACTCTCCTCTCCAAAAGTTTCCACATAGTCATATATTTCTTGTTGAGCGGGGTCAATTTCAGGGCTCCTTCATAAAAATCCTCTTCAACATCTTCTTCCATGGATGTTTCCTCATCTTCTATATCAATCACCCCTGTTTGTTTGATTTGAGTTTTCTTCAGTTTTCCCTTTAGTCTTTGTGGCTTCTCCTTGGGTGAGAGGATCCCTCTCCTTTCTACTGGTAGATTTCTTAATTACCTTCTCTTTATTAAGTTGCCTCTTGATTTGGGTCAACTTCTCTAAAATGATTTCTCTTTGCTCTCTTTGGTACATTTTTGTCAATTTCAACTTTTGAAGCCCTCCATTTCCTACTTCTCTTTGTAGTGTGGTTCCGATGAGGTTCTTTTGGCTCTTCAAAATGATTTCTTATCAAGAAATAGTCCCATGTATCATTTTGTTTTAGCTAGATGATGTTCAATCAAAATTTTGACTTAAAACCATGATGATATAGGGTTGTCTCTAAAAATTGAACTCTTCTTTGGACACGAGGAAGCCATCTTCTTCGGACTTTGAAGCAAGAAATATGGTAGGTTTAAGTCTTCCCCGGAAAATGCATTATCGAGTCTAATGGTAGACATAAAATGTTCCTTCCTACCCTCACATGTAATAAATTTTTGCAGAAGAAGTAGTATGTTTCTCCATTTATTTTTTCAATGCGGGCGGGAATTCCTTTCTTAAATACGGTGACATCCATACCCTAGTGATTTTAAAATTTGTTTCCGGGGATTCATTGTGGAATTATCTGTTTTTGAACCATCTCTCTCCGGCCTACGAAACCACTGTAGCCTGCGGTAAGAAACTTCGGTGACAGGTAAATTTGACATCTCCACTTCAACTTCGGTTCCTTGAAATGATCTTGCAAATGTTTTAGTGACTTCTTGTGGAAGCCATTAAATTTCTCCAAAAATTGAAGCCATCCTATTTTTTTGTAACATTTTTTTGCATTGAGGGTAGCCTTAAAATATTTTGAACCCACTAGTTCGATCCTTACAATGAAACCATGATTGCTTCTTCAATGTTCAAATTAACACTCTTACTGTCCATAAAAACAATGACTTTCACCTTCGAATTGAAATGGCTTCTGAGATTACGAATGAAAATGGCTTCAAACTTTGGAATGACATACCTGCGATTGATAATTGTATGACTTCAAAACTTCGGGCTGATGTCTTACTCTGTTGACAATTGAACTTTGGACTGATATGTCTCTGTTTGACGGTGACAAGCGAAAACTTCAACTTCTTCAACGCAATACCTGCGGCTCTTGGTAGAAAATGGTTTCGAATTCAACTTAACTTTTCTTCCTACTCTTTGTCTCCTAGTGACAAAGACTTCGAACTCCCACCTTTCTTCACCTTACTGTGTTTTATAGTGAAAATGCTCAAACTCTGCCCACGGTGATATTTTGTACGCACGGAATCAAATGGCTTCAAATTCTCCTTACTTGTTGCTATACTATCTAAATTTGCCTTTTTCTGCTTTTCATTTACGGTGATAATGCTTTGGTATTCAAGGCGATATCCTTTACTTTCTGCTCTCGGTGATAAGAATATCTACGTACGGAATGAAATGCCGGCTACAAAATAGTGATGGCGGTGGTCACGGAATGGAGTAGTGGATGAGGTGGAGGGGAATGAATTAATGATTGAAGAGACGGCGGAGATTTTACAACGGCAAAAAGAATCATCATTGAATGATTTGGTTAAGAGACGTGGAGAATTCAAACACCTCGGCCATTTAACACCGCTTAAATGATATCGGATATGAAAATTGAAATAATCGGTACGTCAAATTCTGTGGAGGGTTTATTGGTATTGATCAATAAAAATAATTAAACCTTTGAACAATCCATAACTAAAACTATGCTAAACTTTAATGAAATGCCATTATAATTTAAACTTGTTACCTACGCTTTCATTTGATTTTTGTAGTCTTTGTCTTCTTGTTCACCTTTGGAAGAGTCTTCATAATTTTCTTGATGCTTTTGATTCATGGATCTGTGGGTCATTTTGTTGCAATTCTAATGTACGGTGATTGATGCCTTCGGGGGTTTATGGGCTGTGAGCTTATGCAGTGAAAGGAACGTCAGTGTGCTCTGTTGGTGAGGAATGTTCTGTAGAGCATTTTGATCATGGAATGAAGTGTGTTTGGAATATGGGTGAGATGTTATATGGTATGAATGAAGATGGATGATGGATTATGATATGTATGAAGTGGATGATGAAATGGAATGGATTCGATTTTATGAAATGGAGTGAAAGAACATAAGAGCGCCTGTTAATCTATGACATGTTTTATTTATTTACGGCAAGATATCAAACTCTAAATTTTGTCATGAAAAATGAGATGGATGGAGGATGGAATGAGATGAATGAAAACTTGGAATGAAGTGGAACATGAGTGAATGAATGAAATGGAGTATGAATGGATAAGTGAATGGAGTGAAATGAAATGAGATGAATCATAAGCACTATGGGCCCGAACTTATGATTTTTGTAACCGAGTGCTAGTACAAACAAAAATGGGAAAAGTTAGAGTGTCGGAGGGCTACTGATTTTCACCCTATCTTTTACTTGTATAAACATGCCAATCAATGATTGGTTTTCATGTTTATACCTTTATTTATTTTTTATTTTTATTTTACAAAAAGAAATGCTTAGGAAAATTTAATCAAGTTGATGAAGAAGAGAGGTTCTTCTTCATTAACTTCTTACATCATTAACTTTCTTGGAACTTCTTGACAAATTCTTCTCTTGAGAGTGGTTTGTGGTATATCTTCAATCTATGACCATTCACAAGAAAAGTGACTAGCACTATTCATCTATAGTTGATTTTAGTACAACCCCATTGTCAAAAATTTCAACAATTTCATATGGCCCAAGCCAATGTGTCTGAAATTTACCTTGAAAATCCTTGAATTTTGAATCAAACAAGAAGGCCCGGTCACCCTCTTTGAATTTCTTCTCTTTGATGTACTTTTCATGCCATCTAGCCCTTTGTTGTTGGACTAGACTTGTTTTTATTGCATCTTGTACGATCTCATCCAATTCATTAATTTTCTCCGATCTATGCCTTTGTGCCTCTGTTAAATCAAGTCCTAATTTGTTGCCATCTTGAAGGTTTTTGAATTTGGAACTCTGGGAAACAAAACTTGCTTTCCATAAACAAGCTCATAAGGAGTATGGCACAGTTGTGTTTCTCCATGTAGTTCTATAGAGCCCCTGAGAGCTTCGGGGAAGCCTATCTACCCAATATCTTATGTAAATGAGCAGGTCTTTGTTAGGATTCCTTCAATGACCTTATTAGTGGATTCCACTTGACCATTTGCTTGTGGATGATAAGGAGTAGATGTTCTATGTTTGATTTGTACTTCTCCATCATTTGCTCCACTAGCCTTGATGTAATTGAGCTCCTTGATACGTAACAATTTCCCTTGGGACACCAAAATGAGTAAAAATATCCTCCAAAAAGAAAAGTAACTACGAAGGATGATTCATTAGCAACAAGTAATGGTTTAGCTTCTACCCACTTAGTAACATAATCGATTTGCAAACTAATATATATTTCTTTTGTTTTGATGGAGGACTAATAGGTCTACAAAATCCAAACCCCACCAAAAGGTTCGATGTGTGCACGAGGTTGTAATGGCATCTCACTGAAGGAAAGGTTTCCCTACCCTTTGCTTGTTGTCACACCTTTTGACATACTCTTTAGCATATTTAAACAAGGATGGCCAATAATATCCTAGATTAAGGATCTTATAGGCTGTCCTCTTATGCGCAAAGTGTCCGCCACAAGGTTCGTCGCGACATGCCTTGAGAATCTCGACATCTCATCTTCACGAACACACCTTCTAATGATCAAATACGGACTGTCTTGTACAACTCATTAGTGACCCATGAATATCTTTACTATCATTAATGATTTTTCTTTTATCCCTTGCATTCATAATTGAAGGAGGTACCTGAAACTAAATAATTAGCAATATCCAGCAAACCATGGAGTTTGAGTAGAGATTGCAAAAAGATATTCATCGGAAACTGATCTTCTTGGGAGTGTCATCTTTGATATTTTGGAGTCTAGATAGGAAATCGACCATTGTGTTTTTGTTTTCCGGGCTATCTAGAATAGTAATGTTGAATTCTTGTAAGAGTAACAACCATCTTATAACTCTGCCATTAGTGATTAGTTTGTTCATTAAATATCTAATTGCGAATGATCAGTGTGAATAAAAGTTTGATAACTTTTGTTATATAGTGTCTAAATTTGTTTATGGCATGAACAACGGCTAAAAACTCTTTTTCGATTTACGGTATAGTTTAACTGTAGGAGTCAAATTTTCTTGATATAATAGATGGCATAGGGAATCAAGTCTTTACGTCCCAATGTTGCTCCTAGAAATTTGTATCGGAAAGCATTGTCGAGATATGAAAAGGTAACTTCAGGTTAGGTCCCCTTAATATAGGTGCTTCGAAATTTTGGTTTTCGGGGTTTCAAAAGCTAGCGCGGTGATCCACCTAAATTCCTGATCTTTGGTGAGTAATTTGAAGAGAGGAGATGTTATTTTTATTGAAGTTTTCTATAAATCTTCGATAATACCACTGTAAATCCTAGAAAAATTCTAACATATCTTTGACAACTTGGAATGGATAGGTTAGAAATGACTTCAACTTTTTGCCTCATCAACTCTAATCCCATCCCCTGAAATGTGGTGCCCTAAAACAATACCTTCGATGAAAGCATCATAAAACATTTTTCATGACTAAGTGAAAGGTTTGCTTCTTGACATCTTTTTAGACTTTTTTCCAAGTTTCTAAAGCCTCTTCAAATGTATTCCCATAAGCTGTAAAGTCATCCATGTACACCTCTACACAATCATGTATTAGATGCGAAAAATTCCTAATACTTCCCTTTGGAATGTTGCCGGTGCATTACATAATCCAAAGGGCAATACTCGGTAGGCATAGGTACCCCAAGGACGGTGAATGTGGTTTTGTCTTATTTGGTCTTCAAGTGCTACTTGGATTTGATTTAGCAACCACTAAACCCATCTAGGAATGAAAAGTACTTTTTGCCGACTAATGTATCTAATACTTGATCTATGAAAGGTAAGGGAAAATGGTCTTTAAGAGTAGCTTTATTCAATTCTCGGTAGTCAACACACACCCTCCATTTTCCATTTTTCTTTGGCACAATTACCAAAGGAGAAACCCAACGACTATACGAAATAGGATGGATGAAATTAACATTTAACAATTTTGCAATTCTTCCTTGACAATTTCCCTAAGATTTGGATTCCTTTGTCTTTGAGGAGAATTTGTACGAGTTGGTTTGCAATTTGCCTCTATATAGATGTGATGAGTACAAGTCTTGGGACTTATCCCTTTCATGTCAGTGTATTCCCATGCATATGTAGAAGAATGTCTACCTTAATGCTGACTAACTCTTCTTGTTGAGATTTTTCTAGGTTCTTATTTATATTCAAAGTTTTGCCTGGAAAAATTTTGCTTGGCAAGCCTAGCAAATTTGTCCATAGAATGAAGAGACATGCCTAGATGACAAAAATTAAATATTGGATCCCTCCTGAAATGATTCATCGTGTTTGTGTTACGGAAGATTCAAATTTTTCTAGGTATTCGAAATTCGATTATCTTCACTAATTTACCGAAATTGTGAAGTGGTTGTAAATATTCTTCATCCTCTATCATTGAGTGTCATCTAGATACGTAATTGTCTGAAGTGGAGGATATAAAGTGAATTTCTTTGTTGAACTACCATCGGAAATATACATATCACCGGACCTACAACTAATAAAAAGCATCGAAGAAATTGTGGCCAACCAAGGTCTTCCTAATATAATAGGATGGCCTCCTAGATTATTCTTGGGAGTTAGGATCATGAAGTCCACGGGGTATTCCCCGAGAATCTGGGGACAACGGAATGTCTTCTATTACCCCATACGGTTTGATCACGGATACATACGCTGGTGTAATAGTGTGGGTGTAAAGAGAAGATTAGGAAGTTTTCGGTTGTCCATGATTTGTCTACTCATGATGTTTATTGCTGCTCCGAAAATCAATGAGTGTGTTTTGAATTTCAATTCCGTTGATGTAATTTGACAACTGGATTTCTGGGTCAAGATACTTTGGAATAGCAATCTTGCCCATCACATAATGTCTTGCTATTTGTCCTACCGATTTAACGGAATTTTCTTGGTTTCTCTTATTCTTTTTCTTGTTGTCTTCATACTCGACTCCTTTATTGTTTTGGCTAAAATTGGGATTTCCTTGATGGCTTGCAATAATGGAATTTTAATGCAAACATTTCTGAATTCATGTCTAAGAAATCATAATTAGGCACCATGATTTGTTTTTCTACACCTTTATCAATTTGTAATCTTCCCGGGAAGGAGGTATAGAAGTAGATGTGGATGGTTGCTCTAATACGAGTTGGATTATTGGATCTTTTTTGTTTTAGTTTTTCAATGTTTTGGTCTTGAAAGAAGTGTCTTCCTCGGGAATTTTATTAACCGTAGGAGTCTTCCCTCTGAATCATCTTGTTCTTGTATGATCAGAAGGTTTCCTCTTCTCAAGTATCCTTCCGGACCTAAGTTGAACATCACTAAGGTCTAGAGGGTAATTAAATAAGTTGAAGCTGTTGACCTTCTATCATGTGTATTACGAGGGTTCTTATTATTGGGGTTTGGTATGGGATGATGGAAATTGATTGGATTTTTGAGGAATGGTAATGGAAGTGTTTGATTTTGATGTGGTTGGTTACGATGATGTTGTTGAGGATTTTTGTTGAAGATTTTGAGGAAAATTTTGTTGAGGATTACGAGGGATAAAAATGTGGATATGATGGATAGGATGGTGGAATCTTGATAATATGAAGTATCTTCCATAGGGACTTTGTGTTCCTTGTGCCCAAGATTGAGATTGATTTTGAAATTGGGGCCGAGTTTACGCCAAGAATTCCAAGGTGGAGGTTGGTTATATATTTGATCATGGAATCCTTGTGTACGGGGTCCCTGCCAAGGTCTTCTAGATACAAAGTTAAGAGATTACATGAAGTCATGGGAGTTTCTTCTGAAAAGACGGCTTTGAGACCGAAGGAAAAGGACGGTTCTTGGTCTCATGTTTCGAACAAATGACACGAGGGTCTCTACAACTTTTACATCTAAAGGACACTCTCGGGGCATGTTTCTTTCTACATTTGGGACAAAAGATTGCCAAAGCATCGGATTCGGTATTATGCTTGTTTTGTATCTTAAGGGTGTCTATTTGTTCACTAAGACTCCCTAAGATGTCAGATTTAAAATCATCAAGCATGTGTCCTATTTACGATCTATGCGTACGAAGCGGTTACTTGCCCTTGCAGAGCATGATCTCTTGGACCTTTGGCGATTTTGGATTTCCCTCTTGAAAGGTTGATACATAACTCGGATATTTGGAGTAATGTGAGTTGTGATATATCCCCTTTCCCATCATGTTTAGGATATCCAACCATTCATCTCTAATTGTTTTCAACAAAAGAGCTTTTTTAAGGTGTCTTGATCTAGATTTTCCATTTTTTCCCTTGCCGGTGTTGTAATGAAATCTTTCCAACAAATCTTCCAAATTTTCATCTTCTTTTGCTTGAAATCTTGAACACTTCTTCCCTTATGATTAGGCATACGATAATCCAAGTGTCTCTCTAGAAATGCTTGTTTCATGTCTTCCCATGTTCTAATAGAACTGCGAGTTAGACTCATAAACCACTTCAATATTGCTCCTTCAAAGTTGAAGGAAATAATTTCGGTTTTTGAGCATCTTGTAAGTAGTCATAAGTCCTACACGGCACTTCAAATTCAAATAAGAAAGTTTCGGGATCTTGAGTTTTAAGTCCATAGAAGTTTGGAAGGACGAGAGGGTGAAATGTTTTTCATGGTTGTATTGGTTTCTTCAACCAGTATAGGGAACCCAAAAGAGCTTCCTATTCTACCTCTTCCTCCATACGCACCTCTACCTCCTTCTCCTCTTCCTCCTTCTCCTCTACCTCTACCTCTACCTCAGAATAATGTGTGTTCTCCATTAAAAACTCCTCCCCCTCCTTCTTCTGCCATGGTTGGCTCTCTGTGTGGAAGTAGAAAGGTTTGTGTTCTAACGGGAGTTTTCGATCTTCTTCTATGGTAGGTTCGGTGGATGAAGTGGAAGGTTTCTCTAATGGAATAGTTGACCTTAGATTTTCTAGAAGTCCGGGATCAAAGAGGATGAATATGTGTTTTGAGTTGAAGGTGTCTTAGCTGCGGATCTAGATGAAACAAGTGGTGTTCTAGAAATCAAACTTCTTGCCTACGGTGATTATAAATCTTCCCCTTGAAATCTCTCTCCTACGCATAAAATTGTTTTTGGATGCTAAGAAACAAAGGTTACTAGTTTTCACTTCCCCGTGATAGGCGCCAAAATATTTTGGTCTCAATCTAGTCTCCTAAGGCGAGCATTTAATTGTCGACGAGTTTGTAAGTGGCAAGAGTGAAGTGTCTTGTATGTACCTGATGCTTGTTTCCTAATGCGTTGTGTGTAGTTTTTTGTGATTTTATTGGTCTTTTGTGATGATTTATGATGTTTTTGGTCTTTTGGTGGTTTTATGTTCACAAGGAAAATGCCTAGAAAGGCGTGGAAATGAAGTGATGATTAAAAACGAGTGGATCCTAATTGATGGATGACAAATAGAAAAATGCAATTGGAATACTTAAAAACGAGAATCAAATCTAAACTATGACCAATCGGAAAACAAAGCTTGATAATTACTTTTAAGCAAATGATTCAAAACACAAACTAAACTTGTCAAATTCTTTCATGAAAGGCATTTGAGAGAGAGCTTGAAACATGGTCGACTAAGCATGCAAATCTTCTATTGAAACCCCAGTTTAAACAACTAGCATAATGATGCAACATCTTGTCCTTGATTAGAGATTTGTTGAAGTATGTTTGGAGTAAAACATTGATATCATCATAAGATTTTCTACTTCAAAGCTAATTCCTAACTCTATTCTGCAATTTAATTGAATGCCACAAAACCTTTACTCGAGAGTTATTGATTTCTTTTTCAAAGTAGTCTTTTGAAGGCTACTTGTTTATGAAATGATGAGGAAATTGCGAGGAGGCCTTCAGGGCCTTAAAATGATGTTGTCTTCTGTTCATATGGTTATAGATCAATTATGGATTTTAGAACAAGAAGAGGGTTTGTGAATAATGAAGGTACATTTTGTTAATCCTAACAAGCTGAAGTAATCTAATGTACGAGTGAATAACAATTGAATGTGGAGTGAAAATGCGTGAGTTGAACTACAACCAAACCTAAGATATCATAGCCTAAAAACGAGTGTTAAACTACAAGCCATTATCAAACCCAAATAAAATAAACTTGAATCATGAATTAAGTGCAATGAAACTCCGGAGTATCTAACTATACTATCATGCATTATTCTATGAGGTACAGTCATTTGTCATCATTGTTGATATTTTGGAAGAGTTCCTTCTTTTGAAGAGTTAGAACAATTACATTTTGTGTAATTGAGTGCAAATGCAAATGTAAAGGCTGAAAGCAATGAAAAACTAAGAGATCATATCCATATCCCACTCATCATTATGATATTTTGGACAAGCGTTTAAGAGCAAGAATAGAGAGATGGTGCTTAGTGCGAACACACAACTAAATCATTCATTATCACGGTCATGTCTTGGACTCCTTAAGAATTTATTGGAAGAGTTTCTTCTTGTGGAAAAGTGATTAGAACAAGTGTAAGCATGATAGTGAACAACAAAAATTGCAACTAAATCCTACGGTACTATAGCCATTTCCCATTCATCATTATGATCTTTTAGGAAGAGCTTTCTTCTTGTGGAAGAGTTAGAATGAGAGTACAACTACGGTAGCTAATTAAAAACAACTATGAATTCAACTTCTAATCCTACAATACTATAGTCATTCCCATTCATCATTATAGTCTTTTGGAAGAGCTTCTTCTTGTGGAAGAGTTAGAATGAGTACGAATACGATAGCTAATTAAAACAACTATTAATTCAAATTCAAAGACGTAAAGGCGGCTAGAAGACTTATCTAATTTACGCAAAATAAATTCGTGCAAGAGGCAGGGGCCCTCTACCACTGAAAAGCGGAATTCAGCAAATTAAATCACGCTTTCAAAACAACACTGTCTTTGCTCTATTAAAGATGAAAGAACTTGAACATAGCACTGCGTCTTGGAAAATGTAGCACGGAATCTAAGCAAAATCTATCATAAAATCTAACATCCAATCTAGCCTAGAACTCGGTTTCCCAAGTGTTTATATAACAAATGTAAATAACAAGATTTGCAACAATTCGAGAGACATTGTATTTCCTTATCGGAATCACATTAGGACTCTTTGAAGTGAGTACACGTGCAAAGGAAAAAGACATACGGTGAGGCAGTCCTAATAGAAGTCTACATTCCTAAATGTGTTCCCCGTTCCAAAACCGTACCCGAATTCGTTTTCTTCCTCCATGATGAGCAACAAACCATGTAGACATGACGTGGATTATGCCCATATGCGGTTTTTACGGAGGCCACCTGGAACATACTCGAAACGTGAGAAAACGGTACAGAATCGTAGGTTAGCTACGGAATGTGCGTGCGGCTAGTTAAATTCGAAAAAGCTTTACAATGGCAAAAATCACAAAAACTTAGCAAGTCGGTCATGTAAATCATTCTAGAAGTAATTTTAATTATATTCATTGATCAATTGGGTCTAGGATAGCAATGGCCAAAGGAAAATGAGGGTAAAATGGAATGAAAGAAAGCACGATTTTGAGGCTCAACGGAGGCCACCTAGGGTTGGAAAGCCACTACAAATAAGATACTCGGGGGTGGTTACTATTGTCCTACCTCTTTAGTGATGTCCATAAAATGATTCTTGCACCTTACAAATGCCAAATCTTCGGGAGCAAGAAAGCTCCTTCCCCTCTGCGCAGCCCGATCACCATAGAAGGCCCTTTCATGCAATGGGGCCTAGACTTTATAGGAGAAATTCATCTTGCCTCCTCTGGAAAACATAAATGGATCCTAACTGCTACAGATTACTTCACTAAATGGATAGAAGCTATACCCACTAGGAATGCCACTGACTCTGTCATCAATAGGTTCCTAGAAGACTTCATCCTATCTCGTTTTGGCTGTCCAAGGAAAATAATCACTGACAACGCTGCTGCTTTCAGATCCAAAAGAATGGTTGATTTCTGTCACAGGTATGGAATAGCACTTGGACATTCAACTGCCTATTACCCCCAGGGTAATGGTCTAGCTGAATCATCAAATAAAATCCTGGTTACAATCATCAAGAAGCTGCTGGAAGAGAACAAAAGGTCATGGCATAAAAAGTTGATACATGCCTTGTGGGCAGACAGACTCACTACAAAGAAATCTATTGGCATGTCACCCTTCCAGCTGGTTTATGGGACTGAAGCAGTTTTTCCCACAAGCCTTGGAGTTCCAGTTTTCAAGCTTGTCCAGGAGATCCAATCAGAGGAAAACAACATGATAAGGAGAATTAATGAAACAATCCATCTTCAGCAAACAAGGGAGCAGGTTTATAATAGAGCTATCAGAGTCCAAGAAAACATAAAAATGCAGTTTGACAAAAGAACCAAAGCTTCAAATTTCAAGGTTGGAGATAAGGTTCTGAGATGGGATTCAAGAAGAGAGGACAAAGGTAAACATGGCAAATTTGATAGCCTGTGGTAGGGTCCTCACATTATTCAAGCCACTGTGGGTCCTAATGCTTTTTTTCTACAAGATCTTGATGGTACCGAGTTGTTTGGGGGTCCTGTCAATGGCAGGATGATCAAACATTACTTCTATTGATTTTCCATTTCCAGTTTCATCTCCATTGTACATACCATTGCAGGTTTTCATTTTCAGAAAAAAGATAAAATGTTCCAAAAAAACAGAACGAAGAGAGAGGTTTAGATATGCTCAAAACATGAACCTCTGAAGTAAAAAGCATGGCTCAAACCTGATCAAAATTTGAGCCAAAGGAAGTAGAATAGCTGGTCCTAATAAGCTCAAAATCTGGATCAGCAGCGAAAGAAGAATCAGCTCTAATATGCCCAAAACCAGAGCTGAAGCAAAGAAAAGAGGTGACTCAAATATGCTCAAAACCTGAGTCACAAGAAAGAAAGAAGAAGGTTTCAAAGTTGCAGAATTCCACGCCTTCACAGTTTTGTCTTCTACAAGCTTCTGTCCAGCAAGTCAGACAGTCTAATCCTAGCTTGGCTGTGTTTAAATTTCCTATCTTAGAATGTAGGTGAAGAAACCTGTTGGACAGTTTAATCCCAACAGGTAGTAGATTAAGGTCAACAGTCTAACCTGGCCTCATGGAGCAATAAGGGTAGATTTAGAATAGGTTTGTTTTTGTTTTGCAAAATAAAATGTAAAGGGTCTGCTAGTTCAAATGCACCCAAGGGAAAATTGTAGGACTGTAGTTTGGGTAGGTAGATTAGTTGGGAAATATTTTTGCTGATGTTTCTATCATACTGTGGCAGCTAAAATTGAAGAAGGAAGATGTCTTATGATAGCAGGCATCTGGCCTACTCCAAAGATCATATCTGGTTTCTTGACTCCTCCAAGGAGAAGCCATCCCCATGTGGAGCCACTGTTAGCCCCCCTATGAAATTCTTGGCAAGTCAGCTGGGGGCTAGATTGTTTTGAGCCTTCAAGGAATGCCTTTCCCCTGAAAACCCATCGTCCTTGAAGTCTCTCAATTTCTGTGCCTAATACAAATCCCCTCTGCTAGTTCCTCTCCCTAAGACCTGCGTTACCCGTTGTACCACTGCAAATGTCCCTTTTTCCATTTTCCTCTTTCTGTCAAAGTGTTTTTGTTCCCCTCTATTTCCCCCCTATCAACCCTCTAATTTCCCAAAGATTCCCCTTTACATTCTTCCCTTACTCTTTTTTGACCTTAATTCCCCTTTACCCCTCTATCGTTACCTCCCTTTGGTGTAAAAAGCACTAAAATGGGTTTAAAACCCACTTTCTGACCTTGTAATAGGGCTTAGCCCCTTTCCGCTAAACCTTAACCACTTCCCCATGTAACCCTTTCCCAGAAACCAAGCGCTAAAAGCCTTAGGGGTTGATCGCATAATCGCAAAAGCGAATGTTTATGTGAAACGTTCCAATTTTCCATCGCAAATATTTGCGATGCGATGGACTACGTCGCAAATATTTGCGATGCGATTGGTTGCATCATCGCACTTTCCGCCCATCGCATTTTCCCCTAATCGCATTTTCCCTCCGTCGCAAGTTCTCGCATCGCAACTCCGCCTGATCGCATCTATCGCAGATCGCATTCTCGCACGTTATGATCATTAGATCCATCACAAATATTTGCGATGCGATCGCAGATCGCTCCATCGCATTCTTCCTCTCCATCGCAATATCGCAAGCGCAGGTTTTCTATTTGGTGCTGCTTTCCGCTGTCGCACTTTCCACCTTTGCAATCTGCGCTCATCCCAGTTGCATCCATCGCAAAGCGCAAAGCGCAGTTTTTTTTTGTGCCGCTTTCTGCCATCGCACTTTCCGCCTTTTCGATCTACGCTTTCCGTATTAGGTCCCGCCTCGTACGATCATTCCCATACATCTCGTCGCGTTCCATTGCATTTCATGGCATTTTCCTTTGTATTTTCTTCGCAGCCCAAACTTTCGTATTTGCATTAAAGTTTAATGTTTTTGTACATTTCACCCCATTTCATATATTGTCTAACTGTTTAGTCTCCACCGTTGATCTACGTCCCTCGGTCATGATCTAATGGTCCACAAAGCATGTTCACACCAAACCCTATTTGTCGTTGTTTCCTCCATATCAATGCATTTTTCACATCCATTTCATTCAAAAACATTGTTCTCACGACCGCCATGTTTATGTCCTCCCGTCTTCCACAGCTACCCCTTATGCATGGATTTCATCACCCAGTCCCATATTTTGCAGGGTTATCAGATGGTGAACGCCGCCAGGGTTACACTACTTTCAATACAGCGGCGAGGTGACAAGACTCACATTTAAAGAACAGAGTTCAAGCTCTGCAAACTTCCTCCGGCACCATTAAAGCTTAGATTGCACAAACAAAGACAGTACGGGAGCAGCAAAGGGCTCGAGGCAAGAAATGGAAGTTTTTGCGCCTTTTCAGGGATTTTAGAAGGTAGAGGTACCAGTTCAAAGACATCGAGGGTTACATAAAAAGTCCAGCTCGCAGAAAACCATATAATCAGGGTCTCAAATCAGCATAATGTTTCTTCCTAAGCATGGACACAGTACACATTATTGTTTCAGTGTGCATTATGTCCAAGTGAAGTTTTCCCCCTCTCAACCGTCCAGAATACTATCAAAAAAATTTATTTCACAGCATGGCAGACCATTCAGGTGTTTATTTTCCATTTTGTTCCTGCGCCAAAAGTACCACAGAGTCCTGCAGACCAAAGTACAACAAGAGGCAGACAGAAGTAAATGGAGGCCGAAAGGATTCATTCTTTCTTCCAAGACATCTCAGAAATAGATGCAAAAATTTAAAAGCAGAATGGGCTTCGGCCCTCTTTCGTTCAGAGTTTAATACTGCATTTAACTCTTCACCTACCTCTTCTGCCCCTCTTCAGCTATAAAACTCATGAGGAAATATTGTGTTGGTTGTTGATGAGATATCAGTGGAATGCAAGTATTCTCCTCTTGAGACAAGTTCTCTGTGTATATTGTAAGATAGACTGAGACTAGATGTATTCAGACTAAATGTTCAAGCTGTGGGCTATGTTGTACCTAATTGGTGTTGTTTTTAACATGACAAGCATGTTTCTTTGGATACTGATCTAAAGCACCTGGTGATGTGTCCTCTTTCTCTGTATTTGTGATTGACTTGCTCTCATTGCATGATACATTTCATTTCGTTTCTTCTGGTAGGCAACAGAAGTATAACATAGGATTCACCCTTGTTAGGTGCCCTATGTTTCCTGCTCTCCCTATCTCAATGTTTTCTGCTTACATGTGTATCTGAATGTTGATTTCAATTGATTTAACCAGTGTAGTGGATGATATTGCCTGCTCTCTTAAGTATGAATTGATGAAGTCCATGTTTAGATGTTCTTGGTAGGATTTAGCTAGAAGGTTCGGGAACACTGGGGATTAGTGTTAGCCCTGTCCACTAGGATCTTTGCATGACCAGCTATCCTTTCTAAGATCCCTGGTAATTGCCTCTGATTTTTTCCAAGCAGGCCTGGAGTTAAATGACCTCTGACCTGATCTATAGACAGAATTAGATGATTCTCCTCCTTTCATTTTCAGTCCTTAATGTTCCATTCCATCTTCTATCCTTTAAGATCCAAAAACTCTAGATGACTAGCCCAATTGAAAGCTTGCACATTGACTACAAATAAATCCTTTCTTGACTCCATAACCCAATGGCTTTGATGTTCTTTGAGTTGTCTGTCTCTGCCTAAGCTTCCCCTTTGCTCATCCTTGTCTTATATTGGTCATTCTTTTCCTGATTCCCTCCAACCAAACACAAACAATCAAACAAACAACCATGAACCTACAACTAGCCTAAAATCATAACCTAAGAGCTTCAAAGACATATCCTTTGACTTGTATAGAGAGATCCCTCTCTGGATCTAGGAGGGATAGATCCTAAGGTCTGAAATTGGTTCTATGTTGTCTCATCTTTTGGTCTCTGTCAACCTGGCCAAAACATGGGAACCCCAACAGGGTCAAAACACCCATCTAACTACCCCACCTCCTCCTCTGCACAGGAGTCACCCCCACTGGTGCATCTTGGGCTCTCTCAGGCCCCCATCCTAGAGCTGTATATGAGTTTGAAGTGTCAGGATCTTCTCAAAGAAGAGAGAGCACAAAACTATACCATATGCACAGTCATGGTTCACTTGCCACCTGCATAGCTACAACTATCATTTCAACGACGACAACATCATCTGGGCCCACCCATAGTAGGTCCCACCCAACACACTCTCCACAAGCATCATCTGCCCTCCAGTGATGTGGTGGAGTGCCTAGTTGCCTAAGATCCATAGCACCGTTGCAGCCACAGCACGGGTCTCTAACCTCTCTCGATCCCTGATGGGTACTCGAGTCCCCTTGAATTGGAGACCTGGTCAACAATGGTGCTCTACAAAATCCATGATGTTCCATCCTCACGCTAACACTGGCTGCATATTCCCAACCATCCCAAGTGGTAGAAGACTAGTCAGGAATTATATATTCTAGACCGTCAACTCAATCTGGTGCCCCTGCACTATAAAGAGCTCATGGTCTAGATCCCAATAGCTGACAATCCATGCCAATAAGGGCTCTCCAACTCTCATCAGAGGGTTCTCCACAAACTTTAGAACCCCAAACCTGGCCAACGCACTGCGGATGGCCTGATCCTCCCGGATCTCCAACTGTAATGTGTCGAGGTCTCTCTCTCTCTAGTTGATCCGTAATTCTACCATACCTACACAAAATCATCATACTTGTTAGTGTACAGATAGGAAAGACTATATCCAAAAACAAAAACCCAGTTCTTAGCCAAAAAACAGCATAGAAAAACCCCTCCCTGTCAAGTCGCACTTTTCAAGCCCAATCCTGGGACAGGTCACAATTTTCTGCCCAAAACCTGCTACCCAGGTCGCAGTTTTTGCCCCAAAAAGTGTGATCCAGCCGTGAATAGGAGCAGGGGTCTGTTCCTGAGCTTTGGGGACCTAAACTGAACTGTCAATCCACTAAAATGAAAGAGTAGGGTTAGGCCTCTTACCTGTAACTGACGAATCTCAATTCCAACGGTCGGTTTGTCTGCTATGATCACCGCAAGATTTAGGGCCTTCTATCCTCTCTACATTCACCACAGCTCCACATGCAAATGATTGAATTTGGAGGGAAAATGCCTTATTAAAAGAGAAACCCCTGATTTTTCTTTCGCCTGTTGCGGCCAAACGGTATTTCAATTTGCCAAACAGTCTATACCATTGGAAAGCTCTCATCGAGCCCTCAAATGGGTATCTATTAGTTTTTTGACATTTGATACTTCACCGAGACACATTTTGTCCAAGAAGGGTCACTTCACCACTCGTCAAAATCGAATTTCTTCACCTGCAACACTTGTACTTGGGGGCACCCCTTTGCCTTCATACTTGTGCATGCTTGTGTCCATTTTCATCATGAGCAACCATCACGTACTCATGTTTTTATGGTCCCCATTGGACCTTTTCCTATGTGGCAGCACCATCAAGTCGCCCTTGTTTAGAGCATCCGAGTTGAGTCATCATTGCATTCATGGAGTCTATCCTGAGTCCCTTTGTATCCCGCTACAGTCCCCCATCCTTCATTGCTTGGTTCCTCTCTCGTGTCACACATTATGGCCTTCAGTCCCACTGTCCCCTATCCCTCATGATATTGTGTCAGTTTCTACCAGGTCATCCATGCCCTTTATTCTCTAACAAGGGAAGTCGTCCATCCGCTACTCAGTACCCCCCATTTTATCATCATCACTGGTGTTAGTCTGTCAGTCACTCTACTATTTCCTCTTGTTCCTTAGTTGAGGAACCCTTATTGCCTCATCTATGGTAGACCTCCTTCTGTCGATATCAACTCATTCATTCTAGAAGACAGGTCTAGAGGGCGGTGTACCTTGGTTCCAGCTTCCACTCTTGTTTGGTGCCTCAGATCAGGAAAAGGGACTCCTTATTGCCCTTTGACTTGATTGTTTCTCAGCTCCAACTCCTTTCAGCATGATCAAGATCCGTATACTTGATGGTCCAAGTGATGCAGAAGCTGATATCAATGATTCCTGGGTGTGTGTGAGATGTCTCAGCCCTCATGAGGGGGTGCCCCTACAGGTAGCCCCCCACATGCCCGGATGACCTCTTCATTACAGCCTTTGATGAAACTCCATAGATTTGATGATGTCAGCCTCAACCGCTTGTAGCGCCTTTTTTCTTGCATATATCAGTCAAATTTTCAGAGCCCTTTCTTGTTTACAAGGGCATCTGGGTTGTATTTATATCTCATGTACTCAGATATTATTGTACAAGTCCTGGCTATTATCCCTGGCACAATATGTATGTGGGATTCATTATCATGTTGTTTATCTGGCTCATGTTTATGCCAGCATGTACTATATTGTTCAGTCCCTTGTTTACTGGATGCCTTATTCTTTGTACTTTGTCTCGGCGGGCATAGTTATGCCTCCCCCACCACCTATAGCATAGGTAATCACTCATAAAAGAGACTTGTTGCACCTGTAAGTCTCACCTCCTCATGGTCTAGTCCTTTCAGCACTTTGGTCTACCCTATACTTCTCTCTCTCTGACTTCCCCTTCGGTGTCTAGTGATTGAGTTCTTACAACGTACTTCGGTCATACGATTAGCTCCTAATGCTCGCACACCGAGGGTAATCTGTTACACCATTTTTTGGTCATCTAACCTATTATCATTAGATGGACCCAAGTACACCATGTAAGACCAATTTTACCCTAAGTAAAATTGCTTTCACTATGAAAATAACTTAGTAAACCACCTTTATTAAGTTGTTTATGGTCTAAACAGGAAACCCCATGAGGAAATATTAAATAAATCTACATTTGTTTGATTTTACTCAAGGAATAATTAGTTAAACAACATTTTAATTAATATTCCTGGTTATATTTAACCCAAAACAAGGAAATTAATTAGATAAATCATTATTTATCTTATTATTTTCTAAGAATAATTATTTAAACCTTATTTAAATAATATTCTTTGTTAAATATGACTAAATTACCCTTAAATAATTAAATAAATCATTATTTATTTGATTATTACTCAACCACATCCTTAAAATGATAAATAAATCATTTATTTATTTATTATTTACAAATAAAGGGATTTGACCCAAGTTAAATTCCTTTTCCCTCCAACAAATATAATAAAATATTCCATAAAAGTTGGATCTTGATTTGGTTAATAATATTTTAATTATGCACCAATATCTAGAATAACTCAATATTTCGTTATAAATAGAAGGTTTTTCCCATTCATTCACCACCTTTTGTTGCCTAAAGATCACTTTGGATCTATTCTTTTGGTCTGCCTTTGATCCACCATCATAGTCATATTTTTCTACCATTTTTGTCTGGGTTTTCTACACCATCAACAGAGAGGAATTTTAGATCTAAAATGTTGAGGACTTACAAGAACCCATCCCATTGAGGAGAACTGGAAACACCCTTCTGTGTTTTCCTCCTAGGTGCCATTAATACAAAATTCATTCAAGATATTCTGGTCTTGTCTATTGGATGCATGGAGTAAATCTTGTTTTTTCTATTTCTTAATGTCTTATGATGCATAGATCTATATTTTTGTAGCATTTATCTTGATCACCTAACTACAGATCTGAGGATATTGGTTGCCATATTTTGTTTTTAGGGTTTTTTGTTATGCGCAGCTAAAGTGGTATTTTTTCGCACCCTTGCAACTAAGATTCATACTAACAATCGACATATCCAGAAAAAGACATTTGTGGAGGGTGATTTGGTCCTGTTGTATGACAGCCAGTTTGCGAAACACCCAAGGAAGTTTCGTGAGCACTGGCTCAGTCCATATGTTGTAAAAGACATTACTGATGGAGGATCAATCTAGTTAGCTACGCTGCGTGGTGATATGGTACCTAGATACATCAATGGTACCCCGCTCAAACCATATCAGATCAAATGACTATATGGCCACCAGGGAAGGTAGGCGCAGGAAGCGATTGTAGTTTTGGAGGCCCAGTGAGGTGCACTGGGAGTGCAGGGTTGTGTCCAGAGTACAGAAGGTGTGCAAGGAGCGTAGGGGTGCACTGGGAGCACAAGAGGTATGTTGGGAGCGCAGGGGTGCGCTGGGCACACAGGAGGTGCGAAAACTAGTCATTGGAACAGTAAAATCAAGTAAAAGGAAAAAGTTACCATTGAAAGGAGCAGGCGGGTGACATTTAATGCAGTGATTTCCAAAGATTTTTTACCATTTCCTTGATGGTGAGTTTCTGATGAGCCTTTTCCACATATTCATCGATTGCCATGGCTATAAAAGTAGAAGAATTGATCAGACAAGGGTTTTGTATCTCTTGAATAGTTTGTACTTGGAAAGTTTGTCCTTGGCAAGTTTTTTCTGTGAGAGTTTCTGTGCCTATTGCGTCTCGTTCATGTCTGAGCATCCTACACCCTCTGATAGTAGCAACCTTAAGTTCATTTTCCGTTCCAGAATGATGGCCACCAATCTCGTTGAATCCTTAGAGCTTGTAAAGTCAACAGAACAAGAATCTGAGGAAGTATAGGAAGTCCACCCCGAAGTGGAGGAGGTTGTGTCCACGCCTAGCAAGGAAAAGTTAAAGGGGAAATAAAAAGAGCAAGGATTAGGGAAACCCATGAAATGGGCTAGGATGAAGCCCTGCACCTCACCCAAAAATGTGAAGTCCCCGTGGGCGGCGGGCCAGGAAAGCTCACCTGGGCCATTAAAGAGACCGATGTCTACTTAGGAAAAGGCCTAGATGGTTGAACCAATCAAATGGCTACCACCCTTTTTTTGGCCTCGCAGGCCCTTGACATGCACAACAAAGAATCTTTGTGGCATATGCACCTATCGGCAGATGTTGTTGACTCCGGGCAAGGTCCCCGTCATTGGAGAACTATTTGGCAAGCTCCATGAGGTCAAATTCAATGACCATGACCTGACCAATTTGGAGGCCTTCCCCGAGCTTGCACTTGAGCTATACCTCAAAAGGATACTGGAAGACAATGGGATAAATATCATCCCCATGCGTTGGGTGCACGGGTTGGTTGGTTCTAGGCTCTTGAACCTACTGAGGATGTCGTATTTTGGTCATTACAATATTACATATCGAATTGTGTGCCAACTGCTTTCCTTGGTCCATGATGGTAGCTTGTGGATCCAGGATCGCATCCCTATTGATGTCGTGCTTATTCACTGGATTACTGGCCTCCCCATGGAGGGACCAGACCCTATGCCGCGCATGGGTAAGAAGTACGAGAAAAAGATCGCTGACAAAGTGTGCGAGGATTACCATGTGCTACGGAACACTCGGGGGTTCATGATCAACACCATCAGTGACTCTGCTACGCGATGGGTACCTTGTTGATAGCATGCAAACTAATGCACAAATGTCAGGATGCCACTGTTCCTATGTACATCATTTAGCTGGTAGGTAGATGTGAAAAGGGGGTGTGCTTCAATTGGGCCTAGTACCTATGCAACGAATTCCTGGAAAATGTTCACGAGGCCCTGGATCAAGGGCGTGCATTTTTCGACTCTTGGCTATTGCTTCTCATTGCGTTGGTCGCATGGGAAGCTCCAGAAGATTCGGTCCTCCCTAAGCTCACGCCTGATATGTGTGAAGGGACACGCTATGAAAATTTGTGGGACTCCAAGGATGCGCAATGCATTGAGGACAATAAAGTCTTCTGGGTCCTGTTTTAGAGTGGGCTCGTAGCAGCTATCAACTCCCAACTGCGTTTTTCACCCACCATATATGATAAGTATAAAAGCATCGTCGCATTCCAGGTAATTATGCATAATGTACAAGTCAGAGGCCACAAGGATCTAGTGTGGGTTTCGTTCCCCTATGTGGTTTTCAATGAAAAGATTGACCATTTAGTTGCAACATGGCCTCCACATTGGAAGCTTGGCTTCAAAACAGGTGTGAAGAGCACTAAAGGAACGAGCACCTCGAAGGTCACCTCGTCTGTCATCACCAAATAAATTGGAGGACGGATAAAAATCTCCTGGAAGGATGCAGAAGCAGCATCACAGAAGTATTCACATCAGGATCTGGGTGCAGAAGGCCAGGAGGCGAGAGGTGCTGACTACCCTCGAGGAACAAAGAGAAATAGTGACCCAGCTAAAGGGCCACGAAATAAGCAACGCTATCAACAACCAGAAAGTGACGACGGCATGACACTGACAGAAGGGGACCTCGAGCAGATTGTATATGCAGTCACTTTGGCTGTAGAAGATAAATGGTTGGCTTTGGAAGAGCAGCATAAAGTTTCCGTCGACACCCTCCAGGCTGAGCTCCGCGCTCTGCAGTTAAAGACTGAAACTTTGCAGACGAGTATGATCTAGGTTAGATCAGCCCCAGCCACAAGCAGCGCAGTGATCAGTATGCCTGAAAACCACCTCTGCCCTCTTCCGAGCACAACCCTCATACTGAGTCCACACGACTTAGGAGTGCAAGTCCAAGCCTATGTGGAGGTACAGTTGGATCTCGCCTACTTGCCACATGAACCATTGCAGCTTCTTCACACATCCCTGTTTGAAGAAATCTAGCACATAGATCGATAGGTGCACAAGAAACTCAGTACAGCTAAGCAGATGAATGAAGAAAAAATCACTGAGGCATCCTAGGCACAGGCTGCCTGCACCATCACCATCGCGCAACAGATAAAGCTGGAGCTCTTAATCAGTAGGCTCTGCGTGGATGTTACTAAAGATATCCCGGCTACTGCCACCTCCTAGGCTAAGATTGAGGGGTTGGTCGCAGCATTAAAGGCCTCAAGGACCAAGTTCCAGGCAGTCAAAACACAGATGGAATAGCAGATTGCAAATTTACAGGCCAAGCTGCAACCATAAACACCGCCAGAAGTCAGGGCCCAGCGAGCCGTGCTGGTTACAAAGGCTACAAATGTTATTATAGGACAGATCGCTTAAGGTGAAGAATTGTTGGAAAAAGATATGCAGTTGTGAACGTGACCCTCTCCTACAAGAAATCAACTAGGTGCTGCACCAAAAAGAAGAATATTTTGACCAACTACAGGCTACACTGACCACTTTGGTCCCTGCTCAACAATTAGCCTGAGATGACATGGAGGCTCTCCAACTGAAGAAGAAGACGTTGAGCGATCACCTCAAGCCATGGGTGGATGAGGCCCTCAAGCTGTCCCAAGATGTTGATATCGTAGTAAAGAAGTTAAACCAAACTCTGGAGAGCGTCACCACTGCTACGGAAGGCCCAACTTCGCAGAAGTTGGTGGAGATAGCCCAAAATTCTGCTGCGCAAAGTGAAGGAGTGTTGCCCCCACTGGTGAATGCAATCAAGAAGCTAGAGGTAAAGATGGAGAACCCACGACCGCAGCAACTCAGGACGAGTCACAAGATTGTGTTCGGGGACTATTGGAACAGGATCCCCTAAAGTTGTGAATTTTGTACAATTTCGTATATTTTTGGTATTAATTAGTCTAACGTAGGGGTTTTGGGGTGGGTCAAAACCCCAAACGCATTGTAATGGGTCAAGGGTAGACCTAGAGTCCACAAACCACAGTTTGTGGACCACAGAAAAGCATAGGCTAAGTCGTTATAAATAGATGAACATTCTGAGTCTAGAGGTAGGCATGAATGTTAATTAAGGCTACGTGAGAACTATTAGATCTTTTTTGGGTTGGTTTTGGGTAAGGAATCCTGTTGGCTGTGTGCACGGAGATCCTCAGTCCTGCTATCTGTGGACCCTGCTGGTTGTGTGCGCAGAGATCCTCAGTCCTGCTGTGTGCAGACCCTGCTGGCTGTGTGCGCAAGTGGTATTTTGGGTTGTAACTGGATTTTTGGATGTGAATATATGCGGATATAGTTGAACTATCTCTGTGTTATTTGGATATTTTGTGTTACTGTTGATGCGAACCTATTATATCTGTTAAGCTACGTATGCATCTGTGTTACTAATTAAGTTGTGAAAATATCTGTGATATTGCTTTAAGTTATCTGTATCTATGGCATAGGTTTATCTGTGATCTGTTATTGGCTGTAATTATAATGCTCTATGATGTTATTTGGTGAGACACACGTGGATGCGAAGGTATTATTTAGATCTGCTAATTGTGCTAAGGTTATATGCTAAATAGACTGTTAAAGGCCTACGACTAGCTTGACTCTATGTAGATTTGATAGTTACGCACTGATCTGTCTTTATTACCTACTCTCTCCTAGGGTGTGGAAACCTGGTTCCAGCACCCACCCATACAACTTCGGGTGAGACCTTGGCCTGCGAATGCAGGTCATTACCGAAAGGGCCAGTAGTATAGGGGTTTGTTGGCAAACCTTAACCTCCAAACCTAGGTCACGACCCTTCAAGCCAACAAACACCGAAAAAGTCATTTTAGCCAAGAATCCCTACTTTCGTAGCGAAATACACAGAGAAAATGCACTTTTCGCTACGAAACTTCGAATAATTTCATATCGAAACTACCCAGAAATACACTAGGTACGCTACGAAAGTAAGGTTTCCTGCCTGTCTTGTCAAAACAGCTACTAGGTGTCAGTAAATGATTGAAATTGATAGGGTAGATGCCATTCGAGTCAGTTAGGGTTAAGATCAAGTTACAATGGTCATGGTTGAAGTCATTATCACCATTTTAAGCATGTATGAGTCATCATTATGCCATGAGTTGTCATTTAACTTCAAAATCTTTCCAAATTGAGCTATATGTCATTCTCCATTCCATTTTTGCGTGTTATTAAGGTCTACAGAGCTATTTCATCGAGGCCAAGTTGTGGCTGGTATTTTCAAAGGTTTGCAGGTATCACTGATCAAGTGAGGCAGAGAAGACATTAAAGAACTCTGGTTGCAAGGAGGAATGCCAAAAAAGGTGGCCAATGTCTTAGATATGAGCCATCGGACATGAACCTAATAAATGAAGACCCAACAACTACATAAGTTTTCAAAAGAACAACGTGTTTGCAGTTTTGCCAAAGATTGCAAGGATGCCATGTACAAGTTTCTAAAGAATCACCTCAAGGCTCTTAAGTTGATTTTGTTTATGTTTCGAGAGGTCAATGGCATGTTGAAAACCAAATTTTTATAGCTGGAAGGTAGCTTTTTGAAACAAGGTCAAAATTTGGAAATTACTGTAGGTTTTAACCTTGAACAGAAATTATCGACACACGAATCTTATAACAGAAAATAAACAATAGCGAGAGCATAAAACATAAAATAGATAAACACAGATATTTTCCCCTAGATCCCAAATCGGGACGACCAGCTTGAATTTTCATTATATTCCTTTTAGTGTTACAACACATATATATACATGCCGAAGCATACATAAACCCTAATCCATTAACCTTGGATTAGAACATAATCATAGTTACCTTGATCGGATCTACAAAAAATACCAGGGGCCGAAAACCATCGTACCCCAAAACCATGTGCAAAACCATGCACAAAACCATGGGCGCGGACTACCCACTGGAAATTAAGGACCAAAAAAATTTCTTCGGGGTGCTGCCCTAGACCCCTTGTGCTCACAGCGGGGGGGGCGACGTCTCCCCTCTTACCCCCGCATGTGCTTAGTCATGGAAAGAATATAACACATACCCTACATTCTCCCACTTGTTGTTTTCTTTCCACAGGGGGCCATAGGAGAGCTTAGTCATTGGGCCAATTCTTCAACACCCATTGTTTCTCTACACCAAGAGAACTTCTGAGTGCTCACAGACTTCGTCAATGCATCCGCAACATTCTTCAAAGTGTCCACCTTTACCAGCAACACCCTTTTAGCCTCAATCATATCTCTAACAAAGTGATATTGAACATCAATGTGCTTTGTCTTTGAATGATAAGCAGGGTTCTTAGCCAAGAAAATTGCACTTTGGCTATCACAGTCTATCCTTATAGCTTGCTATACCAACCCCATACTTGAACACAATCTCTGCAACCAAATTGCTTCCTTGCTTGCATGAGTGGCTGCTACGTATTCTGCCTCTGTAGTTGAAAGAGCCACTACAGACTGTCTTTTACTCATCCAACTGACTGCGCCTCCAAATAGGCTAAACACATACCCACTTGTAGATCTTCTTTGGTCCAGATCTCCAGCCCAGTCTGCATCAACAAAAACACGAATGTCCAACACTCTTTCTAATCATGGTCTTCCCTGGTAGCACAAGCCATAATCACTAGTTCCACAAAAATATCTGAAAACCCGCTTTACTGCCGTCCAATGCTCCTTCCCTGGGTTTGACATAAACCTGCTCAATACTCCCACTGCATGTGCAATGTCTGGTCTAGTATAGACCATTGCATACATCAGGCTACCCACTGCACTTGCATATGGAATACGGGACATATACTCCTCTTCTTCTTGTGTCTTGGGACACTGTTCAGCAGACATATTTACACCTACAGGAATAGAACATTCACCGGTTTACTATCCTGCATATTGAACCTCTGCAATATAGTCTCGACATACTTCCTCTGGTTTAACCAGAGCTTCCTCTTCGCCCGATCTCTCTTAATTTCCATGCCCAAAATATAATTTGCAGCACCCAGATCCTTCATGTCGAATTTGGAGAACAGTTGGGTCTTCAAATCTTGGATAATTTATTTTTCATTTCCAATCAACAACATATCATCCACATACAAGACCAAATAAATAACACGGTCACCAATTAATTTAAAATAAACACAGTGATCCTCCTTGCTTCTGGTGAAGCCAAGTCCCCGTATATAGGTATCAAATTTCTGATACCACATCCTTGGTGACTATTTTAACCTATACAGAGACTTCTTCAACCTGCATACCAGTTCTTTCTTACCCTTCACCATAAAGCCTTCAGGTTGCTTCATGTAGATCTCCTCTTCTAGATCCCCGTGAAGAAATGCTGTCTTCACATCCATCTGTTCTATCTCAAAATCAAATGCAGCAGCAACAGATAAAAGTAATCTAATAGAAGTAACTTTGGCAACAAGAGAAAAAATATCACCAAAATCAATTCCCGGCACCTGGGAATAACCTTTTGCTACCAACCGAGCTTTGTATTTCTCCACCTTGCCTTCTACATTCATCTTCTTCTTAAACACCCATTTGCTCCCGATGGGCTTCCTTCTAGCCGACAACTCCACCAGATCCCATGCCTCATTTTTATGCAAGGATGCCATTTCATCAACCATGGCCTCCTTCCAGAGTTTTCCATCCTCTAAATCTACTGCCTCCCTGACGCGCTCTAGGATCATCGCTGAGGCCAAGGGAAAAAAACCCGAACAGAAAGCAGATGGACTATACCTTTCTGGTTGCCTTCTTTCCCGAACTGGTCTTCTTATAGCTAGAGTTTGTGGCTCTTCATCTTCTGAATCTTCTTCTGCTGTAGAGTCTGATTCATACTCCTTTAGCTAAAACTCTATCTTCTCAGGTTCCTTTGGTATGACTTCATGTTGAAAAACATCTTTCACCTTTCTAAACACCACATCTCGACTGTACACAACCTTCCTTGTTTCCAGGTTCCAAAGCTTGTAACCTTTTAAACCATCCTTATACCCAATAAAAATGCACCTTTCAGATTTATTATCCAACTTGGTCATTTTCTGCTTTGGAACATGTACATATGCATCACATCCAAATACCCTTAGATGTGAAAGAGAGGGTTTCTTACCTACCCATACCTCATGTGGAGTCTTATCCTCCAACACCGATGAAGGTGATCTACTAAACGTATAGCATGCGCTCCACTGCCTCTACCTTTGCACTCCTTGTCCTAACCCGATACCACTGAGCATGCTTCTTGCCTTTTCCATCAACGTTCTGTTCATTCTTTCTGCAACTCCATTTTGCTGAGGTCTGTATTGATTAGTATTATGTCATGCTATACCACACTTCTTACATAATTATTCAAATTCCTTCTTGGAAAACTACCCACCATTATCTGTCCTCAACACCTTTATCTTATTCTCTGTTTGGTTTTCCACCAGAGCCTTAAATTATTTAAATATGTCAAACAATTCTGCTTTCTTCCTCAAGAAATATATCCATGTATTCCTTGAGAAGTCATCTATGAATGAAACATAGTACATAGAATTACCCAGTGATGGAACCGACATAGGTCCAAACACATCGCCGTGCACAAGCTCTAATATCTTGTTTTTCTTCTTAGCACCAAAAGGAAAATTCACCCTATTCTACTTCCCATATAGACAATTTTCAAAGAAATTGAAATCCAGAGAGCTATTAGATATACCTTCTACCATACCATTTCCATGTAGTATCTGAAGGCCCTTCTCTTCAATATGTCCAAGCCTTTGATGCCATAGCATGGTCTTTTCTCTAAAAGCTAGGCTTTTCACTCCACTTTCAGGAACCATAGAATCATAGCACTGTGTCAATAACAATGCTACCTTGTAGCTTGTACAGAGTTCCAGTTCGAACTCCCCGCATTAATACCAGTGCTCCCCGAACCATCTTTTAGGCATCTTTCTCGAAAAAAAAATTTACACCTGCATCATCCATCTTGCTTACAGAAATCATATTTATGGCCAATGCAGGAATATGCAGAACACTAGGAAGTGTTCTAATCCTTCCACCTTGTAGCTTTAGCTTGAATTTTCCTTGTATGACGATTCTGGCCTTCCTATCATCCCCTAGGAATACATTATCACCATGATATTTCTCATACTTGCAGAACCACTCCCTATGGGGAGTGAAGTGAAAGTATGCACCTGAGCCAATCAACCATGACTCATGATCTACATGTGTATTTGAAGAAGAAGCCAAATACACATCCCCACCTTCATCCGAGGTGGTTTTTTATTCTGCAAAAGGAGAATCATCAGATCCCTTTCCTTTCTCAGGAGCTTTAGATCTGCAATCCTTTTTATAGTGCCCTTCCTTTCCGCATTTCTAACACACCTTTACAAACTTTCTAGGATATTTAGATCTCCCCGTAGATTTAGATCTCCCACTCAAAAACTTATTCTTGTTTCTATTCTGGGACCTTCCTCATACAGATAATGCATCTCCATTCTAACCCTCCATATTTCTCTGTCTCATTTCCTCCGACAACAAGGCTGAGATAATGTCATCAAAATTCAAGGTAGTTGTATTGCTACCTACGGTAATAACCGTAATGTCCCACGAGTCCGGTAGAGAACACAACAAACTGATGCACTTATCTTCATCTGATATTTTAATATCAACAGATGATAGCTGACTTACCACAGTATTGAAGGCGTTCAGATGCTTTGTCACCGAGTCTCCATCATTCATCCTCAGGTTATACAGCTTTTTCCGCAGGAACAACTTATTCGGTAGAGACTTAGATTGGTACAAAGTCCCAAGTTTTTCCCACAAATTCTTCGCCGTAGCTTCCCCAGATACATTCAACAATACTGACTCCGAGACACACAACCGTATTGTGCTCTTAGCCTTCCGATCCAGTTTCTTCCAGTCTTCATCTGACATTGCCGTTGGTTTAGTACCTGGATCTACCGCGATCCACTGATCTTTATCCACTAGCAAATCCTCCATCTTGAGCTTCCACAACTCAAAACTCTGACCATTAAATTTCTCGATCTCTATCTTCCCGCCGCTCGCCATCTTCTTTCACAGCAAGAATCGATCCTGCAGATCTCCCACTGAACAGGGTCTACCTCAGGCCCAAGCAAAAAAAAAAACCCTCAGCAGCAAAGGCGTCCCCTTGAAGCCGAAACAGCTCTGATACCAAATGTAGGTTTTAACCCTGAACAGAAATTATCTACACACGAATCTTATAACAGAAAATAAACAATAGCGAGAGCATAAAACATAAAACAGATAAACACAGAGATTTTCCCTTGGATCCCAAATCAGGACGACCAACTTGATTTTTCATTATATTCCTTTTAGTGTTACAACACATATATATACATGCCGAAGCATACATAAACCCTAATCCATTAACCCTGGATTAGAACATAACGGTAGTTCCCTTGACCGAATCTACAAAAAATACCAGGGGCCGAAAACCATCGTACCCCAAAACCGTGTGCAAAACCATGCACAAAACCATGGGCATGGAAATAATATAACACATACCCAACAATTACACAGTTTTCCATAGTTTTGTAGCATTTCCTAGGCCTGAAGCCAAGAAAACACTATGAAATTTTTTGTAGCTTTATTTTTTATTCTAAAACCAATTTTTGCAGCTTTCAAGGGGAGGAAATGGTAGTGATGATGTGTCAGGTCATGATGGACACCATGGAAGAGAAAAGAAGCAGAAATTTTGATTGCAAAAGTTATTTTTGTATGCTACGAAACTGCCATTCTTTCGTAGCGAGCTTTTTTTAAGGTTTCTGAGCAGGTTTAAGATCATTTTTGGATAGGTGGACACATTCAACAGGTCAAGGGACCTTGTCAGAAATCATCCATGACTTGAATACCATTAAATGGAGATAGCTCATCCATTGAATACTTCATGGAAGATAGGGTCTCGTTTTCCTAAAAAATAAGGTTTGTTTCCATATGTTGAGGAGGATATTTAAGATGTCAAGTAGTGATGAGTTCTATCAAAGCCTATTCGAACATTTGAAGTATTAGTTGTCAGATATGTAACTGTTTTAAGAGATAAGGTAGTTTGATGTAATAAATAGGAGTTTGGGTCCTATTAGGAAAATGATTGTTTTAGAGTGTAGATGTCATTTTCTCATTAAAGCACATGTTTTCATGTTATGCATGGTGTCATAGGAAGATTTCGATGAATCTAGCCAAGAGGTAGATCATCTCTGATTTAAGAAAGTCTATTAAAGGCCGGTAGATTATCGAATTTGTAAGTGCTTGGATATTTTTTTCACTACTACAGCTTTATGTAATTTGACTAATATCAGTAATACAAAGGAATTTCTCTTGACAGACCTAAGATTCTCATGGAGTTTTTAGTGCTTTTCTAATCTATAATTTTATGTGTACCACTTGCAGTGGATTTCATATTTATTACTCAGAATTCATATGTGTATGCTTTGACTTCATGTATTGATGAAATGGTTGTGTTGTTCTATGTTCCATGTGTGATTTACCTCTTCTAAAAACTCTTACCTGCCTCAGCTTCCATGTCAAGTGATCCAGGAGGATATTGGTGGCCACCCGCCTATTCCACTTGGGGCCCCACCATTGTCTCTTTCAGTTTTTTTCACAACTTACTATTTTTAGTATTTTTTTCGAGTCCTGAACTTCCGGAGCCATTTTGAAGCCCCAAACGGAGATAGTATGCTGAAGTTACGTCCCTGGGAAGTTGAAACACCAACTTACCCAAACGAGGCCCATAGTTTTGGCGCTTCATCTCTTAGGGTTAGGTTTTTGGATGTTTAGAATTCTCCATTGTTTCTCCATAATAAATAGGCCCTCAAGCCTCATTGTAATACAGTTCAAAGGTCTGTAGTCACCACATCTCTTCTCAGAGATTCACTACCAGCACTCTAGTGTAGGTTTTAACCCTGAACAGAAATTATCTACACATGAATCTTATAACAGAAAATAAACAATAGCGAGAGCATAAAACATAAAACATATAAACACAGAGATTTTCCCCTGGATCCCAAATTGAGATGACCAACTTGATTTTTCATTATATTCCTTTTAGTGTTACAACACATATATATACATGTCGAAGCATACATAAAACCCAATCCATTAACCTTGGATCAGAACATAACCGTAGTTCCCTTGACCAGATCTACAAAATACCAGGGGCCGAAAACCATCGTACCCCAAAACCATGTGCAAAATCATGCAAAAAACACGGGTGGGTCCACCTATGAGTGGGTCCGCACACCAAACAAATTTTTGCCAGGGCGCTGCCTCGGACCCCAATAGTGGGGGCTGCCTCCCCCCTTGTGACCCCCCTGCTGCACCCAGTGCAACGTACAGCGTGTGGGGCTAGTCGTGGAAAGAATATAACACAAACCCAACATTCTCCCACTTGTTGTTTTCTTTCCACAGGGAGCCATAGGAGAGCTTAGTCATTGGGCTAATTCTTCAACACCCATTGCTTCTCTACACCAAGAGAACTTCTGAGTGCTCATAGACTTTGTCAATGCATCTGCAACATTCTTCAAAGTGTCCACCTTTTCTAGAAACATCCTTTTAGCCTCAACCATATCTCTTACAAAGTGATATTGAACATCAATGTGCTTTGTATTTGAATGGTAATTAGGGTTCTTAGCCAAGAAAAATTGCACTTTGTCTATCACATTCTATCCTTATAGCTTGTTGTACCAACCCCATACTTGAACACAGTCTCTGCAACCAAATTGCTTCCTTGCTTGCATGAATGGCTGCTATGTATTCTGCCTTTGTAGTTGAAAGAGACACTACAGACTATCTTTTACTCATCCAACTGACTGCGCCTTCAAATAGGCTAAACACATACCCACTTGTAGATCTTCTTTGGTCCAGATCTCTAGCCCAGTCTGCATCAACAAAACCATGAATGTCCAACATTCTTTCCAATCTTGGTCTTCCCTGGTAGCACAAGCCATAATCACTGGGCACACGTAAATATCTAAAACCCGCTTTCACTACTGTCCAATGCTCCTTCCCTGGGTTTGACATAAATCTGCTCAATACTCCCACTGCATGTGCAATGTCTAGTCTAGTACAGACCATTGCATACATCAGGCTACCCACTGCACTTGCATATGGAACACGGGACATATCCTCCTCTTCTTCTCGTGTCTTGGGACACTGTTCAGCAGATAGCTTTGTTCCTATAGGAATCGGAACATTCACCAGTTTACTATCCTGCATATTGAACCTCTGCAATATAGTCTCAACATACTTCCTCTAGTTTAACTAGAGCTTCATCTTTGCCCGATCTCTCTTAATTTCCATGCCCAAAATATAGTTTGTAGCACCAAGATCCTTCATGTCGAATTTGGAGAAATCGTAGGTCTTCAAATATTGGAAAATTTCTTTGTCATTTCCAATCAACAACATATCATCCACATACAAGACCAAATAAATAACATTGTCACCAATTAATTTAAAATAAACATAGTGATGCTCCTTGCTTCTGGTGAAGCCAAGTCCCCGTATATAGGTATCAAGTTTCTGATACCACATCCTTGGTGACTGTTTTAACCCATACAAAGACTTCTTCAACCTGCATACCAGTTCTTTCTTACCCTTCACCATAAAGCCTTTAGGTTGCTTCATGTAGATCTCCTCTTCTAGATCCCCATGAAGAAATGTTGTCTTCACATCCATCCGTTCTATCTCAAAATCAAATGCAGCAACAACAGATAAAAGTAATCTAATAGAAGTAACTTTGGCAACAGGAGAAAAAATATCACCAAAATCAATTCCTGGCACTTGGGAATAACCTTTTGCTACCAACCGAGCTTTGTATTTCTCCACCTTGCCTTCTACATTCATCTTCTTCTTAAACACCCATTTGCTCCCGATGGGCTCTTCCGCCGCAACTCTACTCAAATCCCATGCCTCATTTTGTGCAAGGATGCCATCTCATCAACCATGGCCTCCTTCCGCAGTTTTCCATCCTCTCCATCCTCCGAATCTACTACCTCCCTACGCTCCGGGATCATCATCAGAAGAGATATGAAAATTGAAAAAAAATCAAATGGACTATACCTTCGAAGGTTCTCTTTCCCAAGTTGATCTCTCTTCAGCCACCGAGTTTGTGGCTCTTCCTCTTCTAAGTCTTCCCTCTCGTTGTTAAGTCTCGATTCATCCTCCCTTAGCTCAAACTCTATCTTCTCAGGTTCCTTTGGTAGGACTTCATGTTTAACAATATCTTTTGCCTCTCTAAACACCACATCTCGACTGTACACAACGTTCCCTGTTTCTGGGTTCCAAAACTTGTAACCCTTTAAACCATCCTTATACCCAATAAAGATGCATGGTTCAAATTTATTATCCAACTTGTTCCTTTTCTCCTTTGGAACATGTACATATTCATCACATCCAAATACCCTTAGATGTGAAAGAGAGAGTTTCTTACCAGTCCATACCTCATGTGGAGTCTTATCCTCCAATGTTGATGAAGGTGATCTGTTAACCAAGTAATATGCAGTCTCCACTGCCTCTGCCTAGAATTCTTGTCCTAACCCGGTACCACTGAGCATGCTTCTTGCCTTTTCCATCAGCGTCCTGTTCATTCTTTTTGAAACTCCATTTTGTTGAGGTGTGTATGGAGTAGTCTTGTGTCTTGCTATACCACACTTCTTACAGAACTCTTCAAATTCCTTCTTGCAGAACCCCCCACCATTATCTTTCCTCAGCACCTTTATCTTCTTCTATGTCTAGTTTCCACTAGAGCCTTAAATTCTTTAAATTTGTCAAAGACTTCAGATTTCTTCCTCAATAAATAAATCCATGTATTCCTTGAGAAGTCATCTATGAATGAAAAATAGTACACAGACTTACCCAGTGATGGAACCGACACAGGTCCAAACACATCACTGTGCACAAGTTCTAATATCTTGTTCACCCTCTTAGTACTAGAAGGAAAACTCACCCAATTCTGCTTCCCATATACACAATGTTCACATAAATAGAAATCCAGAGAGAAATTATACATACCTTCTACCATACCATTTCTATGCAGTATCCAAAGGCCCTTCTCTCCAATATGTCCAAGCCTTTGATGCCATGGCATGGTTTTTTCTCCAGAGACAGCTAGGCTTTCCGCTCTACTTTCAGGAACCACAAAACTGTTACACCCATCAATAATACATAATTTTGTAGTTTGTACGCAGTTCCACCGAAATCCTCTAATAATTCCAATGCCTCGATCCATCTTACATGCATTTTTTTCGAACACCGTTTTTACACATGCATCATCCATCTTGCTTACAGAAATTAGATTTTTGGCCAATGCAGGAATGTGCAGAACACCAGGAAGTGTTCTAATCCTTCCACCTTGTAGCTTCACTAACCTTTCCACGTCCGGGATTTATCTCCGTCTTCCTATCATCCCCTAGGAAGACATCACCACCATCATATTTCTCATATACTGGCAGTAACCACTCCCTATGGGGAGTGAAGTGAAAGGATGCACCGAGTCAATTCCAACCATGACTCATGATCTATGTGTATTTGAAGAAGAAGAAGACACATCCCCACCTTCATCCAGGTGGTTTTTGCCTCCGCAAGGAGCATCATCAAATCCCTTTCCTTTCTCGTAGAGTTTAGATCCACATTCCTTTTTGTAGTGCCCTTCCTTTCCGCATTTCCAAAATACCTTTACAAACTTTCCAGGAGATTTAGATCTCCCTCTAGATTTGGATCTCCCACTCGAAACCTTATTCTTGTTTCTGTTTTGGGACCTTCCTCGTACAGATAAGGCATCTCCATTCTGGCCCTCCATATTTCTCCGTCTCATTTCCTCCGACAACAAGGCTAAGACAATGTCATCAAAATTCAAGGTATTTGTATTGCTACCTATTGCAATAACCAGACTGTCCCACGAATCTAGTAGAGAACACAAAAAACTGATGCACTTATCTTCATCTGATATTTTAATATCAACAGATGACAACTGACTTACCACAGTATTGAAGGCGTTCAGATGCTCTGTCACCGAGTCTCCATCCTTCATCCTCAGGTTATACAACTTTTTCCGCAGGAACAAATTATTCACCAGAGACTTAGATTGGTATAAAGTCCCAAGTTTTTCCCACAAATTATTTGCCATAGCTTCCCCAAATACATTCAACAATACTGAATCTGATACACACAACCGTATTGTGCTCTTAGCCTTCCGATCTAGTTTCTTCCAGTCTTCATCTGACATTGTCGTTGGTTTAGTACCTTGATCTACTGCGATCCACTAATATTTATCCACCAACAGATCCTCCATCTTGAGCTTCCACAACTCAAAACTCTGACCTTTAAATTTCTCGATCTCTATCTTTCCGCCGCTCGCCATCTTCTTTCACCACAAGAATCGAGACCCGTATCTCCTACCGAATAGGAACCACTGTGCCCGAGCAAAAACCCTCAAGAACAGCGTATCTCTTTGAAGCGAAACATCTCGATACCAAATGTAGGTTTTAACCCCAATGTTAAATTATCTACACACGAATCTTATAACAGAAAATAAACAATAGCAAGAGCATAAAACATAAAATAGATAAACACAGAGATTTTCCCCTGGATCCCAAATTGGGACGACTAGCTTGATTTTCATTATATTCCTTTTAGTGTTACAACACATTTATATACATGCCAAAGCATACATAAACCCCAATCCATTAACCCCGGATTAGAACATAACCGTAGTTCCCTTGACCAAATCTATAAAATACCAGGGTTCGAAAACCATCGTACCCCAAAACCATGTGCAAAATCATGCACAAAACATGGGTGGGTCCACATATGAGTGGGACCGCATACCAAAAAAATTTTCCCGCACCCTGTCATGGGGTTGCTCTCCCCTTTGTGACCCCCCACAAGGCCGCAAGGTGCAACGTACAATGCGTGGGGCTAGTCGTGGAAGGAATATACACATACCCAACATATAGCTATTTTATTTTCATCATGTTTGTAAGAATATTTCTGTGATTTGATATTAATGAAATGAAGCCTTATTTCCATTGTATTTCTATGTTTATGGTTATTTTTATTCTATTACGTTCCAAAGATAAATCCGGGATCGTGGTATCGTAGCCACCGCGTTTTCGATCCTGCATGTCCCCAACGAGGTCGGGGTATAAGGAGCTAGGGCTTGATCTGGTGGAACCTTTGCAAGATCAGCCTCGCAAACCTCGACGGACGCCCATGGGGGACGAAAAGAAAGATGAGGGAGTAGGATATCCTATCAAAATATTGCTCGAGGAGGCCCTCGAAAAACAAAGGAACGCGATGATGGATAACTTTGCCCAGATCCTT